>JBAIZL010000001.1:279368424-279388424 GCA_036971475.1 Prosapia bicincta
AAATATTAATGAAACAATATTCGACAGTTTGCTAAATAGTATGGTCGGCTTGGAAATCTCTAAAGCGAGAGTGCTTATGGATTCTTTTAGATGACGTCTAAATTAGCCAATAAATTAATTACCAGATTCTTGGAGCTTCCATACGTAATCTCATTTTGCAATAGATAGTTCCCTCTTTTCATTATTACGTTGATTATTATACCCTTATATAGGGATTTTTAACATATGATTTCTTTAGTATCGGTTGGTAAATTGATAGAGTTATGAGAGTGACAAATGCCAGAAAACCGTGTTCTAACCGTGTACACAAATTACCAAACAAAAAGCCTACTTAGTAGTAGCCTATATGTAGTGATTTTAATACAAAATATTATGAATGTTCTCAGCGTTTAACTCTAAGGGTTGCAAGAGGATTATGTTCGCAAAGGATTAGGAGATTCGGAGGATCCCAACAATATCGGAGGATATAAGGGGATTAATAGTTGGAGAGAGGATTAAGGTATGGTGAAGGATCAAGGGATATAGGGAAATTAAAGATGTGGGAGAATTGAGCAATGTTGATGAATCAAGGGATAGGAAAGGATCAAGTTATGTGGAAGGGCCAAAGGATATATATATATATATATATATATATATATATATATATATATATATTTAGAGAGAGAGAGAGAGAGAGAGATAGATAGATAGATAGAGAGAGAGAGAGAGAGAGAGAGAGAGGGAGAGAGAGAGAGAGGGAAAGAGAGAGAGAGAGAAGGGTCAAGAAATTTGGAAAAATTAAAAAGACCTCGAGATGTAGGAAGGTATCAAGGAATGTAGAAGGGTCAATATATATATTAGGGTCAAGAGATGTATGTATATAATGGCACATAAGTAATGTAAGAGGATTAAGGATTTGGGAGGATAATGGATTTAAGAACGTGCAGAGGAGCAAAAGATGTGGAATGATCCCGAAAAGTATTATGATAAAGGGACGTGGAAGGATCAAGGGATGTGAAAGGGTCAAACCATGCAGAATGGCTAACGGATGTATTGCAGGGTCAAAAGTTGTATGACGATAATGACATGTTGGATATATGATGTGGGAGTATCAAGAGATGTAGGAGGATAATGAGATTTAAGACATGGGAGAGGATCAAAACAAGTGTAAAGACTCCCACATGTAGGAGGATTAAGGGACGTAAGAGGATCATACGTAAGTTTTATATAGTACTTGGGACATCATTCTTAATACTAAGATTTAGTACATAATTCTAATTCTGCTTGCTTGGGAAGAAATCGTGGAGGGGTCATATTACGGGTTTCCTTCGATAAGATAGTAAAAATTACTGTTTATCGTCGTTATCTAACAATCACAGCTTCAGAAATCGTAAATTAAAATTTTTGTTTTATTGCGCGCTAGTGACACAATATATGGACTTCGTTAAAGAAATAGTTCTTAGGTTAGTATCCTAGAATTTTAGCGTTTTCCGTTCTGACGTGAGAACCCCTTGCCTAAACTATACCTACTCTACCGACGTCATACCAAGGTCATATAGGAGCTACGCAGCTCTGCATTCATATAGAAAACAATTCAGGAAAAAGATCAGGAAAAATTCGCTTGCTGTTTACCTCAATCTGATTTTAGGTAAAGCCTTATACTTAAAGTCTGTGTTGAATTAAAATCTTCTGATGTACGTATTCTTAGCAATCTAATAAATACATCTAAACTTATTACTCAATCAGTCATTAACTTATCTAACTACAAATTTATAATCTGGAAAAACATGTTAAAGAAAAAATATTGAATTTATTTTACAAGTGGCGATGTTTTCATGACCATGAGAACTCTCTTGTTGTTAGGAATGAGCGCAAAAGATCTTGCAATTGTCTTACTTCAACGAAGTTAAAAGAAAGACCGGCATGCGAAAGGACAATTTACAGAATATTAACTGTAAATAGTAATACTGTGGATCAGGCCGTGTGAATGGGATCAGCGCAAGACGCAAATGGTTCTAACCTCATTGTTATAGCAGAAATATTAATGTTCGCCACGCTTGTGGCACGCTAACACCTTGACAACGGTGCTCCAGCGAAATTGTAGATTAGATTTCGTGTCCGCCTAATGTCGCTGATAATAGAACATTCTCAGTCATTTCGGAAATGTGAGGGAACCTTGATTCCAAAATTACCTCGAATTCAAAGACTTTCTGCACAGCTTAGCATTGGCACATTACCACGCGTTTGAATCTTTTTAATAATGATTTGTTTTGTTTTAGGGCTGATAGTATCAGTAACCTATAATCAAGTAATGCATATTGTCGTAGTGAAAAGTTAATTAATTAAAAAAGACTAATAAATTATTATTAAAATGAAGTACACAGATATGAATGAAGCGAATACAATTAGTTCAGAGAGTAATAGGTGGAAGAGATTGAAGTAAAAGACAAGAAGCCGAAATGGCATTGGGAACAATGCGAAAATAATACTTCTTAAAATGTAGAATGTATATCAAAAAGGGTGTTGCTGCCCATTATATATATATATATATATATATATATATATATATATATATATATATATATATATATATATATATATATATATATCAGCGAAACCGTTCACGTTTTTAACATAATAAAAGTATAACTGTATAGAACAACTGTTACGTAATGTTTAACATAAAGAAATGAAACCTCTATACCACAAATGATTTTTTTCTTTTATTTAAAACCTTACGTACATTTCGATTGCATAGCAATCATTATCAGAGGTAATTTAAAATAAAAATGTATTTTTATGTAAAATGTATATATCATTGAAGGGTGCTTGCAATGATTCGACAATGGTCAAGTTTCCGAAAGGGACCTCATCACATAAGGTAAAATTATTGCACTTAGTGGTGGAAAAAATTATTGACAAGTAATAATAATAGCTTCATAAAGTCAGTGCAACGGAAAAATTATGGACAACGTGAAATATCATTTTATATATATATGTGTGTGTGTGTGTGTGTGTGTGTGTGTGTGTGTGTGTGTGTGTGTGTGTGTGTGTGTGTATGTATGTGTGTATAACCATTTGCAAGTTCATACTCTGGACATAAACCCAAACTGATTTATAACGAATACATAAAAGATGCACAACTATGCTTTAGTATACTACTGGGACTGATGTAAGTGGATATAAGTTAAACTGGTATTTTCCAAGTATTAGAAAGCATGGCGAGTCTTACAATTCGCTAACACCAAGTCAGTAGATAAAGTACACAATAATATTGTAGTTTCTTACCAGCGCAAGAAGTAACCTTTGGTCATTTGAAGTAGCCCCGTTTTTACTTACTGAATGTCTGATACACGTTCCATATTCCCAGGGGATTATCTCGGCTGATCTTTTTATTTTATGGCACAGATAAAACCAGTTTCTTCTAGCCTTGTTACCAATCAGTTTTTTTTATTGATTGGCAAAAGTCAGACGACAGTTCTAATTTGTTGTCAAACTATGAAAAAAAGAAAATTTGAATGAACAATAAATAGTAGAGTTAACAATAGATGCTAACTTGGTAATTGGTCCGACGTAGTGAAATAGTACATCCAGTCTGTTTGTGAATGTGTGTGTGTGTGTGTGTGTGTGTGTTTTGTTTGTTATATGGTATGGTGTAAGGAATAGAATTTAAAATGCAACATAAAATACATTAACTCTAATTAAATTCGTATCAGAGCTCTGGTCAAAATTAAGTAAAGCACTAGTTAAAACGTTTTGAAACTATTGTTGTAAATAGTGAAAAATCGTTCCTTATCGATCACTATTTTGTGAATCACATAGGTTGTGTAAAACAATTTGCATCATACAAAGTTTAATGTCCCAAAATCGTCAATGTCTCTTAAGGCATCATAAGTAAAAACACTTCAACCTTTGAAATAGGCTGTACAAATTTTGAAAGCAGCATATTCAGGCTGCATTAGATCACAGTCTTTTAGGTCCACTGTACGTGACAATACCGTACTTTCAGTCGAAAATACGTGACTACAATATGCCTGCCGCTCAAGATACGTGACTATATTGCACTTGTATTCCGTTTTAATGAACTACTGAAGTGTAATCCATTGCATGTGACTAACACCACATGTAGTTCGATTCACTTAACTATACCACATCTTCATTTCGATTTATTTGACTATCCAACATCTGAAGTCTGATAGACGTAAATATATTCCACCTGCTCTCTGCTGTATGGTTTATACCACATCTGCAATCTCTCTTTCTCTCTCTCTCTGCGTGACTAAAGTGTAGTTGCAATTCGATATACTTAACTATACCATATTTTCAGTTCGATATACGTGATTAAACCTCATTTTCAGTTAGATGTACGTGATTACGATTCAAGATATACATGGCTATACTCAAGTTTGGTGTACGCGATCATACAGCACCTGCAGTACGATGCGTGACTATGAAGCACCTGTAGTTCCACGTACGTGACTGTACATCACCTGCAGTCGAATGTTCGTGATTACATACTGAACACCAATACCATACGTGTATCTGAAGGCTAACAAACCCTGCTATACAACATCTTCAGGTAGATATTTGTGACTATACTTCATCTGCAGTCCTATGTACGTGATTATACTACATCTCCATTTCGATGTACGTGACTATACCAATTCTACAGCACAATGTATGTAACTATACCGCACCTACAGAATACACCGCACATGCAGTACTCTATACTCGATTAGTTTAAAGATTACTCGAAATAAATGTGAAACAAAATGTGACTGTTAGTAGTCAAAATAAGAACAGAGAAATACTGTATACAGAAATATCTGAGGTAGAAAGAAAAAAATTAAAACAAAAAAACTCTTCTAGAGAAAGCATCTTATGCACTTTAGCTCATCACCGTCTAACAGAATAATGTTTGTCCTTAACAGGAAGTGGTTTTCTTACCACAAGATTCAGCCCAATTTGAACCTTATATATTGTGTTAACAAGTCGAAATATATTTGTGAAATAAGTTAAAATAACCGTGCAAAATGTAATTGGCAAAAAATTATCCTATCAAATTACCTACTCTTGTTTTCACTTGTGTTGCAACAGTGGCTGCATGGATTAATGAATTATATGCATGGCTAATCCCTTTAGATATAAAAGCCAATTCCTGTGGTACTTTCCTAAAAGTGAAGGATCATGCAGGGTCTACTGGTGAGTCTAAAACTATTAGCTTTCAATTTGTGTGTTTAATTTTAATCGCCTGATTTTAAATGATATTTTTATAAGAAAACCAATTACACTAAATCTATTTGGTTCATTTATGAATAAGAATAAAATAACGTTTGGTGGGAGGTATATTTTTATACAAATACAGTTTTTAAAACAGCGTTTTTGAAGTGAAAACCTCTATAGTGACACCTACCAAAACTTATTGTATGGATGTAAACATACAATTGACACGACAATATAATTTCCGACAGGTTACAATATAAGTCACTTCAAAGTTAGTTAAATGTTAACATATGATCATATATCAGCTGATTTTCTGTTACACATTATATTGTAGTGCAGCTGTTTCAACACATAGGTTATGTTACATTGTTTATTGAATACTGTTATTATTAAAAAGTTTTGATAGGCTAGTTAATATATTAATTTATTTAAATTTTGATAAATCTCAATACAAATAATAAAATATGATCATAATATTAGGGTTTTTAATTCAATTTTTGAAATTAAAACAATCTTAGGCTCTTGACACTTTTTAAGAAGTGATTTAAAATGAATTTGTTAAAAAATTATTCAGTAAACATCTAACAAAGGTTTTTTTGTAACCTACATCATTTTATTAATAGCTACAATAAATATTAGTCTTTATTTAATACATTCCTCAAAATAAAGATAAATATTAAACGAAAAATTTATAAACTCATACTTTTTGTGATATTTTTGACACATCAGATAATTATATATTACCAGTGTACTTTCCTTCAGCAATATATTATGGGTCTCAATTTTTCCAAATATTCTTCTTAGATATATATTCTAAAATTATAGTAATCAATTGGTAAATAGCAATAAACCTTTTAAAATGTTCTAGTTATTAATTTATTCCCATTTTATGGTTATAAAAATATTAAACAAGAGTCCATAAAAATAATGTCCAATAAGAAACAATATATTATTTAATATATTATATTATATTAAAACAATATAAAAAAATGTCCATAAGTGTTATGTGTGTATCTATTTATTTCTTCCTTTTTGTCAGATTATAGTATTATTTGTCATAAACGCAATTAAAGGTTATACTGTTTTATTTCATCGATTAAGTTTTGAACGTCTAAATATGTTTTGAAGATTTAGAGATAATCTGTGAGGACACGTTAGGAAATTGGTGTTTACTACAGTTGCAAAATGAAAACAGGATATTCGATTTCTAATTCTGACCTCCTTAGTCTATTGAAAATCCTACTACATTCATAAAACAAATAATATAAACAAAATGTTTTTAAAGTCAATTCCTACTTACGTCAACAAAGGGAACATTTATTTTAGTTACTTTTTTGAAAATAATTTCAATTAATACAAATACAGTAACATAACCTAAAAATAAAAACCTCTGTTCTACCACATACCTATAACATGAAATCAGTTGTTTTATGAAATAATAATTATGTTATTACTAATTTTAAGACAAATGAGAAAAATAACTATATTACATACCTTGCCCCTGTGTGAAAAGTTTTTCTCCCGTATGATACTAAAATTAATTATAATTATTAAATTTAATTAATTTAATTATATTTGAAAAACTGTAATAACATTAAGTGTCATCCACTACAAGTTTAAGAAAATGTACACAAACTTGAGGGGACGAAAACAAAGTATTTTATTAACAATTGAAAATTTGTACAAGATATATATAAGGAGAGTGGTGAGCTAATAGGAGGAAATGAAGAAATTTTTTTATGAGAATAGAACATTTAGGATGTTTAAAATACTTATATAATTTGTTTTAAAACAGTTTTCAGTGTCTTTTTGTGTATATTTTAGTACCATAATGTCTGTGTTTGTGTTCTAATACCAAAGCCATTAACTGAGGTTGGTATTGGGTAACTGCAATTAGGATTATGGGTAGTATTCTAAACTCCTAGGATTCTGAAGGTACGTGAGGATTAAAGCTTGTGTGTGACGAAAGTAAACTGTTTTTAATCATAGAGAAATGTCTACCAGCTACATACCCGTATAACTTAGGATATTGAAGCTTAAATAGCATTTAAACAATAAGATTCTGAAGGTACGTGAGGATTAAAGCTTATGTGTGACCAAAGTAAACTGTTTTAAATCATAGAGAAGTGTCTACCAGTTACATTCCCGTGTAGCTTAGGATGTTGAAGCTTAAATAGCATTAAGGTAGACACGAAGCTTTTGAAGGGGTGAGATCATAGTGGAAGCGACCAGGGTCGTTTCTCCAACGTAGGTCTGTACTTATATTTTTGTTTAAAAATATAAAAGATAATTAAATTATTAGTTAAGGATGCTTTTAACGAAGCTCAAGCCTAATAATATTTATTTAATGTAGGTAATTAATTACATTTCAATCACGCAAGACTGAAAACACAATGACTCTTTTCAGGCATACAGATAAATATTCACAAACGTCTTGAATCTCTCATTTATGTTTGTCCCTAAAGAAAATCGAAGTTTTGAAACGTTGTAATTAATTACATACACTGTAGAGAAATTTATAGTCTTGATGAGTTTCTTTTAAAGGATCCTTAACTGTATTTATTTTAACACATTGGGAGATTGGTAAGACATTAAAAAAATAATTAAATAATTATCATTTGGCTATAATACTGCTTAGGTATGTTTAGGAAATGATACCAAATAAAATACCGTTAATTGTTTTTTAATACCCTTTGTAGGTCAACAATGTTTTATTATGATAAAAAACAATAATCGGTGTGATTTGTGAGACAGCTAAAAGTAAAAATGAAATTTAAACTATTTTTCACGAGTAAAAATCATTTAATTTTATTGAAAAAAAATGTTTTTTTACTTTTGTGATTTGTGTCAATTTTTCTCACATCCCTTCTTATGGTAGTAAAATTAAAAGGAATGTACACTGGTATAAAACTTGTCACAAACAATTCTTTAATTAGAACATGTTTTCGTTACCCATGTTACCCTCATCAATGATCTACACTGATACAGAACTACTTATTGTAGATTTTACCTGATGTAATCTACCTCAGTGGAGATTAATCACTAAAGCTTGCTGAAAACGTTCTGATTAAAAATTAAAAAATAAAAAAAATTTGAGGAGTTGTATACCCTAGTATATTAATTCTATATATTTATAAAAATATATTCTTATTTAAGGTTCAAATTATAAAACTTAAATTTCCACTTTTGGATTGATTAAAAATTGGTCCTGGCCCTCGCGGGAGTCCCGACAGAAGTGATAACAACATATAGCTAATAGTACGTAAATTTGTCAACAAAAACAGCCGATAATATAAATTTATAAATTTTTCATTGAATTTTTACATCTTTATTTGAGGAATGTGTTTAATAAAGAGTAATATTTACTGTAGTTAATAATAATGTAATGTTGGTAACAAAAAACATTTATTAGATATTTACTGAATAGAAATTATTTTAACAAATTGAATTCATTTCAGTTCTTTAAAATGTATAGGGGCTGTAAATGTTTTCATTTAAAAAATTGTATTAAAAATACATAGCTTATTATGATCGTTATATTGAATTATTTGTATTGAGATTTGTCAATATTTAAATAAATTAATACATTTATGAACTGATCAAAACTATTTAATAATATTCTACTTGTAAAACGGCTGTTCTACAACATAACCTATAACATAAAATCAGCTGTTACGTGAAATCATATGTTGTAGCGTACATGCTGTAAGGTATGCGTTTCACAGATAGCGTGACGCGAAAGCAAGTATTTAATGTCAAGTGTTATCCACCGCGTGTAAAGAAGTTATCACTTCAAAAATTATTTTATATAGACAAACTTTATGTAATGCTGATAAAACTGTGTCTCTTACTCAATACTACTGAAATACCTTTAGACAGAATAATCAGTTAAATCTCTATCAAAAATGTATGATTTTACAAAGTTTTAGGAAACACACAAGTATAGGTAATAATATTTAATACATATATAATACATATATGTATGTCATACATTATATGTATGTCAGGTTATACGGTTTCGTGTAAAAAACTATAATTAGATACGTATACGTTACGAATAATATAAGAACAGGTAAAAAAATCATGTTCAATATTACCAAAGCACCATTATGCAAAATTTGTATTATGTAAAATATTTCTTTAAAATTGCTGTTAACTTTTTGTCTATTTACGTTTTTTTGGATTTGGTTTTCACTTTTGTTATTTTTGGATTTTGCTGGTCATTTTGAAATGTCAGTGATTGTTGTAGGTGGCCTAGTTCTCAAATTACCATTTTCCTACTGTTTTTCGGCACTTAGGAATTTTCACTGCACTCCCGTTTGTCAAATTCAGTTAGTTATTACAATTTTCATTTATTTTAATTTTTTGTTTGTTTTATTAATAATTAAACAATAATTTACTATCTTTATTACTAAATTTTTGAATTTGTTATTCAAAATTAGGAAATTATCAATTTCTTAACTCATTTTGACCGTCTCAGTCTTAATATTATCTTAAGTTATAGCCAAAGATATCTATATATGTAAAAAAAAAAATAGTATGGACTGAGAGGAAAATTCAGTATGCCTCAGAGTAGACAAATACGAACCAACATTTATTAAAAATTTTGGATACTTTGGTATAAGTAGACCTGGGACTATGTTCACCTTTTGGACTTCTTTAAAAAATTTCTCAAGTAATTGATGTCTCCAATACGGTCAAGGATAAATAACAGTTTTGTTTCTAATATTTGTATTGAAAATCTATACTAAATTGAATTGTACATTGGGATATGTTTTAATTAATAACATAATTACCAATGTATTTTAGATTTTTGAAGCAAAGATGCAATAGGCTGTAACTTCTCTAGAAGCGACCAACTGTTTTGTCTCAGCTTATTGTCTTTGAGTTACAATTTCACACTCATTAATCCGTGACTAGATTTAGAACAGCGTTTCCAAATCTGTGCTCGTTGATGCGTAAAATTCCTGACCGCGTCACTTTAATGCAGTCTAACAATGAATGATTTCATCATTCAGGTCAAATTAGTAGTAAACAAATATTATAACAATGACTTTATGTAATGAAATTCATTATTTTAATATTACAAACGTTTTTATAGACATACTTTATATTTTTCAGTGTTTCGTAGATAAATTTATCGTTATAGTTCCTTCATAACTACTGATATGCAATTACACATACGTTTTTGTTTCCCACAACTGCGATGAGTTTCAAAGGTATAACTAAATGCATCGTTTAACCAATCACGTACTAGATTTTGTTAGTACGAACACAGAACCACAATAGACCCTTTAATGTAGATTTTTTTCTATGAACAATTAAGAAAAATCATGTGATAAAAGTTTAACATAGTTGGATCTCGGTCTACGGCATGTGCTGCAAACTAGCGGCAACAATACAAACTACAATCGCGTGACGCGGGTCTTTAAAACACCAAGGAACGACTCTAATCTTTCCAGTTGATATATCTAAGAAACATATCTCATTCTCCCTGGTTCTATATATTTGAGTACATTTTTCTGCCATTTCTAACTTTTCAATGTTCTTTTCTGTTGACGTAAAACTCCATTTTAAAAACTTCAATAGTACTCTCGAAGAATATTGATAAGTTAGGAATGCCAGAAAAATGTACTCAAACATATAGAAATATTCCTAACAGAATGCAGATGAGAATATTAAAAATTTCTCCCTGGTTCTTCTCCAATTTCCAATTTCTTCATTCCAAATCATTATGCTTGTGGAGTAATGCGTTCTCTTTCGACCAACCCTTTCTGCAAGGCCGAAAGTTCAGCCTATCCACACACCCAGGATCTCAGTAATTCGACAGAGCTCTTCTATCTTCACACCCAAAGCAGTCTTGGAACCTCCATAGCACCTGTAATCTACGTCTTTTCTTTTCTTCCCTGCACCTTCTTCCATAAACTAAGGTTGTAGCATATGGTTCCTTAGTAACTAATTTAAAAAAAAGTTTATTGTTCAAATTGGTTAAGTTAAGCATTAATATTGAGTCACCTGTAAGTCGCCTATTACGCTATTAAGCTTCAAGTTCTTTCTATTTAGTCACATATGTGTCAGTCAGTCATGTCCCGATTAAATTAAATAAACCCTACCCTTAAAATTAAAGTCCATCCTCCTGGAAATGCCCTTCCCGTATTTTAGTCCTATACCAAAAGTCCTGTTCTCCATGATCATACCCGCAGGTATTGTCATGTGACAGATACTACATAACCTTGGGGGTTCGCTAAACCCCTTCCTTTTCTTGACAATTGTTTTGTTAAACCTGACGTCAGCCTTGGAAAGAGATATTGACGTTCAGGTAAGCTAGTTACACTCAAAGCCAAAGTTTAGAAGTTAAAAGCATCTGCAAACAGTTTTAAAGCTTAAAATGAGACACAATATCAAGAGCACAGTGGTACAATATATTACAATGAAAATATTGGAAAGAACCCCAATACCACAAAAATAATCAAAAATAACAAATAAAACAAGTTACTTAGGATTAACCCCTTATGTACATTTCGATGACCATGCTATCATAATCAGAGCCAAATTCCTTTTTGTAATTTTGTAGAGGGGAGGGGTAAAGAGGGGAGCAATTTTGTAATAACACCCTCTGATGATGATGGTCGTCGAAATGTACATAAGGGGTTGGTCGTAAGTAACATGTTTTATTTGTTATTTTTGCGGTATTGGGGTTCTTTCCAATATTTTCATTGTCTTAAAATGAGACAGAAGAGTGAATTACATTTACTCATAATTTATATACACTCCAAATTTAAAGAGTACTGGTATAACATGAACTTAATGGATGTTTAAAAATTCAGGTTAAATGTAATTCACTCTTCTGTCTCATTTTAAGACAATGAAAATATTGGAAAGAACCCCAATACGATAAAAATATCAAATAAAACAAGTTACTTAAGATTAACCCCTTATGTACATTTCGACGACCATCATCATCAGAGGGTGTTATTACAAAATTGCTCCCCTCTTTACCCCTCCCCTCTACAAAATTACAAAAAGGAATTTGGCTCTGATTATGATAACATGGTCATCGAAATGTACATAAGGGGTTAATCCTTCGTAACTTGTTTTATTTGTTATTTTTGATTATTTTTGTGGAAATGATTGCAGTGAAGAACAACATCTTAAAAGCAATCTTGACCTTTTCTAGTTCACAAAATACAAGTAGGCAAAGATGTATTTAAGTGAAGTTTCTTTATGTAATCATCTTGAACTCACTGATTAAACTAATTTTACTAATTGAGTAGAGGGTTAGCTTCGTAAAAGGATCGTTTTGAAACGCGCCAGCAAGTATGCAATTACTTATTCACTTAGGCAAGTAGTGTAAAATTAGTTTAAAGATGTATTTATTGTTGAATAAAACAGGTTGTCTATCAAGTCAGGTAAAACTATTTATTTATGCAGGCAACGTTTCAATAACTGATACGTTATCGTCTTCAGGACTTATTCCTCCTGCACTCTATTAAGAAAAAATTGCCCCTTCACATAACCTTAGTGTATTTATGAAAACAGCTCATATACGTTTTCATTAACTCACAGCGCTTTTGTCCACGTGTACTAATAAGTGTACTAATGCTGTTTTCATGAATATACTAAGCCTATTTTAAGGCGATATTTTATAATAGAGTGCAGGAGGAGCAAGAGATGAAGACGGTTATTGAAACGTCGGCTGTATAAATAGTTGTACCTGACTCGCAAGTCAACCGCATTTAAGCCAACAATAACCTCTGCGACTGTAAACATGATTAGAAAAAGAAGTATTTAGTCTACGAGATAACTAGTTAAGATGGTTGAATATTATTTTATTCGTTCCTGTGTTTTTTTCCTCAGGTAGTATTTGGAGTGTGCTTCTTTGTCTTGACCACCGCCAGAGCGAGTCCGGATCACCACGAACACCATGTAGATTACCATGTAAGTTACTATGATCACAAAGGGTCCAAATAATCAAATTTTTGGGGCAGTAAGAGCTGGCGAAAAATCGTAGGGGCACTTTTAGTTTCTCAAGAATTTCAATTATTCAATTCAGCATTTCATGAAAAACCTCAATTCTATTTAGTTATTGTTCGAAATTCAACAGTTATGCACAAAACATTGGACAATATTACACGGAATAAATTATTTGTTCTGGCATCATCACTCATAATAATGCTCCTACTTTTCCACGTTATTTTCGGAATGTTATATTGGCGCATCTCGCCCATTCGTCATTTCCAAAACCATTTTAGAAATGTCATTACCAATCGTAAACTTTTTAAAATTCTTTTTTAGACTTGCGGAACAACATCTAATAATTCAAAAACTATTTTGTATGAAGTCCATTTTTCACATGCAAAATATAACTCAAAATTCTGCTTACTTTTTCCATTTATTAAAGTAATCGAAAATAAAAAGAAAACATATATTGTTGGCTAAGAACCCAACGGTCTTAGGTTTGATCCCCGGTAGCCACGAAATGTGTTAGCCCCCTCCCAGTCAGCCAAAGAAAATAAGGTTCGGTCCAAACTTTAGGTAGTAATAAGCCGTTGAAACGTGATTCTGGCTACACATTACTCGTTGAATACCTTACGGCCGAAATATAAGGAGGTTTACCTAGTCTTTGTATATATATATATATATATATATATATATATATATATATATATATGTGTGTGTGTGTGTGTGTGTGTGTGTGTGTGTGTGTGTGTGTTGGTTATGGGTGAGTGTGTGTGCTTGTGTGCGTGTGTGCGTGTGTGCGTGCGTGTGTATATATTTATAATAATGCCATAGATAAATGGAATAATTATATAAATCTATTTTTGATTCTCTCGAAAAGCCTCTTAAAACAAAAATGCCTAAAGTATTGCACCTAGAAATCCTTGCATTTATAAAAATTGCATTTTCTCACTTCCAGGCTGAGCCTTACTATAAATTCGACTACGGAGTCCATGACCCACATTCCGGAGACATCAAGAGCCAATGGGAGCATCGTGACGGTGACGTTGTCAAGGGAGGGTACTCTATCCACGAACCAGACGGCACAGTGCGGCACGTGGAGTACACTGCGGACAAACACAACGGCTTCAACGCGGTGGTCAAGAAGTCGGGGCACGCGTCACATCCACACGTGTACGGTGGACATGGGCACAGCCACGATGAATAGACTTATGTTATTGTTATTTAAATAAAGTTGGTTAAAAACATTCCTTTCATAATCTCGTTATTGCTAACTTTCAAATTTACGAAACTATTTTTTTCCGTAGTTGAAATAGGTTCTTTTTTGAACCCAAAGGTTTTGAATTATCTATTTATTTTAGGTTTTCATTGATGTTAATCAGGGGTGTTCTGACGATAAGCTCGAAATAATGCCCTTCGAAACAATAAGGCCATTTAAATATTGTTCGTTTTATACTACATTTACATTTTTTTATTTAATACATAAAATTCAAAAGAATAAAATTCCAAAAGAAGGAAAATGATAAAATTTTTTACATTAAAAAAAAAACACCCACAGAGAAAGAAACACCACATCTTTTAAACAGTTAAAAAACTACGTTTTAGTTAAAAAATTAACCCTTCTCCTTATATTGATGCCCCATTTATCCCCTTTACATGTTATATTTATTTTTTGAATATATATATATATATATATATATATATATATCATTCACACTTTAGTGTACTTAAACCAAAATCTTATGCGGTATATATGCGAGTCAACTTTCGAGATCTATTAATTTCGTCCTCGCATTTTCATGTTTTTGAGAAGACACACTTTTCTAGAAGAGTACTATATATATATATATATATATATATATATATATATATATATATATATATATATATATATATCTTTTAAATACAATTTCAATGTTCAGTAAACTTTAAACAATAAAAGTTTTTTATAAAAATATTATGAAATTGATATTTAAATGAATTTTAAATCTGAAATTTTCTCTTTTAGAACAACAGTTTAACTAAAACATAGTGCTTATAGTCTTAAGAATTTTTTTGCATGTCCCAAATCACTTGGGTTACTATAAATGATTTTGAAACAAACTGTCTAGCCTGACAAAACAATTTGTAGATAAAGTTTTTTGTAAAGAAATCAACAGGCATACAATTCTTTCAAGGTATATTTAATAGTATTGAAATAGTGGTTTTGCCAATCGCAATCTGGGTGAATAGCTAATGAGTGAGAGAACTATGCGCAACCAGGTCTGTGCGCTCTCCCATTTGGGATGGGTTACATCCAATTTCCTATTGATTGATTCCTAATTAGAGACTATTTAAGCTGAATTAGTTGGAGAATTCGGTACCTAATTACCAATCCTGTTTTTCGAGTTACTAAATTCTAGCAGAGGGCCCGACTTAACAAACAGTAACTCGATGATATGACTGTTTAACGTTGAATTCAGTTTTCTAAATCTTGAATATTTAAAAATAAAAAAAACTATCACGTGAGAATTCCCTAATCCCAAAAATACATTTACATTAGGAGATCATGTTGTTTAAGAGATCAACTTATTCTTCTTGAACTTAGTAGTTTGTTACGAAATGTTTTATATATTAACAGAAATATTTTAACATCGCAATGAAATGCTTGTGTTGAAATAGTAAGAAGAAAGTAGTCGTATGAACGCACGCTTACGTGTATGTTATAAGCATCGACTAAGGTATTAAGTATCACTAATGAAAAGGATTGGAAAGTCTATGGAAAGGATTGAAAAGTCTATGAAAAGGGTTTAGAAGTCTATGAAAAGGATTGAAAAGTTTATGGAAAAGGTTGAAAAGTCTATGAAAAAGTTGAAAAGTCTATGGAAGGGATTGAATAGTTTATGGAAAATATTGAAAAGTCAATGGAAAGGATTGAAAAGTCTATGGATATGATTGAAAAGTTTATGAAGGGATTGAAAAGTCTATGGAAATGATTGAAAAATCTATAGAAAGTATTGATAGGAGTAGGTGTAGAATATAAGACATGCCTTTGGCTTGCTTGAACAGTATTATTATTGAGACCCTTCTTTCTGTTGGGGTTGCAGAGAGTTGCCTTCCCAATAAAGCTAAGACGTAGAATAAAGAATAAAAAAAAAAAATGTGAAAGATAGAAAAAAAGGAAATAATTTGGCACAGGGACCATGGAAAAGCCATGGTACCTTTAGTTAGGTTCGCTAACCTGAAGCAGACATCTTTTATATTGGTGTCACTAAAGTGTGAGATAACGATTATGAAAAAAGCAACCCTTACTTTCTACTGGGTTGTCAAGAGCGGGGATGAGCATATGTTTCGTTAGTGAAGTGTTCTTAGTGCCGTAAAGTAAACGATAGCAAAATGGAAATGTAATAGTGAGCCAACGTAAAAAGTTAGTAGTGACAGTTATGTGTATGTGTTGGACAGAAACGTAAGTGATAGTAGTGTAATGATTTGGAGGTGTGAAGAAAGAGGAATGTGTAATGACATAAATCATACTATGAACAGACTAGTTAAAAACTAATTAATTTCCATTCACATGATGCTTCAGCCACAAACACTGAAGTTCGGTGTGTGATTACACGCAGAAGATGCTGTAGCACAAACAGTTCAAGTGCGAAGAGACCACAGACAAAACTGAAAATGTACAGAGATGCGGATGCTAGAATGAAAGGAATTGTCAACAACTTTCGAATATGAACATAAACAAATATTTAAGAGCACATAATTTGTAAACATAAATACTGAATAGTAAAAATGAGTAATCATCTTCTAAAATAAATTTTCTTGTACTTTTTTTCATAATACTCGGTTGTTTACTTCAATCAATTTCATACTTCATTCGATTATTTACTTTACTCAACTATACATTTAACTTGAATGTATATTTAAGTCATTTTTACTTTTTAAATTGTAAAGTTTTATATATATATATATATATATATATATATATATATATATATATATATATATATAAATCGATTATATAGTTATTATTAATGCAAATTTAACGGGATTTTTAAACTAATAATACACCAGTTTTAACCAGTATAATTTTAACAGATGCAAATCTTTATGAACAGAAGTTAATCAACCCACATTTGTCTACAAATAGGTCAAGAAGTCAAAGTATAACTTGTAGTAAATGTGTGTAAATACTAATTTTCAGAAATTTTCCCAAAAACCATAAATCTTCAGAAAAATCTTTCTAGAAAATGTTTACGAAGTGTTTCAAAAATGTAAAGGTGTAAATAAATGACCTGAGATTCAATTTAAAAAGATATTTTTTAATACATTCGTACAATCTGAAAAGTCTCGATCATTTTGTAAAATATAAGTAATAAAAGAAATGTTTAAAATGGTTTAAATTATTATTCAGTATTATTGTATTATACCTTTCCTTTTAGGAGATTTTTAATATCTCTAGTGGAAAGAGATATTAATGATATCTTCTACAACAAACGTTTTTTCGTATTTAAATATTAAAAACGTTTGCGTGCAAGATATTTTCAACAAATATGGTATTACTTCACAGACCATGTTAAAGAGTATAGTGTAGTAGACTAATCAAGACTTGAAATTAAAGCATTTTCTAAATGTTTACCAATATTTTTATAAATAAATAAATGTAAAATTCAGAACAACTATATACACACATATTAATTATGTTTTATTTTAATAATGTTTGTTTCTTACTTCATGAAACGTAATTAAGAGTTGTGTAGTACCTCCTTTATAGGTGATTCTTACATCTCATTTTATTTGCAACGCTTTCAGGTGCATCCCAAAACTTATTAAAGAGTCATGTGGTACTTCCTTTATAGGTGATTCTTAAATCCCATTTTATTTGCAACGCTTTCAGGAGCATCCCAAAACTTATTAAAGAGTCATATGGTACTTCCTTTATAGGTGATTCTTAAATCCCATTTTATTTGCAACGCTTTCAGGAGCATCCCCGTGTAGTGTATAGGTACACGTCTGATACGATATCGGTGAAACAAACAGTAGATTAAGAAAGTACGTTTTCAATGCTGTCTTTGTTAACATTATTATCAAATTAATTGGAAATAAATGAAAATGAAGTTCTGTAGTGTATCTAACTAATTCCTCTATTTATTTTGCATTTCTTAATCAATCAATTAAATAAATTCTTCAAAATTAGTCTGCAGTTAATACATGTGAAAAATAAAATGTAGATTGTAGTATCAGATAATGTAAGTTAAAACACTTATTTTAAATAGGAGACCTATAAAAAGATGCTAAATCCTAAATTAAAATTATTGAGGAATACTAAAAAAGGAAAACATTATTTTATTGAAAATTTATTGCTATGTACAAATGTAATATTATAAGGTGTATTAAATTAAAAACTGATATTATTATATATAATACAAACATTTATAATTATAGATATTGCAATACTAGCTAATATATTTTTTAAATGAAAATTGTGTCTAATATACTTTTTAAATAAATCTAGTTTCACTTTTAACGTGTCATCTTTATTTGTTTATACAAATAGAATTATAAAAAAAGTAAATTAATTGTACAAAAATAATCGCGCAAGTGGCAACTGAGATGTCAAACTGAAACGTGTTATTAGCACTAAAATGAGTATCATTTATGCACACTAAAAACAATAAAACACACAAGTCAGAGCAATGTCAGATGCAGCAACACTTTGGACTGTATGAGTTTTCTTTTCTGTGTTTTTAAGCAGGAAAAATTCATTTAAGGAAAAGGATAATTCAGTTAGAAATGATAATTCTATTTCTCAAGCAGTATTTTGAAATATCTTGTTTTTATTTGTGGATTTCACTACCAGAAACATGCTCAACGTATTATCACATTTTGAGAAAGGATGAAAATGGTGTTACTGAAAAATGACTCATCCGTTTATACAAGGGAGTTATTAAAGATATTTTTCCCCGAAACTTTCGGAAATTATGGAAGAAAATATAGACGCAGGTGGAAGACCAAGTTGTACTCAAAAGTCGTCTAGTTAGTATAGCATATTTACTTAAACATATTTCAAATATAGTGTTTCTAGTAGCGAATTGAGAAGTAGTGGCTGCAGATAAAAAACAGGCCCATCTTAAAGAAGTGGTCCTATCTAAGGGCTTCTTATTATACATGGTCATGGCCTTACATTATCTAACTTTTCTGTATCTCCACCTTTAGCCGGGTAGTCTGACAACATATGACCCTGAACTACGAGTATTTAGATCTATCTTAATGATAAGTGAACAATTAACCCTTCCCATCTTCATAAGGGATATCAAAGGACATAAGGACATCTTTAAAGGAGATATTTTCCTTCCATATACCTAGTGATCTGTCGTAATATACTCTAGACGTCAAAAAAAAAAATTAAAAAAAATATATATATATATATATATATATATATATATATATATATATATACAAACATAGGCCTATATATATATAAATTTTGTTGAATATTTCACCATGGGCTAGGTAAATTGAAGCTACAGTGAATTTTAAAATGACCGCTGATTATTTTTATTTATAAAAAAATCTATGTTAAAGAAAATGCAAAAAATTCTTCTAAGACACGAAGGAGATAAAAAAAAGTTAAGAGAAGTAATTTTTTACAAAAATTTGAGCTTAGCTCTTGAGCAAAGGTAACTATAGTAAACACAAACTCACAATCAATAATTATTTTCCTACACGCGTTTCTGCCAAAGTCATCATCAGTGAATACATCTAAACAAATTCTCAACTAAAGGCTACGCAAAGATATCAGTAATAATTGTAGCTAAATTATAGTTTAATTTAAAGTTTGTCTAGCTATAAATAAAGAT
>JBAIZL010000001.1:279393424-279453424 GCA_036971475.1 Prosapia bicincta
AGCTTAGTTTGTGATAAAAGCCTAATTTTAGAGGTATAGTCCCGAATGTAATTATACTCACTGGTGAATTTATCATTGATACACGAATGAGAAAATGAATTATTGATCTTAAATTGATTATTATTTTTTATTACTCTGCTTAATATTTATTTTTAAATATTTTTTTATTGACAATATTGTTCTTTGATCGAAACAAATTTCAACTTCAAAAATTTCAAAATGTTTATAAACAATTTATAATTTATTTTCAGTAACATAAAGATATGTTATATGATTTTAAAATGAAGATAAATATATATATTTATATAATATATAAAAAATATATTATTTGTTTTCTTTAAAATTATTTGTTCTAATAAACTGGATTAGTCTACCACACTATTTATTATAATTATAATTTTCTACATTATAATTTATATATCTGAAAAGTCTTTTATATCAGATGAAACTTTTATTATAATTAATTATATTTTTGTTGAACTATAACGCATAATAACGTGTTTCTGTAACTCAATAGAAGTTGGTTCCTTAGGAACTGTAAAGATCAATTAAATGTTCACAAATAACCGAAGCAAATTGAGCAGAATAAACCCTGCCATTGTTATTGGGTTTTATAGCTAATTTATTATCTTTAATAACGTTTTCATACAAACAGAAGTTAATTTTTTAAAACAGCGTGTAATTGAATTTGTTTAAAACGTAGTTTCACTACATTGATCGTCCCGGAAAGAATTATGTTTACAAATTTAAAATCTGTTTGGAATAGTTTCTAAGAATGGCAATAATCTTTCAAGATTTCAAAGAAATAAAACTAGAGAGTTTAATACTTTAAGAAAGAATATTAACAATCACTCTTATCATAAAAATATAAATTAATAAATTACTAAAAAATTATATTTAGTTTTCTACAAAACAACTCTAAGAGGTAAGAAAATATTTTCAAAATCATATGAGACAAATATCAGGTGAAATACTACTGATACGTTCTTATTAGCTCGCTTAATTGGCTCTCAGTTTGATGCAAATGTAATTAATTTTAAGCTAATCTCCCTATGAGCTAAGTACTTAAACAATTAGCCCCAGCTCAGTCACTGAAGAAATCAAATAACGAGATATTAAGTTACTAGTTTAATGGGTTAAGGGCTATTAGGTGTTCGGTATGAACTTTGTAATTAATTTTAAACGTCCCTACGACGTTTAGCTTCGTAGCTCAAACTTCAATCACATTTTAATCATATTGGATTCTTGTTAATAAAACTGATTGTGTCATAATTAAATTGTGTCCTAAAATTCAATAAATAATTTCAAACCTATAAATAATAAAAACATCAGCCTAATTCCAGTATCTAAGAGCTAAAGTCTAATTGAGTTTGTGACACCTTAATAATAGGGTAAAACTTCAGTGTAGTTATAAACTTGAACTAAATAACACAATATGATAAATGTCTTGCAAAAAATATTAAAAAAAATAAATTAAACTCAAATAACGTGATGAATACTAGAAAAAAATTATAAAATTTTGATTGATCCAATCTTACATGGAAGTTTTGTTCTTCTACAGAAAACGTATGGCCTTAATCAAAACTAGAAGACTTAGAAAACGTTAGCCCTTTATATTTTTCTAAACTCATACTAAAAAAAAAATTAGGTTACTTTATTTTTGATGAATATATTATTTGATGTATATATGTATGTAATGGATGTATATGTTTGTTACTTCATTCTGATAACAGTAATTGATGATTTTTACTAGTGTTGATGAGGGGTATAAGTTTTCTTGATGGCGGAAACGTCAAGATTGGACCAATAAAACTGATAAATATTATAATTGTCATGTGGTATTCATTTAACTCAATTTGTATATAAATAATATAACTTACCCACAGGCAAAGGCCTGACTGGCTTATAGTACGTCGGTAAGATTGGGTTATATGGCGGGTCAGCTGGTGCATAAACAGGAGGCGGTATTATGTGTTTGTAAGTCGGTACGATCGGATTGTACGCAGGTATTACTGGCTTGTAGACAGGTACGGCAGGTTTATAAGCGGGCACAACAGGTTTCGCCACTAGCGCAGGGGCGGGCTTCACCACCGCTGGAGGGTCATGGACTCCGGGTGTCTTGCTGACCACGGCGTTGAATCCATTGACAGGGTCCGCCGTGTAGTCCACTGTGCGGACCGAACCATCCGGCTCCACCAGACTGTACTGCCCTTTGACCACATCGCCTTCTCTTGATTCTGATTGGTGTTTGACATCACCCGTGTATGGGTCGTTTACACCATAGTTGTAGGCGTAGCGGGGCTGGCTCTAAAAACAAGAAAGAATTCATAAAATACTTTACAACAAATTACATTTTTCTTTAAAGAAGGGATTTCAATAACACTTTTTAGAATGAACTTTACCTCTATAGAGAACACGTCGACTTCAGATAGGCTACCGTAGCACTTGATCCACTGTACCAGGGAACCCTTATGTCCTTCCCTTAGTTCTAATTCCTTCCACTCTTCCCTATCTGATTTTCAATGGGAAGCTATAACCTCTTAAACAAAGGTGAATAAACACCTGTTTATGTCCCTGATTGAGAGTAGGTATATTTCAGGTACCCGATCCTTGATACCATACCACCTCCTGTATACACAATATTCATTAATCCTACATTATAGTTTGATTTAAAACAGAATAGGATTCTGTGTAGGCAGAAATCGACCAAAGGGAGTGGGGATTACAGTGGTCTGAGCTAATAGGAACTTCACATCTTGCTGCGTGGGTGAGCCTTTCTGCCAATTCGACGTTAAACTTCCTATCGTCGCTTAGTGACATCGTAACTGCGGTGGAGTGATTTACTAGTGGTGTAGCTTGCTTCGTTCTGCAATTTCAGCCACTGGCAGCGGCGGGTTGACTGCCAATCTGTTCGAACTGACAACATCGCATCGCTACCCTGCCTCAGACCCATTCCTATTCTACTTTAAATCAAAGTATAATTCCTGTCTACATTCACAATTTTTTTTAATCCTTTGTAGACGATAATGATAATCATACTAGATGATTTCCTTTGAACTACAAAAGTAACATTTTTCTCAAAATATATTACATTATTCTGCTTTTTGCAAATGAGGCAATTTTTTAAAGGTAAATACAGAATTTCATAGTTTTACAACCTTCTTTCTAATCTTTAAACAAAAAATTAAGCTATTTGTATATTTTAGTCTTTTAAAGTAAATCAAGCGAAAAAAATCTAAATGTAGCAGAGTCTTGTCCGTGACTTGCAGCATTGAACAATGCGCTGATCTAGTGCGAAACTAGCTTCTGTAAGTAGTTGTTTTCAGTCAAGTAAATAAAAAAAATAACAGTTTATTTAAAAAAACCTCAAGATATACAACCAAACAATTGCAAGTTTTTAATGTAGCATTACCTTTTTTATTCTGAGGGCAATATAGGCAGATTATAAATTTTAAGGGGGTCACTAATTTTGGGGTGAATACGCCATAGTCTTCGAAGGGTATTGGAACCCCTGTTGCTACTAAAATATTTTCTGTTAATGTATAAACACAATACAGGCTATTGTCAATGAAATAAAATTATGCAATATAATTTTGAACAATTTTTAGATAATCTATGATTAAACACTAGACCATAAAAAAGAGTTGTAGTACATATAGCTTTATTAATGCGGATAAATGCAATTGTTAGTCTAAACTAAAAGCGGGTTTATCTACAGCACAATGGGCGTTTTAAAAATATAATTTGTAATTTGAATAAATTCTATCAATACTGCAATGTTTTCAAGTAATGTTGCCAATAAAACACAAGTTGACTTTATTTGGGAATAAATTAATAAAATCTTGTACATATAAAGTAGGAGATATTTGTTAAATTCTCCTTTCTCCATTCTAACTTAAATTTCAAGGCTAGCAGACGATAAAATATCGATTCGAAATAGTACAAAATCTAAGTATTTGGCGAATTAATTTAACGTGAAAAAAACATTTGACGTGGAGCATAAGTTGGGGTGCAGGAAAAATGGGTGGTAAAAAAATATATCAATACAAAACGAATTGTATAATTGAGACATACTGAACCACCCATACGTAATAGGCTTCATTTGGAATAACAAAAGCATTGCTATATTGATTATAAGGTTACATAATGCAGTGATATCTGTCTTTATGTATGTGCAATACTCGCAGTTAGTAAATGTATTGATTTAATTGCATTTCTAACATTATTTCCAGACAAATAAAAACCTTGAACAGAGTCCCTTTCTCATTAGTGATTGCAAGGAATACATTGCCGTATCTCTGACTACAATCTCTATACGTTTCCGTTGTTATGCAAATTACGTTTAATTACAAACGGTAATTGCAAAATTACACTTTCTTCTAATAACGGGACTTCTAATTCGGTCAAGGTCGATGCGTCTGGGGCAATAGGTTTCTCATTTGCTTCCTGGATTGGGTGAATGAGAGAGGAAGCTTTATGTCCGTTTTATAAAACGGAAATTGTAACTTGGAACAATTGTGGTGTTATTCTTTATTTTGATAAATAAAACCTCATATCCACTAAAACCTTTTATTAAAATTCTTTTCGATTGCAAAGTTCTTCAGAGAAAACTATTACAAGAATAACTTCTTGTACAAGTAGAGTTATTCTTGTAATAATTTCCTTTGAAGATGATTGCTTTGGAATAAAAACGTACATAAGGATTTAAATTAAAAGTGTTTGTGGTCAAGAAGATGTACTTAACTAAACGGAAATTCTATTATAAATACAAGTGTATCTATAGATTCTTGTATTATACATAGAATAAATGTTTTCCAAATATGATTGTCGAAACCATTAAATTAATAAACATAATTAATAATATTTACAATAAAACTAATACAGCAATATAACACAATAATTAAATAGCAACAAATTAACAAATTTATCTAGATTACACCCTTCTGAACATTTCGATGGTCAGGTTGTCATCATCAACGAAATAGGAAATGAAATGATGTTACAAAACAAACTGAACTAAACTAATAGCTAGTTATAGTGGCGTTGATGATCACTTGGTAATAGAAACGTACATAAGATTTAATCTATATAGCTTTGTTAATAGGTTTTTATTTGATTATTATCTTTTATTTTGGTTTTGGCTCTATTGTTAATCGTAATATTGTCACTGTAATTAATAAATTCTGTTCAATAAAAACCAATAATTGTTTTTTAAAGCTCGCCATTAGTTGGAAATTATCTAAGAGTAAAGCAATGTTTTACTCCTTACTGGTCAAATTGTTTTTTTTTTTTTAACACTAGAAACTTGGAGTCTTAGAAGAAAGTGGTTTGATTCTGAAATTTCGTAAAACTTAAAGGAATGTGTTTTATATCCTTTAGACAAGAAATATTATGAGTTTTACGATTTCAGATTTAATCATAAAAACTCAAACGTTATGGGGTAGCAACATTATGTTTTTAAGGATAATTTGGTTTAATTGATTTAATAATTGGATAATTATAAAATAGATTGTATATTATCATCGAAGGTAGGTAAATTCACAAAATTTCAGCTTAATTGGAAATCAGGAAATATAAGATAAATAATTTAAACTACAAAAATACAAATGTTTATTTTTTTCATAGTAAAGATATTTCTTTCTGCACGTAAGACGAGTCCTATGTAGGTGCTTTCTGAGACCGGTTGAAATGTCAGGCTTGTCCCAGTGAACGACACTGACTTGATATTCTAATACTGCTGATGGTATGCGGTTAACGTTGCTTGGGAAACAGGTCTAAACGCTTAGTACGCCTAAGAGAGAGCCAGCTGTAGTTTTGCTGGAGCCACTCGTACTGATGCACTGATGCAACGTCAGCTTCCTCTTATGCTCTTAATATTGAGGTTTCTATCTATGGTAGAGTTTCGGACGTACCATGAAGCTCTCACAATGGCTCTCAACACTTTATTTTGGAATCGCTCGATACTGTATATTGCTGGTCTTGGTGCACCCTCAGAGTGCAAACCTTATGTCCACAAGCGTTTGAGCAATTGCTTGTACACCAGCTCTAAATTGATTTATTCTAGGGACTCAACTCAGAATACCGACCTATGAGTCATGCTATTTTTCTATACAGGATCTCCATTTCAAGTTGTTTATCTTCACCTGGGATTTCTAGTTCAGATTAGGGTCCCACGTAAGCCTATGTGTTTTACCTCTTTGCTATAAGGGACGAGTTGACCATTTATTATGACGTTAGTTTTGCTCTCTGCCTTATTGGGAAGTCATGAGCTGACTTGCTTTCATTAAGTCTTATGCGCCACTGGCTCAGTCACTTTAGTTGACCAGGATATCCTGAAATTTAGCTAATGCGTTTGTTTTTTTACTAACATATAATTGTAATTTGTTTGCAGTGTCGTATTGTCATCGATAATAAATTTATATCCTCATTAAATATCCTGGAGTTTTAACTAAGAAGCTTTTAAAAAATGATTTCGAATTTTGAATAAAAATTTAAAACATCAAAGATAGCTGTAACTCTATGTAGCAAGTCAGCTAACATTATAAACAATGCTCATATTAAAAGAATGCTAGACAACTTATCGACTCTATCTAAATTCAGTTGTGACAAGGTACTGGTCAAATGTTTGAGGAGTTTAGAATAGATTCTTGTGACGGTTAAAAAAAAAAAAAGAATCCAGGAAACATTTTCCAACTCTCCTGTTTAATCAATCGTAATAAAACATAAAAGGTTTATAGTGTGTTATTGTGTTAGTAAGTCAATTTTAACTATTTAAATTCGAAAATAAAAGTAAAAGCTTACTACCATACTAAGTTGAGTTTATTGAACTGAAATAATAAACTTGCTTTAAAAACAAAACGTAATAATGTTTTTATAAGTAATTAAGCACTATTCCCACATATTATATATTACTCACGTAATAGTCTACTGCTTGTCCATAAGGGCCGGATGCTAGCGCTAGGTGGACGAAAATGGTTGAAATAGAAAATATTACCTGAAAAAATAGCAGAAGTATTAAGCTATAATAATAAACATGAAGATCAGTCATTTAAAATTACATAGAAATAAAGGGAACGGATGTTTAGATCACTTAATAAATTTGAAATCTTAAGCATTTAATTCAGAAGTCTTTAAATATTAATATTTAATTAATATAAATTAATATTTTAATAGTATAGTATATACTATTAGTACTATATACTAATAGTATAGTAATATACCTATAATGCATGTTCGGTGAATACCACTACTGAGCCTTATGAATATAACTTATAGTTTTAACAATTAAAAGTAAATTATACCAATAAAAGTTTCAACAATGGCATTACAGTATTTCAATAACAATCTATTTTATATACTAATAATTGTTCATATCACATTAAGTTCTAACTTAACATCAATTTTAACTAAAGACCATGATTTCACTTTAAAACACTGCAATAATTTTAAAAAATTACTTATTAATTACTCATTAAGAAATTAAAACGTATTAAATTTGAAACTTATACGCTTTAAATCTTACATATAAATATTATTTGTTTTAATAAATTATTATAACAACTTGAAGCATCTGTGCGTAGTCTTCAATTTAAATAGACAAAAGCTCTTCATCACAAATAAACACTAAACAAAATCTCTATGTTTATTTCAATTCCAAAATAAACATCGTCAAAAGAAAATATTAAAAAAAAACATTTGATTACATAATGAAATGACTGCTTTCCAATTGAAATGCACTTAAGGATTTTAATTAAAAAGTTTATTTGTGGTGAATAGGTTTTATTTATTTAAATAAATAAATAATTATAATCAATAAATATTTATGTTAACCTATACTTGGTAAACCGATTAGTTTATAAGAAATATGAAAAATTGCATTTGACAACATCTAAGTGAAGAAGGAAAGAATTGTATAAACATTGAAAAATATTATGGTACAAGTACATTTAGAAACATAATCTTAAAAAATAAACTTTATTTTCACACAGTAAAATAGTAAATCTGTACAGTTTGCAATTAAAATTCAAAAAGATAAAGCCTGTGTAATACTTCTGGAGATCATTCCAAAACAAACCTCGCTAAAAAAATGTTTTTTTCGTCATCCTTCTAGTTGAATAAAACATCAACCTGGATTTATTAATTTTTAACAATTTCGGCCTCAACATTTATTAATAGTTAAGATAGTCACTATATAATATCAAACTAATTGAATAATTATTTCTACATGATAAAAAATAATCACAATTTACATTCTCATTTTCTTAGATTAAAAAAAGTTGAAAACAAAATGATTTGTAAACAATTGTTTTGAAAATTTTAGGTACAAAATATGAAATATTGTTCCAAAAGTAAAAAACACCTTCTGAGTAATAGTTTAACCAAAATAATTCTTTAGTAATTAATTTGTACCTCACTTCCTTTCAGTTTATATTTTCCCCCAATATTTTGTCAAAAATAAATTACTTCATATCTACATTGGTTTTATAATATTTAAAAATAAATCCAATCGTAGATAATAATTAAATAAAATCTAATACCATACATAAATATTTACTTAAAACTTAAACTGTAGTTATTTTTACTTAAATAATCACTATTACTGAAACTAATTTTTTTACGTAGCTTTGAATTTATTTAAACGTTGGTGTATTGCTTTAAATTGTATTTTATATCAGTTTTAGTAACCTAAAAAATGGAAGTCTTTATTTCATTTGTCTTAAAGTAACCTATTTATATTCTGAAAGATCAATGCCTAAAATCATTTTACATATTTTACTTTAAGACCAAAAACCAATTGAAAGATTAGGCTTTAGAAATCAAAAGGAAAGCCTTAAAGTAAAATTTTAATAATTTTCATTTTTTTGTTAAACAATTTTGCGTTTTAAATTGCTTATATCATTGAGTTACTTTAATATTTCAAGCGGAATTTACGAAGGGTCAAATAAAAAGTTATTTTCGATTCCGTTTTTCTCCTAGTTTTGACACCAAACATCAAAGGACAGGACCACGTTTTGGTTGAATTACTTATGTTTACAGTAGTTATCTTCCGTCGGTCTGCATTATAAGTTTATGATTATTATTGCTTTAGGAATCAATGACCTTCTGATGATTAAATCTCTAAACTTTATCCAAGAGAGATCTGTAGATTTAAATGATAAAACTGTGTTGAGTGGCCGTAAACACACACACACACACACACACACACACACACACACACACACACACACACACACACACACACACACACACACACACACACACACACACACACACACACACACACACACACACACACATACACACACACAAACACACACACACACACAAACAAACACAGATACACACACATACACACACACACACACACACACACACACACACATACACACACACACACACCCACAAACCAACACACACACACACACACACAACTAGAAACTGTGTAGAATGGCCTTAAAACACACACTCTCTCTCTCTCTCTCACACACATACACACACAAACACAAACAAACAAACAAAATATTTTCTCTTCTAAAATTGTTGTTCTTGGATTTTAGTAGAAAATTAAACTTTGTTCTGAGTTTGTAAAAAATTAAACTTTAACCCACGAACAATCGTCCTTGGTTATCAGTACTCTTATATCCCTATATTATGTAAAATAGCTAATTACATTTACACGTGAGTTGTTTCATAGCTATTTTCAACTCATTAGGCAAATTCAAATCTTACAAGGACCCAATTGCTGTACTTAATTATTTGCTTACTCAGCCGGTTTTTATCCACTAATAAGTGCTATATGCAAAATATTATGTAGAAGGATTTACTGCCAAGGCATTCCTTATAGTATAAAGAGGATTCTACAAGTCAAACCAGAAATTAAAACATTAAAATATTTCCTTTAACATTTTACCAAGGCTGGTGCATAGTCGTACAAAATCCTTAAGCACTTGTGTTATGTTACGAACAATTATAACTTAGCTGGACCAATGATGCATCTCGTATATTATCAGTAACTGCCAAAATGTGACGTCATTATAAAACGCTTGTTTAAGGATTACAATGGCAATTGATATTTTAGACTGGTATTGCTGTTAGAGAAAAGTTGACACGTGTTTAAACATATAATCTGTGGTGTGATTTAAATTTAGGAATTGTTTAAACAAATAATAATTCCAGACACTTATAGTCATTCCTATATTAGGGATAGCCAACCCCATCAATAGCATTTTATCTCTCGGCTATCCAGATCTTAATTCAACTATTTTCCGTCCTATTTACCCTGTACGTATGGAGGTGGGTTTAGCTACTTTAGGATATAAAGTGTTTACAAAATGATAGACATCGGTAGAAACTGACTGTTTGCTAGCATCCCTAAATGCCCAATGCGACAAACGTAAAACTAGGAGACACAACTAAATGCAAAAACTAAAAGAAACCGTACAGTGCTACCATATGGAAATGATAAGGTGAATTAATTAATTAACTAATGATTACCCAAGTATTAAATACAATTAAGGATTCCCAAAGTAATAACTTAAGATCCCCCACACACATACTCTCAGATCATTTAAATAAAGCCGACTGTAATCACGGTATTTCAAAAATTTGTCTTTGCCCTTTCACTATTCCAAATCCCGGTTTTAATTCCCATTTGTTTGTATTAATTTCTAGAAAATCGTTATTGTAAAAAGATGTCATCATATCATCAATATATTTCCAAATTACAAAACAAAACCCCTCCTACAGCTCTCAAAGGGTAAAGTACTTCTATTTTTATATTATACTAAAAAAATAAGTGTTTTAACCTGGACTTCAAAATTTTCATGCCTTTAAGAATACTTACATTGTAATACCACTGACTTGTTATGTGGAAAAATACGTTTAAAAAGGAGGAAAAGTAAAGAATGTAAATGTTTCAAGTTGTGGTTTTGGTGGAATTTTAGTGACGTTTTACATAAGGTTCTTCTCATGCTTTAAAATTATCATTAAAAATATAGGCTACATAATCTGAATAGATAGAAAATTGAAAGTTATAAGTTTACTTTAAAGGTAATTTAAGGTAGGTATTTTTCTGCTAAAGACACAGATATTTGGAGTCAAGTTCTTACTATATTCAGACGATTGCTTTTAGAATGACGAGTGAACGAAATGGAGTATACTTTTAATGGAGTATACTAAGCTAAAGCCTTTATATTGGTAAATATTAACATATTTCAATAAAGCCTTAGTTTCACATACACTTATCTGTAAATGTTGAAATTATTCCGTGATCATTGTTTATTTCCAACTTTATTACAATAAAAATATTGCAAACAACCCCAATACCACAAAAGTAATAAAAAATAACTATTAATACAAGTTGCCTAAGTACGTCTCGATGACCTTGTCGTCATCATCAGAGGGTCTTATTAAAAACATAACAATCTAGAATACAATAAATTTCAATCTAAACTATTGACTCACTGTGCTCTTGATATTGTATATCTAACTTTATTACTGACACACTCAGTAAATCTTAAGTTTTACCTCAGAGACAAGGTAAATGTTGAACACGTTGACTTTGCCTTATGCAAACTACCTTAATGTAAGCTCTTGTGGCATGTAGGGAAAATGTTAAAAATATATTCATTAGTTTTCCAAAAGCAACATTTACCGATTATTAGTGTCTGCAGACTTCTTATAATAAAATCCCGAGAAATTGTCTTTTAATCATATAGTTCTTCCAATTATTAACTCATATTGGTAAATCCTAAAATTTATTACTAAAACATTATACAAATATACGGGCTTATACAGTTGCATATATATTAAATAATCGTATCCTAAAAATGTAACATTTTTGTCTGAAACAAAACCTTAAAGTTGGTTTTTTTACATTTAATATTGTTAAAAAATAAACTTTTTCTTACTTTTAGAATACATTTCATCTAACTATCCTTTTTGTGGTTTAAAAAAAAGAAAAATAACTGTTCTTTTCAAAATGAAAAGCCATTTGCTATCGATTAAATATTCTGATTGTGGTGATTTGGTTTTTGTATGTCAGTATACAAAGTGCGAAAATTATTGATATACATGAATTATATATAAAATGATCAATTTATTTTGAACAATTATTTCATATGCAAGAATAATCTTCAAAAATAATTATCAGTCAAAGACATTTACAAAGAATATTCAAAGTTTTCACTGAGAAGTACCCTATTGTTACCCCTAAATGTGACAAGAGTGCTCCGCGAGTAATATTTATGCCTTATAATTATAAATTACTTTGCTAAAAGATTACTAGATTTAATTCGTTATTTATTCTAAAACAATACTAACAATAAATTTACAATCGACATCGTATAAATTGTTTTTGTTTTACAAAATATCTGTGGGTTATTTTAGTAGAATATTGTTACCCTAAAGCCCTAACGGCAATATTTGTAACTAACGGAAGCTTTCAGACTCTTAGACTAGTAGCATTAAACATTAACAGGATTACATTCTGTTGTGTATTTTACGGTCCTGATCAATCTTCACTTAAAAAAATGAATAAAATACAGTAGGGCTTATAAAAAAATTTGGCGTTCCCTTTACAGAGGTTAACTTCGTCTGCTGGAACTTCAAGTAATATAGTTTATTTAAAATAAATACGAATGATTTTTAAGATCGAAATAGTAATAATTTATGAATAGTTTCTGCTAAGTAAAAGTGAAAAATCATGACATTTAATCATCAACCCTGAAATATTTTATAGCATTAAATTTAATTAAATAATAAATTTTGAAACATTTAAACTTAAAATATTCTGACTTCCAAGATTACTTAAAAAATACACAGCTGTAATACTTACCGACAGAAACAATAATTGTATCATGTTTTTGACCGAGCTGGGTAATCACTGTCTAATTTCGCTTATTGCGGTTGGAAACTGCGGTTTGTGTCAATACGTTAAAAAAGAAAATACTTGAAAAACAGTGTTAGTTCATGCAAGTCGTAAAATAATAAAATAATGTAGTTAATAGAAACCTTTTGACATGAAAAAATAACAATTAAAAAAATTTACTAAACGAATTTAATTCAAATCGGTTCATAAAAACTGTCAGACGGTCAAAATTTCAAAGTCAATTCCTACTAGAGTCAACAATGAAACATTTTATTGCAGTTAATTTTATGTTTAAGATGTCAGAATCACAATATTAAATGGCAAAATAGAAACAGAAATTTATTCCAATTTTTAACTTTCCTTTCTGGGGATTGTGTTAGACTATGATTTTTGTTTGTTACTATTTATTCGATTTTTTGTCGCTTGAATTGCGTTGTAGTTTTTTTTTTCTTTCCATTCGCATTGTCCATTTGTGAAGGAAGGTTCAATACCTTTAATCCATTTTGTTTATTTTATTCTTTTCATTCATTTTTAATCCTTGACAATTTTTTATGATATTGTGTGATAACCACGACAACAATTTAAGGTTGTGCAATGAAGAATTGGACGACAACCAGATGGGAGCCATAGAAAAATTCATATACTTCTTTGAGAAATACACTTCTAGCTATGGGAAAGTTGGCTCAGTGCTAAATCAGAAGATACTCAGCTCGAATCTGGCCTAGAACCCAATTTTTTACTGTTTAATTATTGAATAAATATTTGAAAAATCTGTGTTAAGAATAATTGTCATCCTCTACAGGTAAAAAAAATGTATTTGAACTTGATTGGATGAATAAAAACGTATTCTATTAACAATTGAAAATTTGTACAAGATATATATCAGGAGAGTGTGAGCTAATAGAAGGAATTTAAAATACGAGTAAGAATATATAGCTCATATTATCATTATATTTAATTAATTATAGTAGGATTTATCTAAATGTAAATAAATTATTATATTTATTAACTCATTAAAAATATTAAACAATAATATAAAATCCACTAATAAGTGCTATATGCAAAATATTATGTAGAAGGATTTACTGCCAAGGCATTCCTTATAGTATAAAGAGGATTCTACAAGTCAAACCAGAAATTAAAACATTAAAATATTTCCTTTAACATTTTACCAAGGCTGGTGCATAGTCGTACAAAATCCTTAAGCACTTGTGTTATGTTACGAACAATTATAACTTAGCTGGACCAATGATGCATCTCGTATATTATCAGTAACTGCCAAAATGTGACGTCATTATAAAACGCTTGTTTAAGGATTACAATGGCAATTGATATTTTAGACTGGTATTGCTGTTAGAGAAAAGTTGACACGTGTTTAAACATATAATCTGTGGTGTGATTTAAATTTAGGAATTGTTTAAACAAATAATAATTCCAGACACTTATAGTCATTCCTATATTAGGGATAGCCAACCCCATCAATAGCATTTTATCTCTCGGCTATCCAGATCTTAATTCAACTATTTTCCGTCCTATTTACCCTGTACGTATGGAGGTGGGTTTAGCTACTTTAGGATATAAAGTGTTTACAAAATGATAGACATCGGTAGAAACTGACTGTTTGCTAGCATCCCTAAATGCCCAATGCGACAAACGTAAAACTAGGAGACACAACTAAATGCAAAAACTAAAAGAAACCGTACAGTGCTACCATATGGAAATGATAAGGTGAATTAATTAATTAACTAATGATTACCCAAGTATTAAATACAATTAAGGATTCCCAAAGTAATAACTTAAGATCCCCCACACACATACTCTCAGATCATTTAAATAAAGCCGACTGTAATCACGGTATTTCAAAAATTTGTCTTTGCCCTTTCACTATTCCAAATCCCGGTTTTAATTCCCATTTGTTTGTATTAATTTCTAGAAAATCGTTATTGTAAAAAGATGTCATCATATCATCAATATATTTCCAAATTACAAAACAAAACCCCACCTACAGCTCTCAAAGGGTAAAGTACTTCTATTTTTATATTATACTAAAAAAATAAGTGTTTTAACCTGGACTTCAAAATTTTCATGCCTTTAAGAATACTTACATTGTAATACCACTGACTTGTTATGTGGAAAAATACGTTTAAAAAGGAGGAAAAGTAAAGAATGTAAATGTTTCAAGTTGTGGTTTTGGTGGAATTTTAGTGACGTTTTACATAAGGTTCTTCTCATGCTTTAAAATTATCATTAAAAATATAGGCTACATAATCTGAATAGATAGAAAATTGAAAGTTATAAGTTTACTTTAAAGGTAATTTAAGGTAGGTATTTTTCTGCTAAAGACACAGATATTTGGAGTCAAGTTCTTACTATATTCAGACGATTGCTTTTAGAATGACGAGTGAACGAAATGGAGTATACTTTTAATGGAGTATACTAAGCTAAAGCCTTTATATTGGTAAATATTAACATATTTCAATAAAGCCTTAGTTTCACATACACTTATCTGTAAATGTTGAAATTATTCCGTGATCATTGTTTATTTCCAACTTTATTACAATAAAAATATTGCAAACAACCCCAATACCACAAAAGTAATAAAAAATAACTATTAATACAAGTTGCCTAAGTACGTCTCGATGACCTTGTCGTCATCATCAGAGGGTCTTATTAAAAACATAACAATCTAGAATACAATAAATTTCAATCTAAACTATTGACTCACTGTGCTCTTGATATTGTATATCTAACTTTATTACTGACACACTCAGTAAATCTTAAGTTTTACCTCAGAGACAAGGTAAATGTTGAACACGTTGACTTTGCCTTATGCAAACTACCTTAATGTAAGCTCTTGTGGCATGTAGGGAAAATGTTAAAAATATATTCATTAGTTTTCCAAAAGCAACATTTACCGATTATTAGTGTCTGCAGACTTCTTATAATAAAATCCCGAGAAATTGTCTTTTAATCATATAGTTCTTCCAATTATTAACTCATATTGGTAAATCCTAAAATTTATTACTAAAACATTATACAAATATACGGGCTTATACAGTTGCATATATATTAAATAATCGTATCCTAAAAATGTAACATTTTTGTCTGAAACAAAACCTTAAAGTTGGTTTTTTTACATTTAATATTGTTAAAAAATAAACTTTTTCTTACTTTTAGAATACATTTCATCTAACTATCCTTTTTGTGGTTTAAAAAAAAGAAAAATAACTGTTCTTTTCAAAATGAAAAGCCATTTGCTATCGATTAAATATTCTGATTGTGGTGATTTGGTTTTTGTATGTCAGTATACAAAGTGCGAAAATTATTGATATACATGAATTATATATAAAATGATCAATTTATTTTGAACAATTATTTCATATGCAAGAATAATCTTCAAAAATAATTATCAGTCAAAGACATTTACAAAGAATATTCAAAGTTTTCACTGAGAAGTACCCTATTGTTACCCCTAAATGTGACAAGAGTGCTCCGCGAGTAATATTTATGCCTTATAATTATAAATTACTTTGCTAAAAGATTACTAGATTTAATTCGTTATTTATTCTAAAACAATACTAACAATAAATTTACAATCGACATCGTATAAATTGTTTTTGTTTTACAAAATATCTGTGGGTTATTTTAGTAGAATATTGTTACCCTAAAGCCCTAACGGCAATATTTGTAACTAACGGAAGCTTTCAGACTCTTAGACTAGTAGCATTAAACATTAACAGGATTACATTCTGTTGTGTATTTTACGGTCCTGATCAATCTTCACTTAAAAAAATGAATAAAATACAGTAGGGCTTATAAAAAAATTTGGCGTTCCCTTTACAGAGGTTAACTTCGTCTGCTGGAACTTCAAGTAATATAGTTTATTTAAAATAAATACGAATGATTTTTAAGATCGAAATAGTAATAATTTATGAATAGTTTCTGCTAAGTAAAAGTGAAAAATCATGACATTTAATCATCAACCCTGAAATATTTTATAGCATTAAATTTAATTAAATAATAAATTTTGAAACATTTAAACTTAAAATATTCTGACTTCCAAGATTACTTAAAAAATACACAGCTGTAATACTTACCGACAGAAACAATAATTGTATCATGTTTTTGACCGAGCTGGGTAATCACTGTCTAATTTCGCTTATTGCGGTTGGAAACTGCGGTTTGTGTCAATACGTTAAAAAAGAAAATACTTGAAAAACAGTGTTAGTTCATGCAAGTCGTAAAATAATAAAATAATGTAGTTAATAGAAACCTTTTGACATGAAAAAATAACAATTAAAAAAATTTACTAAACGAATTTAATTCAAATCGGTTCATAAAAACTGTCAGACGGTCAAAATTTCAAAGTCAATTCCTACTAGAGTCAACAATGAAACATTTTATTGCAGTTAATTTTATGTTTAAGATGTCAGAATCACAATATTAAATGGCAAAATAGAAACAGAAATTTATTCCAATTTTTAACTTTCCTTTCTGGGGATTGTGTTAGACTATGATTTTTGTTTGTTACTATTTATTCGATTTTTTGTCGCTTGAATTGCGTTGTAGTTTTTTTTTTCTTTCCATTCGCATTGTCCATTTGTGAAGGAAGGTTCAATACCTTTAATCCATTTTGTTTATTTTATTCTTTTCATTCATTTTTAATCCTTGACAATTTTTTATGATATTGTGTGATAACCACGACAACAATTTAAGGTTGTGCAATGAAGAATTGGACGACAACCAGATGGGAGCCATAGAAAAATTCATATACTTCTTTGAGAAATACACTTCTAGCTATGGGAAAGTTGGCTCAGTGCTAAATCAGAAGATACTCAGCTCGAATCTGGCCTAGAACCCAATTTTTTACTGTTTAATTATTGAATAAATATTTGAAAAATCTGTGTTAAGAATAATTGTCATCCTCTACAGGTAAAAAAAATGTATTTGAACTTGATTGGATGAATAAAAACGTATTCTATTAACAATTGAAAATTTGTACAAGATATATATCAGGAGAGTGTGAGCTAATAGAAGGAATTTAAAATACGAGTAAGAATATATAGCTCATATTATCATTATATTTAATTAATTATAGTAGGATTTATCTAAATGTAAATAAATTATTATATTTATTAACTCATTAAAAATATTAAACAATAATATAAAATCCGTGGTAAAACACAAAATAAGCTGATAAAATCATATATTTCCACCTAATTTACTTGAATACTCTGTAAAAATGTAGGTATTAGAGCGTCTCAGTACACTGGCAAGCCGAGGATTTTTCTCCGTGCGAAACATACACTCATAAGAAATAAGCTTGCCTATGCATAAAAACGTACCCAGACTTACCTTAAGAAATATTCCCTTTAAAAACTGTTTATGAAAGATAATTTCACTACAAATATTGTAATACATTTGGGGTTTGGAAATAAACAGAAATAAATTACGACATTAATGGACATCAAATTCGAGGGAAAGTATAGTCAATCACTCGATTTAATAGAACAAAATCTTTATAAATTTCTTGAGCACTCAAATAAATTAAAACCCACTAAGAACAATATACAAATCTTTTATTTTATTAAATTACTTTATGTACATTTCGATTACTCCTGAAGATGACTACTATGTAATAAAAATGTTCATAAAGTAATTTTAGTAAAATGAAAGATGTTTTAATTGTGGCTAGTGGGTTTTCTTTTATTTAGTTAAAACGAAATCTGCCTAGCTCCGGCCTAATTTATTTAGTGAAGTTAAGATTATAATTAATAATATTTCTGGTTTATTGTTTTTTTTGGTTGTTATTCTTCTAAAAAGATGTACAAGATGTGTGAACGATAAAAATCAATACAGTGTGCTTGTATTAAGGACGTTCCTGCGTAAACGAATTTAAGGAGCACTTTGGACAAAATTTTAAATAAAAAATGATCATGCATTGGAGCTTTTTCGTAAAATATACTCAAAGTTAATAAGGGAAAAATAGAAATATTGGCTATAGGTATTAGATTTATTCAAATCTATTTATAATTTGTAAACATATAAAGAATAATATTGTGAAAAACAAAAATTTTATTTTCTGAACGTACGAAATTAATTTTAATTTTGAAACTAACGACAATGAACTGGTAGGATCATTTATTTAAAAAATAAGTTATTTTTAATAAATATAAAATTCTATCGTAATTTTATACAATATAAGGTATCGACCTTATTGTTTTTACTTTTATGTATGTTGTTTTAAAATAAATTTTAAACAACAAATCTTAGTTAAAATTTTTCCAAAAAAGAAATAGTAGTTAGATTTATTGTAGTATTTCATAACAAAAGTTTACTTAGGGATGTGGGAGTGTAACAATTTCTATTTACAATATAGTTACAAAGTACCCGGGAAAGACCTCTTTAGTTTAAAATAATAGGTTTCCTTACGCAAGTTAATGGATTAGTCAAGAGAATATAGTGATGTTAATTTTCCCCGGTCATGGATAAATATGTGTCTAGCTTATGTTAAGAAACTAATTTTGTTTTCTAACCAAACCTAACCTCACCGGAAACATTGTTACCTACGTAAAATAACTGAGTAGAAATTTAATGCTTTAAAAATAGTCCTTTGTTTTTTGAAGAAACATTGAGATTGTAAATAGTCTTGGGTGTTTGTAAATTTAGGTTATTTTTGTAAAACAAAATGTTAACAACAATTTATGATTTTCGCGATTAAGCCTTATAGAATATATGTTTAAGTAACAAACGTAAATTTGAAAAAATTACCATAAACTGATTGAGTAATTAGCAATTATATAAAAATCTTATTTTAAAATAACTTATAAATTTATTCTATTTCTATTCCGGGAATCTGATATTATTTTCATGGTAATACTTGACGAAATACTCTTCAGTTTAGATTATTTTCTTTTGACATATGTTACATTAAACATTTTAAACAAGAAACGTAGATATGAAATGTATGAAGCCACAGATACTGCATACAATTACGCATTAACAGAGTATAAAATAAATATTTTTTACTTCACTACATTACTATATACGTACACAAAAATATTCAGTGGGTGTGGATTTAGTTACAAAAAAATAATTGTTCAATTACATTAAAGTATAAGTGATAAGTTATTACAGGAAAGCATTGTTGCTAAGTTAAAAATAAAGATATTTAGTAATGAAGTGTAAAAAACTTTTAGTACTTGTAAAGAATTATTTTATAAACGATTTTGTTTGTAAAATGTGGAGATGTTTTAAGCCTTAATTTATGAACGTTTTTACCCATACTTATAGTTTATGAGATTTAAAATCACCTGTTTCTTATATATATATATATATATATATATATATATATATATATATATATATATATATATATATATGTAATATGTTTTCTTGTGTAATAATCAAAAGAACTGAGTATATTCAAATAAAAGAATTACTTTTTAATTATTTAAATATATTCGTTGGTAAGCAGAATGATATATATATATATATATATATATATATATATATATATATATATATATATATATATATATATATATATTCACTCCTGATGATGTTGGAACTGTTTAAAAATTAATAAATAATTCTTCTATTTGAATATACCCTGTTCTTTTGATATGTATATATATATAATTTAAAAATATTTCAAAATCAAGAATACTTTTAATGCATATATATATATACTTATTTATTTGTAACACATGTGAAAAAAATAAGTTGAATGGTTTTGGTCAAGTATTACCATTTTCACTTTACAAAATAACCATAACAAAATAAACTACTAAAATAATATCCATAGATACGGACGCACAAACACAACACTGGACACTAACCTTGAGCACCATCTTGCGGGAGATTCAGGCAGACACTATGATCAGCTGGCGAAGATGCGGCAAGCTTATATACGTATGCTTACAATGGCAAGGCTACACGCCTGCTGTTGGCAAATACTGCTGCTAGTTACATTTCTACTGTACGTTTTACGTGATATGCGATTTGCAAATGATGCAATTTCCCAAAATTGTATTTTTTTCATGAAAAGAGAAAACTAAAAATACATTAAACCAAAATATTAGCAAAATATAACGAAAATAAAAGTATTTAAAAATGTTCAAAATGTTTAGGAAAATATCGCTTATGACAAAAGTTAAACTAACTATCATTTTTGATGGAATAGGCTTTAACTTGTCTTAGCGTGAACTTATTTTCCCATGTATACTAACGTTTGAAAAAAAAAGTTCATTTATAAGTCTCCAAGTTGGTCAAAATTCCCTCGGTTTAAAATTTAAGTTTAATAGCAAGATTTTTGGCCAGGGTTAATTATGCAAATATATATTCAAAACAGCAAAAATATTTTGCTCATTCCACAGCCTCTTAAAATGATTTGATAAAAACGTGATTTGATGTAAAAAACAAATTTATTTTAACCACGAACGTATCTAGCCTCTAGAATTAAATATTTTAATGTTGACCACTTTAAGTGCCTGAATGGATGGAGCACTTGATACTAAAGGTTATAGATTCGATTCCAGATAGCGTCAAAGGATTTCTGAGTGGTTTTTCAGGCTCCATGTCGATCCAAACAGTAAAAATTAGATCGTAGTATTATAATGAGAGGTTAAAGAATAGTGTTGCCTATTTTTTTGAACATCTTACGGATCAAGTATCGTAGCTCTACCATGTCTTTTGTCAACACCACAGGAATAAAAGTGAAACATTATTAACGATTTAGAGCATTTTAGTTTAAAGTTACCATGAGAAACGTTTGTAAACATAGAGTTTGGAAAGTGAAATTGATAGTTACATTAGACATTGTAATCTATTCCAGTAAACAAGTTAATCGACTGCATTTTGCACAATAATAAAGTTGGGAAATGTATGTTTTTGAAAATTAAGTACGTTTCATTAACCAAAAATAGTAAACTGCCAGGAAAAGTAATTATCATATTGTAGAATGTAAGACGAAATATAAACCTAACTCCTTCTTGTGCTCCTGATAATTTTTGACTTAATATATGAGAAATACTGGTTTGTTGATGAAAAGGGCCTTCAAATTAACAGGAGTATATCAGCGTCTATTGAAATAAAGCTCGTCCATAGGCTCCTGATATGTTTCATACTTTTTGACTTAATATATGAGAAATACTGGTTTGTCGATGAAAAGGGCCTTCAAATTAACAGGAGTATATCAGCGTCTATTAAAATAAAGCTCGTCCATAGGCTCCTGATATGTTTCATTTTTAAATGTGTTAGGAGTAAAGTTAACTTGCTAAATGAAAAGAATCTTCAAAGTGTCTGGCATGACAGAATATAATAAATTATAACTCCTTCGCTAGCTTCCGATTTGATAAAATTTAAAATATGAGAATCACTAGTTTCTCCAACGAAAAGAATATTTAAAGTAAAGGAGTATAGCCACTCCTACTAAAATATGACACCTGCATAAGCTCCTGATATGTTTCATTTTTCCCGGTTTAAAATATATGAGTTGTCGGTATTGTTAAATAAAAAGAAACTTCAAAATAACAGGAGCCTATAAACAGTAGAATCTACGAAAGAATAACTCAATCTTAAGCTTTTGTTTTGTGTAATGGTTTCCTTAAAACTAGTCGACTGTTTGTAAAATGAAAAGAACCTTCAACATTGCAGAAATATACAACTCCTCTTCATCTGTCCTCTTGTTAATTGTAAATGTGGTTATATAATAGAATGGGCAAGTTACAAACTCACAATCTCTTTCATATCGTAAGTGTTTTGTTCAGTAATTTTAATACCTGAAGAGAGCACGTTTCTTCCAGGTAATATTGTTAGAGGGGATGTTGGAATCCTTTTGAGGAAAGTAATTAAAACTATTAATTACTAGTAAGTCGTTTACTACTTTCTTTCTAACCATTTATTTACAGAGCTGGGACCGAATAAGTCTTCACTTTGAAACCGATAAGGAAGGAAATTAAATAACTTCATATTAAAAAAATCATTTATCGTATATTGCTATTTATTTTGGTGTAAGTTTTAGGGGATAATAGTGTTATATTCCAAAATGTGTTTTGAGTTAAAAATGTTCTACAAAACCACATAAAATGTAAAAAGAAAATGAAAACATTGATGATTATTTTTGTTGTTTATTTTGAGTATTCTAGAGGAGACGGTTTTACTCTCAACTCTAGAGTGTACCCTCACTCCTTGTTTAATATTAGCTATTTACTACACTAGTTCGTCAATATTAAAAAGGAAATATTGATTAATTCTGAACCCTAAATTAATAATCACAGGTGTCCTGGAAGTTTATGGTAGACAATAAACTGATGATTTTTTTTTAATACTGAAAGCAATGTAGATGAAGATAAACAATCTAAAAGTACATAAAATAACTGTTGAGTTATAGAATTTAATAATAACATGTCTTTTAAATACAATAACTTTCACGACTCGAATGTATAGCAATACAACTTTTTAGTATACTCGACTTGGTAAAATATCGACCCACCATAGCACGTATCAACGTATGCAGGTCCTTATCAATATTACAAACCTACAAAAAGATTTATAACTCAAATAGAAAAATAAAATTACATGTAAATAAACATTAATGAAATAAAATTATAACTATTAACAAATACCATAATTTATATTAAATAAAAACAACCTCTTACCACAAATTCAACAATTTTTATTTTAAATTTATTTACATTTCGATTACAAAGTAATCATCTTCAGAGGTATTTTACAAATGAGTCATTTGTAAAATGCCTCTGAAGATGATTACTTTGTAATCGAAATGTACATAAGGTTAAAATAAAAATTGTTAAATTTGTGGTAAGACGTTGCTTTTATTTAATATATATAAACATTTACGCCACAGTTGCTTTAAGTTGTTAAATACCATAATAATTATACTTTATTTGCATATGTTTTACTCTGATCATTTTAACGAAACTTAACCAAAATATTTCTTTACAACGTAAGTAAAGTTATTTATTCAATGTGTGGCTGTAATCCAGTGTGTTCAGTCAGTATCTGTGTGTTTATATTATCCATACTTTGTAATACTTGTCGTTTTGAATGTTTCGTTTATCTTTGTGAGTTTATGAGTTTTTGTTCAGATAAGTGTAATGTGTTTATGTGCATTTTTAATTTAGCATCGAACACTTAACGTTTTCATTAAGGTTGTTTAAGACTTAAACTTTGTAAGGTTTCTATAATTACGGTTAGATTTATTTTGAGGTTAATTAATTATTTCAGATTTAAATTGTTAATGATTATAGGATATTAATTTTATTATAATTTAGATATCTGAAGACGATTAATGCGTTTTTAGCCCGAGCATTATTGGAACGTTGTCATTAATTACATACATTGTAAAGAAATTCTTGATCTTGAGTTGAATATGCGACAGATGCACTCAGTGACACTTGCGCCCATGGTGAAATTTGAGACCATTGAGCCCAAATATACCTGTGTTTGGGAGACCCACATTATTTTCTGTATTTAGTACGATTATAGCCTTGATGATTCCCATTACACTTTACCCAGGCTTTGAACTGGGTAAGCGATAGAAAACCAGTTTCTCCATCATTTTGGAAAACTAGTTTCCTATCATTTAGCCGTGTATAAGTCAGCTAAAAGAGTCGTAATTCTTGAATTCTTACTTTATTAAATCATAGTATATCATGTTAATTTCTTTTATTGTTTTCAAATTTTTTAGATTTTTATGATAAGCTTAGTAGGCTCTACTATTTACAAAAATGTTCATAATTTTTAGCGATCTTCAGTTTGAACTTAGATAAATTTTTTAAGTAGGTCAGAGTGCAAAGACACGTCCTTATGTCCCCAGTTTCCTTGTACTTCTTGTTGTCTTATTAATTCTCTCGCCCAGTTTCATATATGTGCCTTTTCTCCCTTTTACTACAAGGTTTAATTCTACCCTCATGTTTGTGCAGGTTTCAGTTTTGTATGCGCACCGTCATGTATGTATTTTCCGCTTTAGTTTTTAAATAACCAATCAATTTTTGATTCTAGGATTAGAAGGCTGTTGTTAAATTTATTGTTCCATTCTAGAACATCATTAAGGTGGCACAAATGTCGCAAAGTGGAAGTGTCACTGAGTGACTTGGTTCAGAATCCTAATCTGTAATTTATTATAATAGTGTTTATTTATATGGTAATTATTATATATTTGAGCCCTTGATCTTTAGTTTTGATAATGGCAATTTGAATACTCCGAGCGGTGAAAGATTGAAAAGAAGGGTAAAAAAAGCTACAAATATGTATTGTAATTCGTTCGAGTCCTGATTGTTGGTAATAGCTTGCAATGCAATAAACTTTAATTAAAGTTATTCAGTGTGTTTCACAATTATTCGAGATTTAGCAACGAAGTTAAGACATCGCCATGAATCGGCAATCACTGACACGTTTTCGAACGACACGGGACAGTTTTGCGGTCAGTATATTTCCTTACAGTTGCTCGGGAAAGTTAGCGCAACATTTCAGACATTTGCGTTTTCCACATCCACGCGATTCGCCCAACTTCGTACACATTAAGACGGGTATAATCAGAAGGACGCAGAGAAATCGGACGGAACGTCTTCATGCGCGGCCTTGGAGCTTCCCCTCATTGTAAGATCTTTATCGGGCAGAAGCGGTGTCCACCTTCCCGGATATTTCGAAACGTAGAAGCTGTTTACTGTTTACTGGGAAGAATGTCAAATTTTGTCTTTAGAAAATGTTTTACGACAAAATAGTTTATGGAAAGGAAGCCTTGTAATAAAAACATAACAGTCAATGTCCTCGAGAAGTGTTTCCTTTTATGGGTGCAAATTGTTCATCAGATTACATTTTTATGACTTTCATATAGTAAAAATCTTTAAAGTAAAATTTAAATTAAAAAGTTCAGACGATATAAATTACTGTTTTATAAACTGTAATACGAGAAACACATGTAGGGTACCTACAACGTATCTAAAATGGAAAAAAGTAGGTGTATTGCTAAGTAGCGACATCTCAATACATTTTCTCGATTTGTGTAAATATATATCAAAAAAATATATAACCACAAGTTGAGTGATCTTACTACAGTTATATTATTGTCAGAAATTTACTGATTATTAGTAACTCCTTGATCAATATTTGGACCAGTGTTCTAGGTGAGAACAAAAACTTTCAGGTCTTGGTATAAAGTTCCCAGTTGGACATACAATATATCTTAGAAAACGAGCAATTTTCAAGCTTAACTTACTAATCTAGAAACACACAAACACACACACACACACACACACACACACACACACACACACACACACACACACACACACACACACACACACACACACACACACACACACACACACACACACACACACACACACACACACACACACACACACACACACACACACACACACACACACACACACACACACACACACACACACACACACACACACACACACACACACACACACACACACACACACACACACACATGCGTGCGCATGTGTGTGTGTGTGTGTGTGTGTGTGTGTGTGTGTGTGTGTGTGTGTGTGTGTGTGTGTGTGTGTGTGGTGTGTGTGTGTGTGTATGTGTGTGTATGTCTGTCTGTCTGTGTGTTTGTGTGTGTGTGTGTGTGTGTGTGTGTGCGCGCGCGTGCGCGCGCGTGCTCGAGCGTGTGTGTGTGTGTGTAAGTGGGTTTGTGTGTGTGTGTGTGTGTGTGTGTGTGTGTGTGTGTGTGTGTGTGTGTGTGTGTGTGTGTGTAAGTGTGTATAGAGAAAGGTGGGGCAAGACTGCGTAGCTAAGACATAAATATGTTTTACCGGCTTTATTTAATGCAAAATGTGAAGACAAATACTGCAAGAGTACATTTCATGTAGGAAATAACTATCTTAGTTTTCAAAGCATTATCATCAAAAGTTAGTAGCACTTATTTGTACGCTAAAAGACTATGGTTGATAAACTTGAAGCGGCTTCATATTTAGGACAAGTATCATGATATGTAGTGTCTTTAAACATTTTAACTCGCTAAAGATACAGGGATAAGACTGCGCATATCTACCCATACGCAACCTTGCCCCAAACAATGTGTGCAATCTTACCCCGCGTGCACTTTTATACAACTAAAGTAATTTTAGATTTATAAACTGAGCTTTATGATACTTTCTAGTAACGAAATTACTTTTAATTGAATGCACTTAAAAAATGATAACAATTACTTAGCGGAATTTAAATACACTCTACTGGTGTAGAAACTATAATGACCTTGGGGATACTACTGGAACTGTTGAGGTTACAGTAGTACCATATTTGCTACAAATACAGTAAAAATGGTGCGCAGATTTACGCGTAATCTTACCCTTCTTTACTCTCTCTCTCCCCCCTCTCTCCCCCCTCTCTCCCCCTCTCCCCCTCCCCCCTCTCTCCCCCTCTCCCCCTCCCCCCCTCTCTCTCTCTCTCTCTATATATATATATATATATATATATATATATATATACATATATATATATATATATATATATATATATATATATATATATATATATATATATATACAATCCAGATCTAGACAAATTAATTATTAAACTAATTAATGAACAAATTAATTTTTCTGATATCAATTCTATACATAATTTGAAAAAAAGGTTTTAATAAATAATTTACAAAGTCGTAGTCGAAAAATTAACTAAATCTTTTCTGTTTTACATTATTTGTTTGGGTTTTTGTACTGCAGCCTAAATTTAAAGCTACTAGAGCACTTCTCTGACGTCTGTATTTTAATTTATTTCCTCGGACCTCTATAAGTTCATTGTTTACAAGCAAAGATATCCTATGATTTTTACTATAAAAAAGGTAAAGCGTTTTATTATTTATATTTTAAAGAAGTGTATGTTGTTAAATAATAAATAAAAATCCCTAATTTATATATAAAACTAAAAGAATGTTATCTTTTTGGAACAAAACCTTTTATTTAATCTATGCACTAAATAATTGTGTTATTATGATTTGCTGCTTGGATTCTCAATAAAATTGTCCGATATTGGTCAAAAGATGGAAATATCACTTCGTTGTACAGCTTCTCTTTCTACGTTGTAAGAATCATTTACGTCGGTTATTAAACGCAGATGTGTTTTCACAAAAGTTAAAGCCTGTTGCTAATAATAACATTATAATGTATGCACTTAAAACTGATCACACGTTTATGGAAAACAAAAATTGACGACTACACTATCTGAACCCAGTTTAGTTGGAATCTCAACATATTTGATCAGAAGGACCACAGACATTGGCTCGACGCATTCTAGCAGTGTGGGAACTGGGCAGGAGTTGTGTAAGTAATAAGGATTCCAACCTTTTCTTCGTTTTGATGATCCAAAAGGCCCTAGTACAATACATCTCGTTCTAGGACGAGAACAGAATTGTATTTGGATTCTATTAGTGTGGGAGAAATTTCACTTGTTTCCGGTTTTTATATACAATGAAAGCATGGAGAATAACTGTATCTATAACGAAAAAAGGTTTAGGTGAAGCCGTTTCATGTTCAAGGACCTAAGGACTAGTACTGCGAAAACCGTGGACCCGATGAAGAAGTAATGCGTCAGTTTTGGAAAAAAAGAGAGAGAGAGAGTGAGAGAGAGAGAGACGGAGGTAAAGAGAGAGAGTGAAAGAGAGTAGGGTGGTAAGCTGAGTGAAGGAAAGAGAGAGGGTGAGAGAAAGAGGGATAGAGAGGCACCATTAAGAGAAGAAAACGGGATTATCTAGAACATTCTATGAGGCACATTACATGTAGGTATAGATATATACTTCAGCTGACGATAAACCACAAACTTCACAGTACCAGGAAACCGGTTAGAAGAAAACACTCTTCACTTAAAACTTGAGCCAAAGGGTAGAATTCATGTTACCGAATGCTATTCAAATATGCCGCAAATAACAGCTTTAAAATACCCCTAACTTTCGTAGAGGACAAGGTACCTGAAGAAAAAGAAGGTAAGAAATGTAATTTATAATTATTTACTTTTAAAATTCTATATATATTTGTTTAAATTTTTTTAAAAATATTCTTTCTACTGAAATATGTAGATTTGTAGATACAGGTAGCCTATATCCTTGAGGTGTTAATTCAAGGCAAACTTGACAGTACCAGGGAACCCGTTAGAAGAAGAAAAACCCTTGCCAATGGTTAGGATTGTCGTGTACCTAATACTATTTAAATAAAAGCTAAACAACCTTATTAATAGTTAACCTTTTCAGAGGAGGGAACATGAAGAAGAAGGTGAGAAAAGAAATGTATTATTTTTTCTTTCTTTTCTTCTTTCTTTTTCAATTCTTTCTTTTATTTCACACTTTCCTTATATATATATATATATATATATATATATACACACACACACATATATATATACAATTTATATATACTGCATTATACAATTTATTATATAGATTACATAAAATACCTATGAATAATGAAAACAAGTTAAGAGAGAAAAAAATTATCTATCAAATTGCAATTGAGAATGGCTATAAAAAGAAAACTGTTGATAAACTTAATTATAATATTTTAAAGAAACAAAATAATAATCTAATTTACAAAAATAATGATGAAAATGTCATATGGACTTCATTTATATTTTTTGGTAATGAAGTAAAAAATATCACAAAATTGTTTAAAGGTAGCAACATAAAATTCGCATATAATACTAATAATAAATTAATAAATATAATGAATAATAATAATATTATTAATATGCATGAAAAAAACGGTGTATATAAATTAGAATGTGATTATTGTAGTAAAGTTTATATAGGACAAACTAAGAAAAAACTTAAAGATAGATATAAAGAGCATTTTAATGCATATGAAAAACCAGAAATTTATAAATCAAATTTTGCTAGTCATTGTATTAATAATAATCACATATTTCCTAATATAGATAATATGATACTTGTAAAAGAAATTAACAAAGGCCTGAGAATGAATATTTATGAAGCTTTAGAAATACATAAATATAATACTAATAATGAGTTGATAAATGAACAAATACAAGTAAAATCTAAATTTGATAATATATTCAGTGTTTGTAATGTTAGGGCAGCAAAATAAAAATTTTTTAACAACATTGTAATTGATTTGGCATAGCTATTTATTTGATCTAATTTGCACATATGTTAATTTTAATTGTTTAATATTCCTGACTATGTTGGTACTGTTAGCCAACGAAAAGCTTTGAATTGTAAATTCAATTATAATTCTTGTATTTGTATTTTGACTTAGTTCTTTATTAACACACAAGAATACATATTGCGATATATATATATATATATATATATATATATATATATATATATATATATATATATATAAATATAAGGCAAAAACAATTGATCTCACCCCAGCTATGATACATTTTTGGGATGTAATGACTTTCGTCTTATGGGTTTAGGATCACTATTTAAATTGTCCCTAAATTGTCTACAGAAATCATAGACAAAGAGCCAAAGGACTCAAGTGGTAAATGTGGGAGGATTGGTGGACTCTATATCTATGAAGCTATCTTGTTACTGCGGAGGGATATAAATACGGCCATAAACTGTTTTGTATGATAGCCATGTAGAATCTGCTGACTATTCAGTTTATAACACATACCCAATGCGTAGCAATGTATATGTAACTTAACATATGAATTTAAAATACAACAAGGTCTTACAATCACTGATCTTATCATCAATATATATATATATATATATATATATATATATATATATATATATTTTACAAATTATCCATCGTTAATAAAATACTTTTTATCTATCCACTCAAGCTTAAATATATTGTTTAAAACTTGAAGTGGATGACACTTGATGTAAATACAGTTTTATCAAATATCATTATTAAAATTAAAACAAGGAAATTAAGTTTTATGTGGAAGAAAAACCTTTATTAAAAAAAGGGCAAGGTATGCAGTATAATTATTTCATCCCATTTGTCTTAAAATAAGTAATTATTCATGATTTCATAAAACAGCTGATTTTATGTTATAGGGTATGTGGGAAATCAGCTGTTGTAACGCATAGGTTATGATATTTTATTTATTTTAATTGTAATTATTTAATAAAAAGTAACTAACATAAAATTTTTTTTTTTGTTGACCTAGGTAAGAATTTACTTCAAAATTTTTTTGTTTAGATCACTTGTTTACTTTTTAAACTGTTTCTATCATAAAAAGTATTCCATCTACTGAAATGTATTGCATTTACTATAGATACAGTTTTTCACGAACAAGATTCAAGTTAATAATTCTGATATAAAGCGCTATTACAAATCCACGGTTTACATTTATGCAGCTCTGAGTTTCCATGAATCCAGTAACAGCCAACTTAAAGCGTCTGTTGCAAAGGAAGACGCCTGGCCCTCGTCAGGATGATTGCCATACACTTCGGTGTTATGTCAAGCAAAAAGAAATTGGTCGATGTTGTAACCAAAGTAGCTGTTGCATTATGTTTGCTCCACGACCTTGTACGCGATTACCACAGCGCACTACTTGCTGCGGACAGTGATGGATTGCAGTCAATGGTTCAGTAAGTAGCTGCTATTGTCGCTATGGTAACCGCGTCCGACGGAGACAGCGACAGTTGCATAGGCGTGAACGCGAATTTCTATTCGGTTCTTGTATTTGTTTTCTTTAGCGTGGAGGAATAACCCTTTAAGCAAAGGGAACATTAAACTAATCAACATAGTTCGTTAGTTTATTAACCTTCGAGAGGGTGCATAGAGTTTCAAACGGGAGATTTATTCCGCAATACCTTTTAACATTTAAACGGTTTACGATTTTATATTTGGGTGACTTCACAATTAAATACTATATAATTGCATTGTAAATAATTTTAGACATAATTATTTTACAATTTTAATTGTTCTAAACGTCATTTTTCTAAAAATATTTTGATTGTTAAAAAGGTGTAAGCAATGTATACTAGGCCACTGTTTTCATTACGGGAGAAGTGTTTGCAGATTATTATTTTTGTAATAAAGTAATTAAACGTCTAAACATATCTAATACTTTATCGTGATGGTAGGCCCTACATATAAGAATATGAAATTAATTATAATATTTAATGAAAATAAGGAATGTTTTATTCAAGATATATAACACTAAAATTAGTGGATGAACAGAAATATTGGCTTTATAACACAACAGGTTCTAGCAGAATCTTACAGTCTTTGTTGAAAAACCAATTCATAATCGTTCATTTCTAAGCTTACTATTCACCAGTAGTGTAGCTTGAACATGACCAACTCTCATGAGAATTATGTTTCATTTTGCTGTTCTTCCTTGCCTTCCTGGTTCAGTTTACTACAGCATTTTTTGTTTTTTACTAAAAAAAGGTTCTTTTCTATTGTAAAACTTCACTGTAACAGCTTCCTGGCGGATTTTTAGCAGAATTATTCTCTATAACATCAAAATCTGACAACATTTCAACAATTTGGTCATTTTCAGATTCACCTATTATGTCTTCATTTGGAGTTTCATTGACTTTATCGTCAGGCTCATCATCTGACAAAGAGACTAGTTTTAATCAGAAAGTTTTTATTGATTTTCTTCTTTTTCGACACCACATAGCATTTTACGAATTCTCTCCTTTTCGGAAGAACAGTAAAATGTGAAACATAGATACTAAAAAGACATACAACACTAAAACAATAATAACAACAAAAGCAGTAATAATTTAACTCCAAAAAGTTTTTTGTAATGTGAATAACCGGGCACGAGGAACTCCGCAGAAATAAGTTACACAAAAGGGCGCTTGCGGACGAAACCTCCGCAATGTGACCCCGCGTGACAAAGATTAAATTCACACTAAAGCTACGAGAAAAAATGAACAAAAATAGGTTGGGCAGTTTTCTAGAATGCAGGGTGTGGAGTAACGAGCTGGAGATAAACATCTGACAACTAGAAAGACATTTTCTTGACAAATAATGATGCGTGCAGAGAAAAACTTTGTATGCGCCTTGTCGAAGGTTAAGGAAGCCGAGCGTCTCAGTAATGGGGAGGCAAAGTCAGGGTGCCGCCCCACCTTCTATCTTTCCCCCCATTTTCATTAAAAATATACGTGTAGAGATTAGATATTTAGATTATAATACAGTAAAATCGTGTTAATTTACATATGTTAAAGCGTTTAAATAAATTATTATATACATTTTGAATAAATAATTAATTAGTGTTGGGTAATTTTGGACACTATTATTATTCCATTTACAATCAATAGGAACATTTTTTTAAATTAATGAATTTTCGAGATCAATATTAAGCGAGTTCTTTCTTCAATAGACGATACCAGGAGATGTTCTAAAGAATTTTCGATTCTTTGGTTGTTTTGCTTTATTAGTAAGTTAAAATGTAAGTATAAGAAAAAATATAATAAGTTCTAATAATTTAGCTGTAAATATAGTAATCTAATGCATGTGTTTGTAAAATACTTGGGCAATATCTATCAATTTATTTAGTAGGGCTAATTTAATAAAATATAAATTGAAAATGAAAATCTTTACTTAAAATAAAATAAAATTTAAATTTATATATTGTTTCATAATATGATGAATTGTAAAATTTACTAAAATATAAACAATTGTGAATTTTATTCTAATATGTTTTTATAAGGCTTTACAAAATACAATAAATATCTTAGGAATATTTCACTGTTAGAGACTTTTGATATAGTTATGATCTTATCAATAAAATGATTCTATTGTAAACCAAATTAGTCAAACATAATTTAAAATTAACTAAATTTGGCAACTATTATTATAACACTTGTCGAAAAAAGGATTTTTTTTTATTCATGAAATACATTATCGAGATCATTACTTGAGCGAATTCTTTGTTCATTAGATGAAGCTAAGAGACGATTTAAATAATCCTCGATTCTTTGGTAACACGTAAACAGTAAATATAGTAGTCTAATATATGGATTTGTTAATTACTTAGGAAACATTTGTTAGTTTATTTACTTCATTATATTTAACAATTTAAATTAAAATTTTATTGTATAATTTAAATTAAAATTAAATTTGAATTAATATTTTGTAAAACTTAATTAAATGTAAAATATTGTAAGCTGTAATCTAACTTTTTTTTTACCAGCCTTACAAAATATAATAAATATCAAAAGAAAATTTAACTATTAAAGACTTTTGATACCGTTATGTTCTTATAGATTAAGGTTATTTTAAACCAAATTATTTAAAATGGCGGTTGACTCATGGCCTCTGTAATATATTCTATACATGTTTATTGTATCCCTTGTTCTGAAAAAAACCTCCTAAATAATATTGTACAGTCTCTAACTTGAGCAGGCATATAATTTACCTGCTTAACGGGTTATTAAAAAAATTATTACTTTTACAATATACAGAATTTAAAATAATACTTTTATTATAGAAGTAATACAGAATATATAGACTATCAATTAATACATCTCTTATTAGAAACAAGTAATATAAACATAAATTTTTAAAGTAATTTCCTACTTAGGTTAACAACGAAAAATCTTTTTTTTAGTTATTTTTTATTAAATAATCACAATTATTATAAATAAAGAAACATAACTTATGCGTTAAAACAGCTGTTCTACCACATAACCTATGACATAAAAATCAGTTGTTTTATGAAATCATATGTTATCACTTATTTTAAGTCAAATGGGACAAAATAACTATTTTGCAAACCTTACCCCTTTTTTGCAAAGTTAATTAAATTTATTAATACATTAATAATTTAAAAAAACTGGATTGACATCAAGTGTCATCCACTATAACTTTTAAAAAATGTATCTAAACTTGAATGAATAGATAAAAAGTATTTGATTAATGGTTGAAAATTTGAACAAGGTCTATATATTAGGAAAGTGTGAACTAATAGAAGGAATTGAATAAAACTGATATTTTTGTTTCGCTAAATAAAGTTAAAAAAATAAATAATTTATTTCTCTTGAAAAACATTTTGTATATTTTTTCTTAATGATTATTATTATATTTGTAAATTGTATGTTAACTTTTTCGAAATTTTTTAATAGAAATAAAATACTAGTTTTATGTGAAAATATTTTGTAAAACCTAAACCTATTAAAATATTTTAAATTAAAGTTTTTGCAATTACAGGATAGAGGCAAAAAAAGAAATTAATACTTCCTTAATAAAAAATTGACAATATTTTACATTTTTAAATATCCAATCGAAACAAATTAATTGAACCAAAAAAATTTACATTCATATGTTTTTTGAAATTTTTATGAAATAACCTTGATAAAAGTCACAAACGATAAAAAAGCGTCTAAAAACCGAACTGGCCAATGGCGTTAAAGCTCAAGTCATCATCGCCTAATTTATACGCGTGTAACGGCTGACAAGATTTTTGACAAAAATGCAAATGATGCACTTCTCCACAGCCTTCATGATGTAACGGTGTAGCGCCAAGGCCTTGTGCATTACACAATCTCCGTCGTCTTTCTCTTCGGCCAACGGTGTATTTTGGTAAAGCAGTTCCCTCCATTATTGGATGAATTATTCATTAACCGAGAGGCATCTTTATACGAAGGTTTTCTTTTGTGAAACTGCCATGTTTCCCCTTTTTAACAATTTTTCTACCTCGGTGTGTTGTTTCAGTTGCGTTCACAAAGATGAAGGGAGTTCAAACATTGTCAATGTAGTGAGTTGGTTTCTCTGGACTTGTCACATATGCTGTTAAGTTTAAATTTAACATAAATTATGTAGGAAAACTTTTAAAGTCAATTCCTACTAGCAAAAATTTTATTTATTTTAGTTACTTCTTATTAAATAATTACAATTTATATAAATGAAGTCACACAACCTACGCTTTAAAACAGTTGTTTCACCACATAACTTACAACTTAAAATCAGCTGTTTTATTGAAATCACATGTTACACTTATTCTAAGCAAAATGAGACGATAAAACTATATTGTGTACCTGGCCCTTTCCGCGAAAAGTTTTTATTTCATATAAAACTAAAATTAACTCATTAAATTTATTTAATGAGTTATTATTTGAAAAAATTGTATTATTATCAATTGTCATCCGATACAAGTTTAAAATATATATTTGAACTTGAGTGGACGAATAGAATTTTTTTATTAACGATTGAAAATTTGAACAAGATATATATAAGGAGGTTGTGAACTAATAGAAGAAAGTGAAAAAAATACCAGAAAACTGAAAATAGCAAATATTTTTGCTACGGTTTTAAATACTTACCTATATTTATAAAGATATCAAGCGCAAATCGCCAAATTTATTTCATCTCATCATAAGGTGCCTTAAAATACAATATGTACTTTCTCTAATTTCCACTTTTCCCTAAATATTTCACTTTGAAAATTACATGCCTGTAATAATTTAGACGACACACTCATTAAAATCCATAAAAAAGGCCTTTACATGTTATTTTCAGTTTTTCACTGGAAGAAGCTGCAAGGGCTCTTTGAATAGGTTATATCTCATAGCGTATTTATTTATAGAAAATATTTTGCTGCCAAGTTAAGGAGAAAAATATATTTTTTCATGAACTGTATACGTTTTTAATATCTTCAAGGTTTTTGAATATTTTAAGTGAGAAATTGTTTTGAGTTTCATGAAATATAATCCATCTCTACTTTTCGATGGAAAATCTAATTTTGGATTATACATCGTAAGAATCTGAATGTATCGTGGAGGCTCGTTAGGTTTTCATATTTTAATATCGTCCTAGATTTTTGAGCTATTAAAGGTGTAAATTATTTGTTTTGGTCCCTAGAACTGGCACAGCCTACTTGACAGCTATCCTTTAGCAAGGGCGCCTTCGCCTCACTGACATACGGGTTACTGCCCTACCGAGCATAAAGGAATCATCATAGATTGCCCTTACACTAAGCTGACGAGCTCCTTCCATGGAAAATCAGAAGATAGTGACATAAATTAGTAAGGTAAGTGTCGCGCTAATAGCTAGGTGAAAAAACCGAACAAGAATGAAACCTTGACAGGTTAAACCCCGTGCTAGGTCTTGAAGGAACCCTGGGGGCTAGGATATCCTTATGCTAAGGCATAAGGCCCTCCTTATTTGTAAAGTAATAACATTGTATTACCTTACAAATACCTTAAAAGTGAGGATATGGTAGGAATAGAATTCACTTTTTCTGCTGTCTACTGGAAACTGAAATGGCATGCAAAGGAAAATTAAGGGGTTAAGCTGCGACTCTGGAGGAACTGTGACTCCTGCGTCACCTGGAACATAACTGTGAAGCAGACTATTAGTATTTAGATTTTATTTATAGCTTTAGGATGAAAGTTAGATGGTCAGTAGAGAGAGCGAGGGCCTGTGTTTATCGTGGATGAGGTTGTACCTACCCAGTGAGAAAATGCGTGTGTTTGTTGTATGTGAGTGGGAGTCAGTCAGAGAAGAAGGGGGCTCGGCAGTTCCCGAGGTTTTTAAGTGCCTGACACGGAACGCTGGCTGCGGGTAAGAATTTAAAATCAGGGCTTTTGGTAGAGGGCTGGGATTGAGGAGTATCTCCATGGCAGGCATTTTGTGGTTGGGGTGGTTTAGAGTAGGACATATTCTTTTTTTTCCGCGTCTGGGCCCCCAAAACCCGCCGAGCACTCGTGGCAGCAGCGAGCTACCTCCGTCTCACTTGCGCATGCTGTTAGTATCCCTACCGCGAGTGAAGGAAACGGGATTCATTTTACATGTACCAAGATGAAAAGCTTTTTTTATAGAGAATCAGGAGGTAGTGAAATGAAACAGTACGGTAAGTGTCACGCTGAGAGCGGATGAAAACACTTGGCAAGACAGTAACTCTGCCCGGAAAACCCGATCGAGAGATCTTGCAGAAACGTTAGGGCTAGGATATCCTTATGGTAAGGGATAAGGAGGGGTATTACCTTACAAATACCTTGTTAGTGAGGCTAGGGCAGGAATGACATGCACCTCTCCTTCTACTGCTTACTCGAAACTGAAATAGCATGCAAAGCAAAATGAGTAGTTCCATTGTGGCCAAGCTGCAGAAATGTTCTCTGCCTCATTAAAGTTTAAATGATAATTTCTTAAAAAATGTAATCACTGTTTTTAAAATTTGACAATACTCTAATCTCGTCGACATAAAAATATTTGCATTTATATTGACACCTAGGCTAATTTTTTCTATCGGGCCTTTAAAAAATTAATTGGAAAAACCACAAAAGAGATCTTTTTATTACAATGTTTGTTAAAATTAATTTATGATGGTGTAAAAATTCTGGTTAAAACAACTGAATATAAGCAGACAGACACACACACACACACACACACACACACACACACACACACACACACACACACACACACACACACACACACACACACACACACACACACAAATATACCACTCGCTGCATATATTTATTCTTATCATAATGATAAGATGAATCTAACATCTCGAATGTAGCAATATATAGTCAGAGATAGCACAATAAAATGACTGAATAACTATTTATTTCAATTGAATATTTCCGTCGACGTTTCGCCTGTTTAAGTTTAGTTGATCTCGATAGACTATTAATTAAAACGATTTACACATAATTTGTTTGTTAATATTTATTTTCTATTATGGCGATATACAATAGTCTTTAGAATTGCCATAAAAGAAATATAAATGGGTAGAAATATTTTATTAAACAAAGTGATTCAATGTTGCTATCAGTCAGAGTCCTAACTATCTTTATATTTTAATCATCAAAATAAATAGGTTTTATAGAGGCATCAAGTTTGTATTGGGTTAGGCTAGGTTAGGTCAAAGTTCTGATAGGCTAGGTTAAGTTGGGTTAAGGACTTGTTGAGCTAGGTTAGGTTAGGTCAAAGTTGTGTTAGGCTAGGTTGTTAGGTCAAGGACGTGTTGGGCTGGGTTAGGTTAGGTCGAAGTTGTGATAGGCCAAGTTAGGTTAGGTTAAGGAGTTGTTTAGCTAGGTTAGGTTAGGTCAAAGTTGTGATTGGCTAAGTTAGATCAGGTTAAGGACTTATTGAAGTAGGTTCGGTTAGGTCAAAGTTGGTTTAGGCCAAGTTAGGTTAGGTTAAGGAGTTGTTGTGCTGGATTAGGTTAGGTCGAAGTTGTGGTAGGCCAAGTTAGGTTAGGTTAAGGAGTTGTTTAGCTAGGTTAGCTTAGGTTAAGGACTTATTGAAGTAGGTTCGGTTAGGTCAAAGTCAGACTAGGTTAGGTTAAGGACATGTTGAGCTAGTTTAGGCTAGGTCAAGAATGTGTTACCCCACGTTAAGTCCATTTCAAGGATGTGTTAGGTTAGGTTAGAAAAAAACTACAATCAGCTAAAATATAAAGCTACAAATACATTTTTTTTAAATGCAATATTACTGTTTATTATTTTTTTTAGTAAAAATCAGCTTAAAGTGGACAATTTCCCTTCTAATGCCAATGTCTGATTCTGGACGGAGGAGTGTGGTGAAGCTCACCCTCTATGTCTGTACAGCTAACGAGAGTTTTTTTTGCGATAATCACCACTCGCATCTTCCAGTAGTGTCCTGGTATCCCGGGCATGTGCAGGAGGATGTTAGCATCCAGAGTGCCGTTCTGGACGGTGTACTCATTCTGGAAATAAAGCCAAAGGAGTATTAATGTTGATGGAGTAGTGATTGTAGTTTTAACTTTATGTTTAACTTGTATTTTGGATAACTTTTATTCTGTTGTAGATAGATGGCCCTTTGAAATGTAATGAGTGTATATTATACAAATACATAGAATAAAAATATATTTAAGCATTTTTAATTATTTATTAACAAAATATAGTCCAAAATATAATATATAATAAAAAATAAAGTGCAGAAGAAGCCAAAATTAAACTTTATACTTGCTCTAACAATAATTCAGTAGCAAAATGTTGTACTATGTAAACATAAAACAAGTATAAAGGAGGCAGTAGTACTTTTCTCCACCCCTGGCTGAAAGCGGGTCTACTTTAGGTGAGCGACACTACACACGAGATACCCACGTCTTAACATATCCCAGTTCCAGGGGATACTGTTTTCTTTCCATAATCATACCTAATACCATATAAACTTTCTTATCCATCTTACAAGAAGGTGTAGACACCTCATTATGGCACCGATAGAAAGTAGGTCTACTTCAGATACGCAATCCTACTTACCTTACTAGGGGGATTTATGACCTTACCTTAATTATTATTATTGACAGGTTTTTTACAATGTTTTACATTTTAACCTAAGTCTAATGAAATACAGTTTTTAATTTTGTTTTTCCATTCATCCCTATCTGTCCACAAGTTTTCTGGTATATCCCATTTGATTAAAGATGAACTAATTTCCTGTATCCACGTTTTCGATGGTCTTCCCCTTCGTCTTCTCCCTGGTGGTGTCCATTCCAACAACATCTTTGGTAGTCTTTCATCATTCATCCTTTTCGTATGTCCATACCAAATTAACTGTTTTTGTTCTACAAAATCTGTAATTAAATTTTGTACTTCCATTTTATCTCTAATTATTTGATTTCGGATCTTATCCAATCTTGATATTCTCGCAGAACGTCTCCAAAAGTCCATCTCAGTTGCCAATAATTTCTTTGTCAATGTTGATTTCAATATCCAAACGTCTGATCCATATGTCATTATGCTTCGTACTATTGTATTAAAAATTTTTGTTTTTGTTTGATTAGTTATATGTTTATCCCATAAAATTCCATTTAACATTGAAATTGTTGTTTTTCCCAAATTTATTTTCGATCCAATTTCTTTATCTTGTTTCCCATCATTTGTAATTTTCATTCCCAAATACTTACATTCCTCAACATGTGATATTCTTTTAATATTTTCTTCTTCTATTATTAAGTCTTTACTTTTTTCTCCTATGACCATGTATTTAGTTTTATTCATATTAACATTCAATCCCCATAGTTTGTATTCTCCTATTATCTTTTGAGTCATATATTCAATGTCTTCATAATCTTGAGCTAAAATCAATTGGTCATCTGCAAATTGTAAAGAATAAATTGTGATATTGTTTACTGGGATTCCCATTCCTTTGCATTTATTCTTCCAATTTTTCAAAACCTTTTCTGTATAAATTTTATATAATGTGGGTGACAGACAGCATCCTTGGCGTAATCCTTTTGTTACTTCAAAACCTGTTGACAGATTGTTTCCTATTTTTATTTTGGAAATAGAATTTTTATATAAATTTTGAATTGCCTTGATTATAGTTTGACTTATAGCATTTGACTTTAACACTTCCCATAACTTTGATAATGGTACATTATCATAAGCTTTTTCTATATCTATAAATACTAAATGGAGAGGTTGTAAACGAATTACTTTCTTTTCAATTATTTGTTCTAAGCAGAATAAGTGATCTATCGTTGATCTTCCTCTTCTAAAACCTGCCTGTTCCTCAGCCTCCATATCCTTGTATTCATTTTCTAAATATTGCTTAATTATTTTTCCATAAATTCTGCTCAATGTATTTGTAACTGTTATTCCTCTATAGTTTTCACATTGCTTCTTATTACCTTTCTTATGTAATGTGGATATATAGCCTATTTTCCACTCTTCTGGTGTCTCTTCTCCATTCAAACATTTTTCAAAAAGTTCCTTCAAATTTGCAAATAATTTATTTGTACCATACTTTAATAGTTCGGCTGGAATTCCTCCAGGTCCTGAAGCTCTTCCATTTTTCATAGATTTTATTGCCTGTATCACTATTTCCATATCCAAATTTAGATAGGTATTATTTACTGTTTCTGGTATTTCATTTTGATTTTTTTCCAAATGTTCTTCTCTGCATTCTGTTAATAAGTTTTTAAAATATTCCTCCCACGTTTGAAAATCAATATATGTCATTTGTTGTGACTCCTTAGAGTTTTTTCTTAATGTTTTCAAAGTTTTCCAAGCTTCTGTACTTCTTTTCCCTCCAATAAAAGATTCTATCTTTTGGCATGATTGTTCCCAACTTCTGTTTTTTGATTCTGCAACCATTCTTCTAATTTTTGCTTGTTGTGCATTAAGTTCTATTTTATCATCAATTTTCTTTGTATTTAACCATTTTAAATATTTCTCTTTTTTAATCTTCACTTCTTTTTTAATTTCTTCATCCCAATAATAAAACGTATTCTTTTTATCTTTAATATCAATTTCACCTAAAGCTTCTTTTGCTGATTCATGTATTACTTTTGAAATATATTGGTATTGTTTTTCTGTTGTATCCCAATGAGTTTCTGTTAATTTTTCATCTAACCTCTTCCTATATAAGTATACAGTACTCTCATTTTCCAAACTCTGTAAATTATATTTAGGAAGATTCAATTTGATACCCTTTTCAACATATTGTTCTTTTTCTTTATCTTTATTGTTTAATTTTTTAAATGGAAATAATATTTTAGAATTGACTATAAAATGATCACTAAGTTTCACACCTCTGTATACTCTAACATCTTGTATTTACCTTACCTTAATCATATATTTAAAATTCTTTCCTATTTTTTTCAGGCAATAATACAAGTCTAATTAATGGCTATAAATATTCATAAAAATTATAATCACGAGATATAGCGAGAGACTTGGGGTGCATCGATGGAGAATTCAACGAGCAGTGAAGTTGGAAGCTCAGGTTACTTTCTACCTCTTTCTTGCATCTAGAAACAGTGGTGAGCAAGACACAGTAGCAGACCCATATGTATAGCAGCGAAGTTTGACAAACACTGAGTCTGCGGGATTCCCCACCACTCTTGATGTCAAGCAATACACTGCTCTTAGACTGTCCCAGTCTCTCTGTATGTCTCGCGACTTATACATGTATGCAATATTAGAATTTTTGTAAACTGTGAAGTTTTACTCTCTAGAATATGTACTTAAATTTATGTTTTCTATCTTTGGCATTACCTTGGTGATCGGACAGGTTATGTTAGGTTCGAATGATGACACAAAGGGTGTCCAAAACTGGTTTTTGGCTAACAGCTTGTTACACAGTCCGGGAGCTTTGTAGGTACCAAAATACTCGCAAGGTTCTTGCCGACCCTGGCATTTCTGTACTATCAGAGTGGCCTGTAACAAAGTGAAAAAATCAGGGTAAAATCTTACAATATTTTCAAATAGATAGAACTAAATATAAATTAATAAAACAAAAAAGAAGTGTATTATAAGTTCAATATAATATTAATATTTTAAGTATATTAAAAAATATAATATTCATATATGTTAAAAAGAGAAATGTAAGAAAAAGAAACATTTTTCAACACCCTCCTTATTCGCCATTACTATCTACAATTTGTTCAATTGTGAAACAAGCTTTTGAACATCTTCATTGAAATACTATATCTGTCCATTTAACTTGTCAGTTTTTTTCCATGCCACCATTTTCTATTTGCATTCTACCTAGAATTACCCTAAGTGTTGGAAAAAGATTAAGTAAGTCTTACTCCGATGGTGGTAAGTCTAAGTGGTAGAGGAGGTATCATCTGCTGTGTAATTTTGCCCTTTAGCGCCATTGTTCTTGACGCTGCATGAAGCAGTTATGAAGTAAACATCAGGTGTCACAGTTGAAAATTGACATAATCTTCCTTAAATTTAAGTTTTTTTCTGAGGAATAATTGTGTAATTTCTCTATTACTTTCCAGATATTATTCTTTTTGTACCATTTTCTTAAATTAACACCAACATCTATTCAATGCTGAGTCACGAACAAGTCTGTCTGTTCAGGTGTGTTGTATTATTGAGAATCTGTGGCTTCGTGGTATTCTGTGAGGTGTTGTTGTTTGGAGAGTAGTTGTTAATTATCTGTTCGAATATAGTGTTTGAATGTGAATGGGTTTTGTTATAAGTTATGGTTAGTTTTTGTATATTTCTAATTTTCCATTGTTATGTGTGGTAGTTTTGGGATATGATGAGTTCTGCTAGTGTTATTATTTCTTTGATTGCGTTGGTTTGTGTGTTGTTATCTATTAACATTTGTTTTAGTATGTTTAGTGTGTCTTTAATCGGTATGTTGTTGTATGAGTTGGTTATGTGGAATGAGGCTAGTGTAGAATTATGTGGCACGTTCGTGTTGTTCATTTATTTTTTTTGTTAGATCTATGAGGTTTTTTAGGCTTGTGTTATTTTTAAATGTAATATTATTTCTTACAATTTTGTCTGTGTTTTGTAAGTTTGTGAGAAGGTGCTGGTGTATTGTTGATTAAATGAGGTAGGTCTGTGGTTATTTCTGTGATGTCATTGCTTTTGAAATAGGTTTGCTCTTTAGGCCTGTTTCGTGTAGTACGACTGTAACACTGAATTATCTAGATGCAGACATTTGAGGTTATGTTGGCGCCGATTTTATTTAATTGTATTCTTCTTGCGTTGTATTACAATATAGTAAAATTACTATTGTTCAAGTTAAAGCAAATCAAACGACAATAATTAATTTTTATTGTAATAAAATGTATAATTTCTTCCACCGATTACCTTCAACGGACCTTCCACATCTTCATAGACCATCATCGTCCCATCTATGGCCGTCTTGCCTCTGCCCAAGTTTACAATCTGTACACGCGTGAAGTTCATTAAGACATTCGTCTCATCAGTGCAGCTTTCCACCCGGTCGAAGTAGAACGACGTTTCGGCCTCCTGTAACAGTTACAAATCTCTAAGGAACCTGTACAAGTATAAGTCAGTAGTTCTGTTACAAGTAACCGTTACCAATAATATTCTTTTATTCTGTAAGTGATAAAGTTATTGGTTTTTAACTCTTACTTATTAAATACATATAGGCCTATATTAGATTATTGGGACACTTGTTTTTAATGACAGTTCTCTTCAATGTCAGTAATCTTTGGTTTGGGAATTAAATCAAGAATCAGAAACGGTTAAAAGCATTGTTTTGTTCAGTAAAGACAGACTTAGAAATTCTCAAATGCTAAGAATTATAATATAATATATCATCTTAGTTTTAAATTATTATTACTCTCGTTGTAACAGTCACAACAAATGTGATGTAATTCTAGAATATGAAAATAAGTAAAATATAGACAGTATAAGTAAGAAGTTATTATTATATTATTATAAAGTTTTAGTGTTTAATTTATTCATCGCATCCTGATGGTGTGGGTATGTTACGAAGAAAGGTAGTGTGCATAAACTGACCAAGTAGACGTGCATTAAAGGTAGACGTAGAATTTGCAGCGGAAAAATAGGGGGAGTTGGCACACAGTAAGCAGATGTGCCAAGTTTACTTTAAATACAATGAACAAAATTTATAAAACGTCAAAAATATAAGCTATTGAACTTTCCACTCGTATTACTGCAGTTGAAACTTGAATAATAATAATTTTTTTTATAAACATGCTTTGAGTAATTTTCGCTTGTTTCTAATTGGTAAATATTTAAATTTATATATTATATTCATAGTGTATCTGGGTACTTTAAACTCATTTGATGTACAGGAAAATTAGTATACAACAAATATAGGTAGTGGTAAACGTGGTTGAACATGGATATATGCGCTGCAGACTCAAACAGATAAAACGATGCTGTGTTGGCAATTTTGCGAATGTAGTACCCGTTGAACAGTAGAGCCTTGGATAGGTAATGAAAATAAGCTAAATTAAAGAATGTAATACACAACCCGAAATAAATAGATAACTTACATTAGCTTCAGGTTTGGAATATATATTAGACGTTTATTAAGTACAAAATAAAATATTGAATAATTGTAAAAACAACAATAAGATCACTGAATCAAGAATAATTGCAGGATTCTGAACTATGGCTTGTCAAAGATTCAACATTTTTCCACATAAAAGTTTTGTTCCAATAATTATCTCCCCTTATTTTCCTTTCATAACACTCCTGTTTTTCATTGTATCTCCAGAACGTTGTCAGATCATCATTTTCGTAACTTTCCAACTGATTGACTTCCTATTTGTTTCCCAATACCGACATTTCTCTACCTTTTATTATTGTTTATCATTTCACATCTTTCTTGTATGTCTGTGCTTTTTTTTCTTCATCAATTTGTCCGAGCATTTTCACTTATGTTTTTTCCAGCATTTTCTTTGTCTTTACTGTTTCAGGTAGCGTTTCCGCGTCGTATGTCAATATTTGCTTTCCTTTTCATTCCCATATTTTTATTACTCTTTATTAAATTATTTACATAATCCACAATTCTGTGTGTTTTTGTCACTTGTCAAATAATGATCTAGGATAAAATAAATTGAAACATACAACTGAATATAAAAAAAATTGTAATAGAGAACATATCAAAACATCTAGAATTACTTGGATAAAGTGACAAAACGGGAGTAGGCGGAAGAATGTTTCATTTAAGGAACAATGGACACTAGACTTTCTGAAATAGATTCCTCATATAGAGAGATAGAAGTACAAACATGAAGAATATCAGGTTGGGGTATCTTTCAAATGATCAAGGTTTCAATTAACCAATGTGTACTCTACGTTCAAATGACCAAGGTACGTTACGTTCAACTTATCAAAATGCACAACGTTCAACTAACCAAGTTACATCTAGGGTATATAATAATTTATTGCAGTTTTCGTTTAAGTAGAGGGCGCAAAAAACAAGTTTGTATGATAAATTAGCATAAATAATAATTAATTGAAACTTAAAAGATCTTATTATGGATACAAGAAACTTGTAAAAAAATACAGGTAATCGGAATAAGTTGGAAATAACAAAACCACTAGTGAAGATTGTTTTCAATGAACACCAGCCATTGTAATAAGGGGAATTAGTGTCCGGATAATATTGTTTACGCACGCGCGCGCGCGTGTGTGTGTAACACTTAAAAAAAATTACATATCACTATTTTTGTTAATTTATTATTTCAAGTGTATACTATTTATTTACAGAGCACCCACCGGTATCGAACGATGTTAAACATATAGAACATGTTAAGCATAGTACAATCAATGTTTTTCCTAAAAGAGGGATTCGAACACACAGTTAACAAGCATATAACCAATAATAAAGAAGAAAATACATTTTCTCTCTTTGACTGTTAGACATTACCATTTGTTTACCCTCTTGATGTTTGGGGTTCGAAATGATTAATGTAATTCCTATATGTGAGCTTACACCATTTTCATACTTTACTACTGTTAAAAAGAATATTTGAATGTACATTTTGTTAAAGAATATTAGTTGTAATTCACCCTTTAAATTAATTTCACACATATAGGCCTACTACAGATAGAATGGTGTTCATGTTTTTGCTTGCTTTTATGTGTCTACACCAGTGTATTTGGCATCAGAGCTAGCCAAGGCTACAGACAAAGGATATACATCTGGTACGCCCATTTTGTCAAAATGAAAAAGAATCTTCCTCGGGCTGTACTGACATGGTTTGAATCTGAGCCGCTAGAAGAAACCCTCTATAATCTGATAAACACTCATCTGATAGCGGCTGAAATTCTTTGTCTGGAGTTTGAGTAGGTTGATCCTTCGAAACTGGATATAAAAAGGAATTAACATTCATATTTAAGGTGTCCAGTAAACTACAGAAAGATAATATATTTTACTATTAATATCGATTTCATTTGAAAATGTTGATGTAAAAAGTTACTAGAAAATTATATTAAAAGACGGCTTGTATAAAGTATATAAATTCAAGAAGCTAATGATCCGCACATGACCATATATCTAACCAGTGTTTTTACAATTTATGTATCTTTTTACTGACAGCGTTTTCGTAATTCAGAAATTCATATCGCCTTCATCAAGATTATAGTTGTAGCAAAGAAATATAAAAGTCTACTTTGCGATATGGGTGATACAATAGTCATTTTTTAAAATAAACTACCTAATGGTTTAATTATCATAAACTCATTGTCAAATAGTTAGATGAGTTGTAAAAACTTGCATATAACTATTTAATCTTGCATGGCCTATGTAGTATAGTAGACTTTTGTGTCTCTTTGCTGTAACTTTAGTTTTAATAATGGCCATAGGCAGCTGTGAATGGCCGACTCGTTGACAGTAAAAAAAAATGTAAATTTATTAAATACTATTTATATATGGACTTGTGGGTTCATCAGAGTCCGCAAAATTCAAGAATTTATATAAGCTAGTTCCTAGAAAGGAAAGAAAATTAAAAAAAAACTTGACCGAAAAATTAATAAAAAATAGTTTAATATTATTTTAAAAAAACATAGATAACTGAATAAAGAGTAATATGGTATACTAAATTACAATAAAGTTTTAAAGTATCCAGTTACGGTCGATTTTTTCAGAAATAAAAGTATAAAAACGAGATCTAAATATTATGCGAGGGAAATCTATATTAATATATAAAAACCTAATGGTGTTTGTCTGTGTGTGTGTGTTTTTCAATCATGACAGACATATTTTTATTCAGAGATTTAGTCAGGGCACCGCCCCACGGCTTTTGAAAACCTCCTTAACACTCAATTTTCTATACTCCATTTAATACTTAACTTGATTTAATCAACTGATAATCATCTGTAACTGTCACTTTTAAACACATTTAAACAGCTGGTAGTAATTGCTTGTGATGAAACAATTCATCTTTCTAGGTTAGTTTACTTTACAAATGTAATGTTACAAGCAGAAGTTTTTCGTTCCCTTGGTTTTCAAGACAATAATCAGTAAGTTTATAGTTTGGTATATTTATTGGGAACTAATCTATACTACTATATACAAATGTAATGGTGTTTGGCTGTGTGTATTACGTAAAAAACTACTGGATCCATTGAGCTGAAATTCGGTATTTATTTCCCGTTCCCACGTGTTTGATTTTAGCGAAACAATTATACCGGGCGACGACGAAAGTCATCAGGACTACGAAAATATTTATGAAAACTCTCGCTCACGCCCCAAAAGTTTACAATTTTGGAAAAATGTAATTGCCCCCAAAAGTGGTGCTAATAGTGCTGGTAAAAATGCACATTGCCTACCACCAATCCAATGCATTTAAAATGAAACAAAAACATGTCCTGAAGCTATATTGACAATCATTGTTTATTATTGCCACTGAAGTTTAATTTCATATACCTATGAAGTATCCAGTAAGGATAGATTGGTTGTAACTTTATACGTTTAAACAAATGTACCAACGTAAAGCTTGACGTGACGAAGTATTACTCCACGAAAGTAGACGTTTAATTAGGTAATGTTGTATACAACTACACTTTACATACATATTTTAATACAGGTATATAGTATTATATAAAATTATAACCAAATCTATCGTAACTGGATACTTTATAAGTAGGCCTATATTTAAATATACGTATACGTAGTATGGCGCGCCGTTGATACGCGGACGTAGAGCTTCTTATTAATCCGCAATGAATGTTTTACACAGCTTTAAATTTGATAAAAATTTTATTTATTTCCCTGAGTGAGAGTATTCGTTATTTTTTTCGTATCCCGGTTAACTTTCAGCATCGCTCGGTATAATTTTTTCCCTGTCGAACACGTGGGAACGGAAAAAACATGAAACCGACTTTTACTGAAAAGAAAAAAAACTAAAATTTTACATGGACATTTTTAGGGGCCATGTTTTTACATAGGCGTATTTTTATTTAGCAATTCCGTCAGGGCACCGCTCCACTGACCTTGGAATCTCATTTAACGCTAGATACATAAACGATAGTTTGATATAGTTATTGGGATTTGATTTCGGTAAATTAAACTCAACCCAAATACAAATAGAAATTAAATCAATACAAATATTCGTCAATCTTGTACGAAGGACGGGTACTCTGCTAGTGTACAATATTCATGAAGAGAAACATTGCCGTTATGTTGTGGGAAGCGATGCAATAATGTACTCTGGAGATAATTCTCATAAACCGATGGCTATCTTTAGAAAATTTTATTTTGCTGTTTTTATAGCGTAATTAATCTTAATATGATATTTTGAAGTTCTATTGCAATACAGTAGAGGCTAAGATAGTAAAATGTTTTAAGTGAGTGTGTGTGAGTGAGTGCGTGCGTGCGTGTGTGTGTGTGTGTGTGTGTGTGTGTGTGTATGAGAGAGAGAGAGAGAGAGAGAGAGAGAGAGTACGCACGTGAGCGTTCATGTGTGTACTGTTAAGTGATTTTTTGTCTTTTTCAAAGTTTATTTTTATTAACATTACCTCTTCTATATTAATTTTTCTGTGGGTTTTCGTATTTGCACCACAGGGGAAATTATTTTGCATGTGCCATTTAAGGAAGAAACTGTCATGAACTCTAAAATACGTAAGTCTCTTAATTTTATCGTAAAATAAAACCCCTCCTGTAGGTAAACCCCTAACGTTTCACGTTCCACCCGTACTGTAGGGAGTTATTTTTACTTCACTTTTTTCATGTTCCTTAAAGCTTTATACATCTGTATATTTTTATTAAAACAAAATTTACGTAAACGTTTTGAATAAATATCCTTATTTTTAATTTTTGATTAATTAAGACTGAAATTCATGATAAAATTGATTTAAATTTGAACATTGATCGGTTCTTGTACTAAATTAGGGGATGAAATTTACCAACACAATATAAAGCAATATTAATAATTAAATAAGTTCCAAGAGCTTAGTAAGCGAAACAAAAATTTAACTTGTTAATCACGTTTACATAGGCAGAGGTTATTTAATGTTAAATAAAAGCGGCTGACTTGCGAGTCAGGTACAACTATTTACGAGACAAGCAAAGTTCCAATAACGGGTACATTATCGTCTTCAGGCCTACAATACATAATTATTCAATTACAATTAACAACAATAATAACAATAGTCCACAAATAAACATAGCTACAATGAAATGTTTTATATCTACAAGACACTACATAAACCACTAAAATGGCTAACGTCAAAAAGAAAAGTTTTAAACATATTTTTAACATAACAATTACAAACTATTGCACATTTAATTGTATCAAAAACATGAAAAATCCCTAATCACTGCTATCGTTACAATCACTTACAAGTCAGGAATAATTACATTTATAGAGTAGAGTCTCGATAATTCGTGGTAAATGGTGCCGATACCCTCTCGAATTAAAGAAAACTCTTTTTACCAAAAATGCGTTCCTGTCCATTAGAAAAAATAACAGTTTTAATGAAGTCTAATATTATAGGTAATTAAAAATGCACTAAATAAGTTTATAGAACTTTATATAAACGTTTCTTGGAAGCCCGACTCACCATTTCCTTTCAAAAAATTAAATTAGGCTCAAATAGAAATACCCCCGAATTTAAAGGAAGCTCGAAATATTGGGACTCGGAATTTCGAAACTTTACTGTAGCTTTAAAATACACGAATTAGTTCAAATTAACTTTGCAAAACAAACTGCAAAATTTAAAAAAAATAACCTAACCATGACTAAGTACATTTAGGTTTTTTAATTAGTGATATATAAACTATGTCAATTTTTTAGTGTCCTTCTTAATATTAACAGCATTTTTCTGGAAGTTAATATGAAACATCTCAGAAAACCATTTCGTGGCCTATTACTTTCATAATCCAAAACCTCGGGATTTTTAAAATAAAAACTATGTTTAAACTCCCTGATGTGATCCAATATGACCGACGTAAGAGCTACAATACGTTTTTACTCTCTTTTTCCTTTTAAATAATTTCTGTACAATAAATAATTGTACCTGATTCGTAAGTCAACCGCTTTTATTTGTAAATAAATTTTAACTTGTGGTAAATATTTTTAAAAATAACTTACCAATTCCAAAGAATAACCAACGAACTGTATAACACACAGGCAAAGTGCCCCGTACAGGAACATGGTCAGTCGAATGAAACACATAAACTGTGAGAAACGCCTGGGATATCCGTTATGCCAGTGTTTACATAAATAATTGAATCAATTTCATTTAATTTATGACCTCGATAGGTTTGAATTGAGTCGGAAGTTGTTCATAAAATAAATGAACATTGTCATGGAAACAAAGAAACTTTTAATACTCACAGGTTTATTGTAAGTATACAATGCCGAATATTCTCGGCACGCATCTGTGCCCCGTTTGTTTACTACAAAAATATCTTCACTTTTTACGACGTTTTTGAGGCTACATATATCTTAATTTTAAAATAATTGAGCATTTATCATTAATATATATGTAGTTATTATTTATAACTTAAACATCATTTATATAAATGACATATGATGAGGATATGATATGGATTATTAATATTTTTAATGGTAATATTCTACAGTATTCACTAGACCTTTAAGTTTTTAGATTTTCAACAAATTATAGAGTATTGCAATAATTTCCTTCTATTTTATTAAAAGTCAATCTGATTTGAGGTCTTCGTCACCACATTAGCCGTCTATTAGCATTAAATAAACTAGCTATGGTTTTATATTCATGACATAATTATTTTCACAGAAAATAAAGTTTAATCTACTTTGGAAGAGCACTGGAAAACTCATAATTTTTGTAGAAATGTAATTTGTGTGAAACGAAGAAGTAAATAAAATGGCTTAATTAAATTTATTAAGTACTATAAATGTAAATTGTAATTCAAGTGAGAACACCCACCATATAAACTCATTTATTTTATCAATGGGCGTAATTTTAAGCGTCAAAATAGCATCAAATGAAATTAAATTTAAAACATTTGCATTGTGGGAATTACCTCTTATTCCCCGGAATGTCAGTTACCCTCCCAAGGGATTCCTGGTTGCACTACTGGAAGACAGTGCTCCCCTTTCTTAGTTTCTTATTTCTCCTATCCGAGAGAAAATTTGAAAGGTATCAACATTTTTATGCATTTTGTAAGGATATGTTGTCTAGGTTTGCAAAGTCCAAATTTATCATTTGGTTGTGACTTGTACAAAACAGGAGTTAAAGTCTCCGGATCCTATATGTAATGAGATTAGTCAGTTCAAAATCCAATAGACTGACCTAAGTTCTTCATCCCAATCGAACCCTTTTACTCACTTGATTTCCTCTGCTTGCTCCGATCGCTTATTCAAGGTATCCATTCACTTCTTCCAACTAATTTCCATAATCTAACATTTCCTTTCCCCGTCGGTGTTGGATGTCATCTTATAGTTTGATATGAAACAGAATAGGCGAATCGACCAGAAGGAGTGGGGATTACAGCCGTCTGAGCTAATAGGAAAATCACATCTTGCTGCGTGGGTGAGCTTTGTTGCCATATCGACGTTAAAATTTAGATCGTCGCTCAGTGACAGTGGAACAGCCTACTGAGCTAATAGAAAAATCACATCTTGCTGCGTGGGTAAGCTTTGTTGCCAATTCGACGTTAAAATTCCGATCGTCGCTCAGTGACAGTGGTACAGCCTACTCAGCTAATAGGAAAATCACATCTTGCTGCGTGGGTGAGCTTTGTTGCCATATCGACGTTAAAATTCTCGCTAAAATTCTGTCGCTCAGTGACAGTGGAGTGATTTACTAGTGCTGTAGCTTGCTTTGTTTTGCAATTTCAGTTGCTGGCAGTGACGGGTTTAACTGACAACATCGCATCCCTACCCTCCCAGAGACCCATTCTTATTCTACTTTAAACCAAAGTATAGTTAGTCACTTTCAGATCTCGCCCGAGCGATAGCTCAATAAGTAGTTAACAATTTCTCAAAGATCGTCGTTATTTAACGCACTCAAGTGCACACTATTGGAAAATCTATATTGATTTAGTAGTTTTATTGATTCAGATTCTTATCACATTCCATCAGCTGTTTAGAAAATAACTGTAAGTGTAAAACAATTAGGAAAAATCCTATTCCCTTGTTCACTTTTATATTTTGATCGTAGGTTTTATGATAATTTCTGGTTTTATAGGTTGCAGGTGTTTTATGATACGTTCTAATAAGCGTTTTATTGTAGGGTGATTATTGCGGCTTGATGTGCATTGTGTCGAACGTTATCACATACAGTAAACTCCCGATTATCCGTGGAATAGGGTGGCCCGGCAACGCCGGATAATGAATTCCCCGGATAATCCGCTATGAACAAAGAATACGCAAAGCGATCGATAATCGATTATTATATCATAAGTTACACAAATAATGACCCCGGTTAATGCAATTCACAAATAATCTTTAGAGGACAAAATAAATACAGAAAATAATTTAAAATGTCGATGTATTTGACGGATTATAACATGTACATTTATATGTCAAACTATTTACAATACGTAGATAAGTATATGTTAAAAGTAAGTATGTATATACATATGTAATTTCCTTTACACATAATACTTTCACTTTTTAACAAAAAAATCTGCCACTTTCGTCTCTTTTTTTGTGAGCATTGATTTAGCTTTAATGTGCGATCAAAGTTCCTTGAGAACCATTTTGTCGCACAGTGAAGAGTCGTCTTGCTCTAATTATTGTGTCCGTTGTTTTCATTTCAAAAATTTTATTTGTACCATATACAGGTTTATTTGGGACATTAAAACAGTGTATTAGACATTAAAATGTTGTTTTATTTATCGGTTTACAACAAAAAAAAGGAAATTTACATAAAATATCAACTAATACAAATGATAAAATACTGCATGACAAAAAATAAAATTCAATAAAAAAGACAGAGAAATAAAGACAATGCATAAAAATTCAAACTACCTACTACTTATTTTAGTATAATAACCACTCAACGTTCAACTCGGAATGTTTGTTTCTACTTGTGTCACAAAGCCATAAAGATCGACAGTGTATATGACAGACATGGATAATGCGTATGTAACGTCCTAGACTATTTATAGCCGAGATTAGCTGACATTTGTTTACAATCTTATTATACACATTAGGTTTTCGGGCGTCCAAGCATTTTGTCATTGTCTCTTATATACAGTAGTCTGTTCCCAACTCGAGTTGGTTCATTCAGTCTAACAGGACAGTTATCGTTTATCCTTGCGTTATTTGAGATAGCTTGGTTTATTTTTATGATCGTTATTTTTACCGGATATTGTGCCGCGTTGAATGGTTAAAAAAAACATTAATGAATCTGATTGGAATAAAAATTGGATATTTGTAAAACAATGGCAGACACCGGATAATCCGCAAACCGGTTAATCCGCCCACGGATAATCGGGAGTTAACTGTACTTTATTGTATTAACTTTATCAATACATTTCTACGTCTTAGAAAAAATACACTTCAACTTCCCTTTCTAAACGAAGATTGTATTTTTCTTCTACTTTTAATGAATAATGGTTTCTAACATATTACTTCAATACATTTTCGGGCTTCTTATGTTCCACAGTTATGATGTATTTCACTTCCATACAGCCACAAACCACACATATCCATAAAGCAACACACGCACGTGCAATTCAAGATAAGAAATGCTGGCTATAGAAACTTTAAAATAACAGAGAGAGAATAGCTAAAATTTAAAGAACTATAAAAGAAATTTTAATGCCAACAAAGTGCTAAATGAGACTGTATGAAACTATATTTCTAAAATTAAAACATTATTTTTTACTACAGTTTTACATCTACGTTGATTACAACAAATGATATAGCATTAAAAATTGTAAGAGAAAGAATACATTTCATTAATGTTTTTATGAGATAGTGCACAGCATTAACTTAATATAGTGTCTTTAACCAGATGTTTTTACAAATAATTTTGTGATAAATAGTTTTTACATTTTTGTTATACCAATGATTTTGTAAATTGTGTTGGGGTTGTTGTTTTAAATATATGAATATATGTATAGTTGTTTGAATTGTGAATAACACATTTTTTACTTCCGAAATAGGATGCTAGTCAAATATTTAAATAAGAACCATTTTTAAGACGTTTTTTGTTTATTTAAAATTATATCAATAACTGACCATAGTTGGACAAATATTGATTTATTTACAACATTTTACATTCACTAAATTTTCCCATTTCATTTACGGATGTTTGTTATATGTTTACTATAAGGCTCGTGTATTTTTATATTAATTAATAAAAATTATCTTTGAGGACTGATAAAGCATAATTTTTTAGAAAATGTAATTAATTTTAAAAAATTTAATTACTTGTCCAAAGTAGACTATAATTTATATGGTATTTATTTAGATAAAGTTTAATTAGTTTGTTATTGTTTTTTAATAGGTTTTCATTTATTATAACATTAGGCCTATTATTACCAAATTAATATTAATAACAAAATATAATGATTATTAATTTATTTCGAAATGATTTAAAGTTATGTGGGAAAATCGGAACAATAAAAGTGGAAACAAGACGGAATTATCGAGTTATTTCCGTATTCCTTTGTGAATGACATAAAGATTTGATATTCCAAAGCCAAATGAGTAGTTCACATCATATGTGTAGCACAGGTTATCAGATGTTGCTCAGGTTGACAGTTTAGACGATTTAGTGCCTTTCAATAGCCTGATACAATCTTTGACATGCAATCTGTTTCCGCCGGAAATAAAGCTATACATGTCAAAACCATCTGTTAGCCTAGCTATAAATAATTTTACTATATTTGCGAATTTCTTTGAAATGGTTAAAAGAAATATTGTTTATTTACGTGTTCAAATCATAACTAAAGCGAAAAGTTTGCACACCTTCTGCAAACATTTTGTGTTAATATTATTTAAATTGAATTGAAGTTATTAAGTTACCTTATTAAGTTAATTGAAGTTATCTCCTAAGATTATTATGAGTATTGTTAAAAAATTAACAGAAAGTTTCATTTATTTTCTGCAGGAGATTTATACGAGTGGATGGAAAAGAGCTAAGCCTAGATAAAAGTAGTGTCTTTGGCAGTAGTTTATACTTGAATTGATTTTAAAAGAATACTGGGGTCTGTCAGCGGTGAACGGGATGTCGTAGTTCTTCAGAACCTGGTGGACAAGTTGATCGGTGTGGATCTGTCACCTGATCAGCCTCTTCAGGTCAATATGCCATCAATGTGACCTCTAATTCAATATTTAATAAATTGTCTTTAACGTGGCATGAGTTAGTTAACTGTAAACAAGTAAGAATTTTTGTACTTGTAAGAATCATGTATTTCTATTATCAAAATTCATATTGACAAAGCGCTAGAAGTCCACATGAAAAATAAATACAGCATAATCATCACATTTATATGTTAGATGTGCAAGGGTGAGGAATAAAATGGGATGATGGGGAAGAAACATGGCAACCCTGTGCTCGGATCTGATTATAGTAGCAGCTATTCGGCGAGTATCCTCGAGCTACTTCGGCTGCCTTATACTGTGCGAAACAGATTCCTATTTTAATTTTAAAGTATAGCTAAACAAAAGGCTTACACGTAATAATATAAATTGCATAATACACGTAACTTGAAAGTTGCTTATTCCTTCTAGTTTTATTTTGGATTCTTTTCTTTGCACCTGCCTATTGTTCTGATTCGCAGCTTATGATTGGGGGATTATTCAGCCCTTGTTGCAAGAGAATACAAGGTGCAGCTTTTTGAAATCTTTTAATCCTTATACATGTCGGGAGAAACTAAAAAGGTATGGAACCAAAGAATAAAGAGAAAATATGGGTATAAGGAGGGGAAGAAAGAATGAATTAAAGGCATAACAGTAATCCTATTTTATGTTGTAAATTAAAGTGAATTCTGCAGCTTTTCGGAGGAAATGTAGTGATACTTTGATAATAGAAAGTATTTGCGAAAAAAGTAACTCTTGATGAAGAAGTTTCAGATTCCAACTCAACTTTGCAGTTGTTGACAAGAAAATATATAATCGATTAGATTAAGTTTCTGTTGATACTTATTTTCTTATTTATTACTTCAACCTTCTTGCGTTTGCTTATTTTTAAATTAATTATTCTTTAAAAATATTCTTAAATGAATTTGTTTTGGGGGTTTTTATGTTCTCAATTATTTTACAGATTGTAAACAGATAGTACATTTGAAAAAAGCTAACGATGTAATACAAATTAAGAAAATCAGTGTGTTTAATTGAGTTTCTGAAAAATTACTATCACTAAAACCATGTAATTTAAAATTATCTATATTTCCTGGAATTACATTGTCGCCTGCAATTCAACCAGTCTGAGTGATGCGGTGATGTACAAGACTGTAAGTTGGGTAGCGAAGTAGTACGGCGCAATATCCAATGGTGTTAGGAATTAAATACTGTTGGGTAAATATGAAGCTCTTTCTGTTTCTACTCATGTTGTATATTATAGGTCAATAAAAAGATAAAATAGGTCACAGGTCTTATCAATCAATTAGAGATTTCGACCTTCACTATTTTTAAAACCCAAATAGCAGACTCACTAAGTAACAAAATGTTTAGTAAACTCGCTGGTCAGCACTTCTATCAGATATTTGCATATTTGACTGATCCTTGAATGTTCAAGTGTTGTTGATCTTGAAATAACCATTAAACCTATTCATCCAAGAGCACTTTTAAGGCATCGTTTAAAGCAATTCCCACAAAGTGGTTCGCACGTGGACAGCGCTTTACGCAATTAATAAACTGGATAGCACGTCTACAGCGCTTTACGCAATTATCAAAGTGTCACGCAAGTGGGCAACGCTATATCCAAATCCACCAATAGCCTCGCATGTGCTTACACCTTTACACAATTCCCAAAATGACTTCAACATGGGCAGCGCGTTACGCAATGAATCCCACGTGGGGAGCATTTTACCCATTTCCACTAAGAGGCTCACACGTGGGCATCGCTTTACGCATTTCCACAACGTAGCTCGCACGTGGGTAGAGTTTTACGCAAATCATATAGTGGCTTGCTCGTGTGCAGCACATTACGCAATTTTCAAAGTGTTACGAACGTGGGCAGCGCTTTACCCAATTCTACTAAATGGCTCGCACGTGGGCAGCACGGAACGCAATTAATTAAGTATTACGCACTTGTGCAACACTTTACGCAATTCCACCAAGTGGCTCGCACGCAGGTAGAGCTATAAGCAATTCACAAAGTGTTACGCACGAGGGCAACGCTTTTCGTAACTCCACCAAGTGGTTTGCATGTGGGTAAAGCTATGCGCAATTCACAAAATTGCTTGCACGTGGGCAGCGCTTTAAGCAATCCACAAAGTGTTACACAATTGGTCAGGGTTTTCCCCAATTCCACCAAGAGGTTTTCATGTGAATAGACCTGTATGTAATCACAAAGTGGTTCTTACGTCGGTAGCGGTTTTATATATATATATATATATATATATATATATATATATATAAGGCATACACGTGTGCGTGTCTGTGTTTGATTTTAGTGTGTTGGTCTTTGATATATATATATATTTTTTATATTATATTTTATATTAAAATGGTGATATGTTTTCTTGTAATATAGTTAATAAATTAAAAACATTTCAAAAACAAGAATACTTTTAATGCATATATTATTCAATGCTTTTCGCCGATAAAACAGTACCAGCATCTTCAGGAAAATAATTATCTAACAAAATATTTTTACAAAAAGTAATCATATGTGCTACAAAAGACCATATTTTTATACGTATTGGTATTGCACTTTATGTAATTTTTTCTATAACATCAATGCCCTTAAAATCAATTAATAAAAGTATTAAATAAAGGATTAAAGATGAATATATGTGAAACATTGGAAATTTATAAGCATAAAGTTAAAGACAAATTAATTGATGAACAAATTCAAGGAGATCAAGCACCAAACTATTTATAAGGTCATTGATGTTATAGAAAAAAATTACATTAAGTGCAATACTTATAAACATATGGTCTTTTGTAGTACATATGATTAATTTTTGTAAACATATTTTGTTAGATAATTATTTTCCTGAAGATGCTGGTACAGTTTTATCAGCGAAAAGCTTTGAATAATATATGCATTACAAGTATTCATGTTTTTGAAATGTTTTTAATTTATTATATATATATATATATATATATACATATATATATATATATATATATATATATATATATATATATATATATATATATATATATATATGTGTGTGTGTGTTTGTGTGTGTGTGTGTGTGAGTTTGTGTCTAGAGTAATGTTAAAACAATAATAATAAAACCACATGCCTAATCAATCATTTAAACACCAAATGTTAATGAAATGATTAAAATTATAACAGTCATTGTACAAAAAAATACATACAACACAACACAAAAATCGTGATTCCTTCAGATATAAACCTTTCAAAATAATGCTGCTTTTCAAGTGCTATGAAA
>JBAIZL010000001.1:279458424-279500924 GCA_036971475.1 Prosapia bicincta
TCAGATTTCACAATAAAATTTAAAAACGAGAAATGTTTAAAATGATGTTAATAGAACACGCAAATCTACTTACAGGGAGAGATATTCACCGAATATCCGGATGACGTCATCCGAGTAGAATGATAAACATTCCAAAGGAGAGGTATGTCGTTTGTATATTGACCAGAAAAGAGCTAGCAGAAACAGTTCCGGGGTCAACGGAGTTCCGGTCGGGCAAGTGGGTGCTGATCAGGAAGCGATATTTTAGAACCCTACAGAATGCCAAGTTGCTACATACGGCAATAATTTTCCTCGTCAATGTTTTGCCGTCAAGTCGTAGAACGCTATCGCTACATTTTTTCCTTCAGCGGTCTTGGCTATACCACTTTATACCAGTCAAATGTCTTCTTTGTTAATTATCCAACCTAAATACTCATTAAAGCGCTTAATATAAGGATTAAAGCAATATTTTGTAGATCTGTTTCTAAACAGGCTCTGTATTTTGTATAGTTGACATTCACTCGCTCTGCCTTTTCTATATTCATCACACTAACCCGCTCTGTCTTTTGTTTATTTATCACACTAGCCCGCTCGGTTTTAAGCTTATTTATCACACTAACACACTCTGTCTTACGTCTATTTATCACACTGTCCCGCTCTATCTTTTGTTTATTTATCACACTAACCAGATCTGTCTTTTGTGTATTTATTCTATTAACCCGCTCTGTCTTTTTTATATATTTATTACATTAGGTCGCTATATATTTTCTATATATTTATCACACTAACAAGTCTTTTGTATAATTGTGACATTCACCCATTCTGTCTTTTGTGTATTCATCACATTAACCCACACTGTTTTTTGTTTATTTATCACACTATCCAGATCTGTGTTTTGTGTATTTATTACAATTACCCGCTCTGTCTTTTGTGTATATTTATCACACTAACCAGCTCTGTTTTTTGTATATATTTATCACATTATCCCGCTCTGTAGTTTTGTATAATTATGACATTCACCCACTCTGTCTTTTGTATAATTATGACTTTCACCCAATCTGTCTTTTGTATATATTTATCACACTAACCCGCTCTATCTTTTGTATATATTTATCACATTATCCCGCTCTGTAGTTTTGTGTAATTATGACATTCACCCACTCTGTCTTTTGTATAATTACGACTTTCACCCAATCTGTCTTTTGTGTATTCATCACATTAACCCGCTCTGTCGCTTGTTTATTTATCACACCAACCAGTACTGTCTATTGTTTATTTACCACAATATCAAGACGTGTCTCTTGTGTGTTTATCACATTAACCCGCTTTGTCTTTTGTTTATTTATCACACTAACTAGATATGTCTTTTGTCTATTTATCACAATAACCTGCTCTGCCTTTTGTTTATTTACCATACTAACCAAATCTGTCTTTTGTGTATTTATCACACTAACCTGCTCTGACTTTTGTATATTTATCTTTAAGCCCGGTATCTTTATACCCATTGCCTACATCATCCTGAAGTGTATTCAACATATTTCTTCGTAGTATTGTGTTATTAGTATCTCACATTCAACCAATGTTAGGGAATGGTGAGTTAAAATATGTGCAACAAGATTATATTATGTTTCTAAATATATTTACCTATGTTTTTATACTTTAATTTACGTGTCGGCATCACACGACATAATTCGTAAGCATATAGTGATGTATTGGCAATATCAACATTTCTGTGCAACAAGGAAAACGATTTTATCGATCGTGAGAAAGTTGTTACAAGACCAGAAATATTTGCTAAAATGCTAAAACGTTCGTTAAATCTGAAAATCCTCTACTTTTTTTTAAAAAAAAAGAATTAAACGATAAAAAATTGGTAAATCCCACAAATAATTTTAAAATAAATATGTAATTATGTTCTTGCATATAAGGTTTTGGTTTAAAATGGTACTACTAGCACAGGGTCACTTCCTTGTCCCTGTAATATAATTAATTATTTTAATTAAAGGACTTAACATATTTATTTGATCAAATATTGATAAAAACCATACAACCGCTAGTTAGTTTTAAAACATACGTTTCGAGTCCCAATTTTGCAGGAGCTCAACATGTATTTATATTACTATCCATCAAATATCGTAGAAATTCACAGATTCAAAACAACAACACAAACTACAAAAACACTGAAAAGTATTAAATAAAAAAAACCAAATGTTACAAACCTCAATGTAAAATCGTCAATTCTAATTAATTATTTTAAATTTTTTGCAGGCAACATTTTATAATTTTATTACACTTTGATATTACTTGCGGCAAGACCTTTTGTTAATTAAAGGTTGTTAAATTGTTAACTAACACTTGGAGGAAATGTTTTCGTCTTACAACTTCATCAGCCTCTTATTTTTGCAGCTAGAATTGCTACAGTTGTGGTTTTTTGGTACCAATCTTTTGAAAGGTAGAAGTAATGTGATCGAAGAGTATGTGTGATCTGTGTCGTGTTTGTTCATTTAAGATGTCATTTTTATATATGTTGCTATGTCTGTATATTTCAATTTATGTAGAGGGTTTAATTTATGGCCTTTGTTGCATGTGTGAAAGATACTCATGTTATTTTCCATAGTATTGCATGAGTGTTTAGTGTACATGACGTGATTTGCGAAGGTTGATTCAATAGTAGTGTGCAGTGCACTTTTGTGTTCTTTATATCTTTCGGCGAAAGATCTGCTTGTTTGTACAATATAGAACTTATTGCAGTTGTTGCATTGTAGTTCGTATAATCCTGGGTTATTGTATGTGTTGGTATTGTTATTAATGCTGTGTCTGATGGCAGTTTGGCTTTTATTTGTTGTTCTGTATCCTGTTTTTTTGAAGAGGTGTGCTATTTTATTTGTGAGTTTGTTTATGTATGTGAGAGTGATGATTTGTTTGTGTTGATATTTTTGTTATTTGTTTTGTTGTTACTGTTCTTGTTGAGTATTTTTCTGTCTATTAAATAATTACCAAGTCTGTTTTCGTGAGCTAAATATTTAATTGTGTTTAGTTCCTCTGTGTAGTTAGTTGTAGACATAAATATCTTGTTTAGTCAATGTAGTAAATGTTTGAATGCTTCGTGTTTATGTTGTATTGGGTGGTTCGATGCGTTGTGTATTAGTGTGTCTGTCATGGTTGGCTTGTGGTATATATAGAGTTCATGTTTGTTTTGATTTTTTGTTAGTGTTGATGTCTATGAAATTCAATGTTTTTTTTGTTTTCAAACTCTCCAGTGAACTGGATATTTTTGTGTATTCTGTTTATATGTGTTTGGAGTTGTTGGCATTGGCTTATGTTTCCTAGGTAAAGTATCATAACGTCGTCTACATATCTGTGCCAATATATTATCTTATCTGTTTGTTGTTATTTATGATTTTATTCTCTTCTATATGTTGTAGGAGTATATCTGCGAGAATGCTTGAAATCGGTGAACTCATTGGTAGGTTTTGTTTCTGTGTGTAATATTTGTTGTTGTGAGTGAAGTAGTTCTGTTGTTTAATGGTGTTCAAAATGTGTATGATTTCTTTTGTGACAAAAAGTCTGGTCGCAAGTAATATCAACGTGTAATACGTGTTTAACAACCAGCTCGTCATGAACAGCAACAAGATTTTGATATATAATTTTATTTTAAAGTTAAAAGGTTAATATAAATAATTCTTAAAATAACATCTTATTAGATATTCTCTCTAAAACCAATGGGGAGACTTGGTATACTCTTGAGAAGCATCTTGAGAGAAGCTACCCTTGAGAACACCAACTTTATTTCGCGTCACCAGGCTGGTCAGAGAAATTTATATCTGATATTTAATCCTTTCATATTCCTTAAATCTCTATTAACCAATATAGAGATAAGTAAATGATAATTAACACTAAATTACTTTAAACAATTTTTTTCCTATTCGCGTTTTGATGCCAAGTTATTATCATAAGTATAGCATTACATATAAACCACAAATGATAAAACTATAGTAGATTTTTTTATGGTTATACTCACTGTACACTATATCAAAGAAATGCGTATATGAAAAAAAATATGTGGTATGGTTTGGTGTTCATTATTATTTAATTATTTCCTTTGCGCACAAACTAACCTCAAATTTTATTAATAATACCTTGTTCATTCTTTTCGTCCATTTAGGAAACATTATTCCTAAAATATAAGTTCTTCATGACAACACAGGCTTATAATGGGCCTCAAGATTTCACAAGATCCTACCAGAGGGTACAACTTTATCCCTTTGTGCAATTCCAGTGACCACCACATGTTCCTGGATTTAAAGAAGCATCTGATTGTTCAGACCCCAACATCAACAATGACGCCAGAAAGGTAATTGCCAAACCAGAAGCCGATATAAGTGGATGGTATTCAAACGCTGATTACACGATACGATACTTGTAACATAGGAGGAAATTGTGTAGAAAAGTAGATTGAAGTAAAAGCATTCATGTAAAAATATATGTTATAAAATTTTATACTTCTTTTTTAAACTTGTGTGTGGTACGTATTTAGAAAACACGATTTTATATGCTTTAAGTTTTATAACGGAACTCATACATTTAAAATTTAAAAAAACATTGATAACAAGTATCATGAACAAAAAATTTTAAGTCCTACTTAGGTTAACAAGGAAACATTTTATATTAGCTACTTTTACTTTATTTGTGAATAATTACAATTAACATAAATAAAGTAACATATCCTATGCGTTAAAATAGCTGTTCAACCTCATAACCTATAACATAAAATCAACTGCTTTATGAAATCATATGTTATTACTTATTTCAAGCCAAATGGGACGAAATAACTTAATTGCATATCTTGCCCACTTAGTGGTAATATTTTTTCTCACATAAAACTAAAATTAATTTATTAAATTTATGTAACGAATTATTATTTGAAAAACTGTATTAGCATCAATTTTCATCCACTACAACTTTAAAAATTGTATTTGAACTTGAGTGGGTGAATAAAATCCAATCATATTGTATTAAAGATTTGAACAAGATACACACACACACACACACACACACACGATACACACACACCCACACACACACCCATATATATATATATATATATATTTATATAAGAAGAGTGTGATCTTATAGAAGCATTTGAAAAACAGAAGCCTTTGAACTTATCGTCCAGTTGCTGAAAGTGAATGGAAGAAAGACGCAAGCGTTGAACACTTCACGTCCACATCGCGTGCTGTAACAGCCGGATTCCTGCACGTTCAAACCCGTGGAAACCATTCTCTCTAATTGTACGTTTCCAGCGTTCTCTCGTATTGACGCTATTGTTTACAAACAATTTTGGATAATAAATTTCTACTCAACGTCAACACAGGAACCAAATTTGAGCGTGTACCTCACCTACCTTTAATATGAATTAGGCTACAAAAATATTAGTCTCTGTGTAGGCTGAGTAATACTTACAATTTTTTTTAGCCTGAGTTACCGTTGGGGCTAAAAAAGAGCTCTACTGGCGAAAAGATTTTGGATTTAGATTATTAATCAAGAGCTCTACATATAAAACGTGGGTGCATCTTTTTGGAAGAAATTCATGTATGGTTTTACTACTTTGTCCTTAGGGTATTATTAGATAAAGGGTATTGTAATAAATAGAATCTAAGGCACATTACGAATAAATTACCTGTGGGCGGATTTCGAAATGTAATTTGTGTATTTTGAAATACATTTTGTTTCCCGCTATATATCGTGCATTATGTAGGATTTCAGCCATCTGCAAGCTTGTATTAGGGCGTGATTGATACGAGATTAAAGGTATTTTAGCAAAACTAAAAATGGCACTTTAAATTTAAAGTAAAAGTTTGAGCAGCAAACCGAAATTGATTTGAACATATTTCTTAAACATTTCTGCAGGCTCTGAAAATGTTTTAGAATGTTTTTAAATTTATCTGATAAACTATATCAACAAATATAACAAAACCTGGATAAGACAGCCCCAATGAGATGCTCCAAGGGTAGGTTCTAGGTTATATATTAGATGACGATGAGTTATATAAAGTAGCCTGCTTCTGTACATAGGTCTGCAATGCCAAGCACGAAATAAAAGCATTCCTTCTTTATACAGCCTTCGCTGTTATACTGAGGGTATTGTTACTCACGTCATAAATAGGTAATACTCACATTCCTGCGTGAGGGTAAATTGTGACATTGTGAGAGTAAATACAGCAAATAAATATAAAAGGCTTTTTTTAAAAAATAATACGCTCTTTGAATGAATTTAAGGTAGGTATTAGATAATATCAGAATAGAATTAACGATCGACATGTATTTTCAATTGGTAAAATGCATACACGTAAGCACACATGTAAATAAAGTGAGTACACAAATAACTAACGAGATGTAGCAAGAGACGTGACTTGCGATTGAGGGGAATTGCCGACTAATGGATGGGGAGGCTAAGCAGCTGTGTATACACGTCTCTCGTATCTAGGGACATTGGTGAAGAAGACGCGGTGGTTTTGGTGGACCGGTACTTATAGCAGCGATGTTCTACAAACAATGGGTTTTCGGGCACCTTCATCACTCTAAATGTTAACCGACTGGACAAGTCTCTTTCTATGTCTCGCGACCAACACAGTATTGTAAATATTGTGAAACTTACACTTAAAAACAGATTGATGGATTTTATTATACAATAATAACAAAAAGCCCTTAACTTTTATATGACGATATTTATAACTATTAAATCCTGGCCTATAATATAGCCAAATTTTATAGCCCTTTTATATTTGAGGTTATGTTCAGTACTTTGTTTTTGGACCTTTTATAAACGGTTTTACTGTATATGTCTTTATTTGATGAATAAAAGTATTTATTATTTGGAACAAACAAGTAACAATATGTAACAAATTTATGTTGAATCTTGAATAATCGTTGCAAATAATATAAGCATTATAATTTATAATATAGAAGAGTTTATGAGTTTAAGTCAAATATTTTGATTGAAAGAAGAATAAAAAAGTAGTAATTTTAAAATATAAATTTTTATTCAAAATTCTAAATTATTTGACTAAATGTTAGGCTGAAGCCTACAACGCAAAACAATGTACACCACTAAATTAAAGATAAAACATTTCTAATGGACTGAAAAAATTTGTGTTGAAGAGTTCAAAGTGTTAATTAATTATTTTACACACACACACACACACACACACACACACACACACACACACACACACACACACACACACACACATATATATTGTAATTCTTGAATGAAATTTTTTTTGTTAAATATATATGGTTGAATCATATTTTCTTAAACTGGAATATATATATTTGTATATATATATACATACATAAAACCCACAATATTTAAATTAAATTTAGCATCATATTGTATGGAAAAAACATGATTTTCCGGAACTAAATAATATGAAATTAATTAAACACACAAAAGGGGTTAAAAATAAATATCATTGATAATTTAGAAATATATAAAAATGAAATTAAAACTACACTTATTGAAGAACAAATACAAATAAAATCAAAACATAACACTATGCTTAGAGTATTAGACTATATCTTAAAAATAAAAAGATAAAATAAATAAGAAGTATTGGCAGTTGTGTAATCAAGCAGATAATATAAGCATTGTCTGATCCTCGGGACATAGAGAAATTATATGAACAGTCAAAATGTAGTCATGGAACTATGTGGTATTTATAAGTTTGAGAATGCTGATACAGCAAATCAGCAAAAAACGTAACATAATAAAAGTGTATTAAGAAAGATAAAAATCATATGTTCTTGTTTATGAAAATATTATTCAACCACACACACACACACACACACACACACACACATATATATATATATATATATATATATATATATATATATATATATAAACAAAAACAGTAAAACGATAAAAATCGATTTCAAAATTTTTAAATATTCAAATACCTGTGAAGTGGTATATTTACAGGTTTTAAATTCAAAATACACACACAATAAGTGTTCAAGTAACTTGACTTAATTAAAATGTCTAAGATAGACAATCATTACTTTGTAATGGCACGCGTGTTACAATTACTCTAATAACTTGGTTTCAATTATCGATTGTTGCACTATCCATTGTTACCTAATCGTACTTATAACTGTCAGTGCCAAATTGTTTCCTTATCGAAAGTCGTATCGCCTAATTACACGTCATACCATAGACGCGATGAAATAACCATGTGTTGTAATAAGTAACATGGGCGGTGTACAGTCTCTATCGCCAATGGACATCATTTAAATAATTGTTATTAACTGGAACTAGACGATGTTTTTAGATGGGAGATCGTTCACCTCTATTTATAAGTTCAACCCTGGTATTATCATAGTGAGACCTCCATTGTATAAATAAATTGTAACACCGTTTCCTATGAATAGGTTTTGTGCGTTTGAAAAATAGTTTTCAAGTGAAAATCAAAATAAGAAAAACTTTTATTTAATTTGGTATTATTAAATTCATACATCTTTTATTAATTTTTAATGCATTTATATACTTTTTGTTTCAATTACTATTCTAACAATTAATAGTAATAGTTTTAATTTTAATTTTTAGTTTAAATTTTACAAGATAATTTTTGTATTTAAATTGTTTCTACTTTTTATATTTTTTCGATATTGTTTACATATTCTAAGTGCTAGGTTTATGAATATTTTATTCCTTTTTGTCACTTTTCATAGTTCATAAATTATATTTCTGTTTTGAATTATCTTTTGTAAATATTTCTTATTAATTTATTGATTTTTCAGGTTATTAGATGTTTCAATTTATTATCGATTTGTTTGTCGAATGTGTTTATTTTTTCAAATTATAAAATGTCTCGATTCATGATATGAAATAAGTAAAAGTAGTGGTAAATAAGTTAGAAATAAAAAGTTTAAAATGTGTGCAACAAGACGTGTTTGTTAAGTACCTTTAGGTGTTCATAGGCCTAGTCTTATCCTACATTAAAGGTAGGAGGGTCTCGGACATCTAAAGGGAAGCTATACAATTGGATATGTATTATGTTTTAAGGCGAAGCACACAAAACAGATTGATATCGTCTGCAAAAAAGACTTAAAAAAGGTAATATATAGGCTAAAGGACAACATTAATTGGGAAATAAAAATGAAGAGGTTGCACAGAGGAACTCAATAGGAGTTCTTTCCAAAATTAATCCCGATCTCTAGCAAAATGATACTCTCCTGTTAGTTACGTACTAGTTTCCAACAATAGAAAGGTATTACTTGGAGTATAGGTCGCGAGATATAGCAAGACACGTGGTCAGTTGATGCGCAGATTCCTAATTGCTATTTTTATGGTAGAGGAGTCCGATGAATCAGTGTTTGTTGAATCTTGCTGCTATACGTATCGGTCTTCCACAACCACTTTGCCCTGTTCCTCACTGTGCCTAGATGCGAGAAGGGGACACAACTGCTTGATCTTCCACTCCACTTGTGGGCGAACTCCCCTCCTGAGTCTCTTCCTATATCTCTTGAGTTACAGACGTTTTCTCCAACATCTTCATTGAGAGATATGAGACAGTCTTACTCATGTAGATAGAGTAATGGTTGGAGTGCAGTTAGAGGCAAATGACTCTCGTTTTATATGATAATGGGGAAAGGCTTGGGAAGGGTTGTTACTGAAGTAGACCTTGTCTGCAACATAGTCAAACAGAGGATGCCAGGATATCGTATGAGGTACCATAGACACTGCAAAAAATGAAAAAAAACCTTAGTTCATAAATAAACTGCTATAATGAGTATTTTACAGTTTTTGTAGATAAATTAGTTTACGTTATGCACTGAAATAATAACTGTTTTACATACAAAGTATATTTTCGTAGAAATTCAGATATTAACTAAATATAGTAAAGCTACTAGTTTTAGGTGTATCAGACAATGTAGATATCCTTCAAGCCATAATGACGAACCTTGTTTGTTGATTCAAAAAGAGAGAAATTATACTAAACATTTTTAAAAACGATGATTAATAACGTAAGTAATGAGCAACAAACAAGGACTGAAGAGGTAACTGAGAAACTGAACCGCAAAATCTGTATATGGGACATTTTTATCCCATATAAACAAGCGGTGATGTCGAATAAGCAAAAAAGTAAGATATAAGTAGAAAATTTAAAAACATATCTAGGTACATAAGCAATACAACGACAACAACCGATGAATAACAGATTAGAACTTTGTTGTAACGACTTTATAGAACAGCTGATAAAAGCAGAGACATTTAGTGCATTTTCTTGTTAATTTTTTTCTTGCCTATATATCATTGTATCACGAATACGCTAGTTTCTAGTAGTCGAAACCTACTTTTAATTTTGAAACATTGTTTGAACCGTCAATCAATTTAAAAACTAATTTGTATACGCGTTTTCTATAATTATTCAAGTATACGTAGGGAAATTCGTTACGGATAAGTAATAAATGAGCCTTGAAATATCCTGAGGGGGCGGAATCACGCACACACACATCGTGACGTAATTGCAATGACGTAAAACATAAATTAGACAAAAAGATATGAAATAATCGGTTTCTACGTGTCCGGATGATAAAAAAAAGTAACAATAGCTTCTAAATAACAGTGGGCTTTAAGGACATCGACTACTTCGGCGAGATACAATTGGTAAGAGTAACAATAGGTGTACGCTTTAATAATTGTACGGAAAGCCAGTGCCTGCATAATTTCAATGACAAGTGCTACGGTGTTGGAAATATCCGCGTGTACATATGAAGTTTATCAATCGACTTATGAGATTGATATAGTAACATATAAACATACAGAAAAGTGTTAATCAATATTAGGAATAGATATAAATAATTTAAATTAACATTCACTTTACGTTCGCAAAGATTTTTTAATTGAAATAGAAGACGGGTGTTTTGCGAGTCAAGTATAGTAATTTATTCTGCTAAGGCGCGTTTCGATGTTATCATCATGGGCATCCACAAGTTTCTCTGAGTTCTAAATCTAATTACATCACTTCAACTTCTTCATTTGCTGTTACTTTTCGAAGTTTAAGTGAATAATGGAGATGCAATTAGATTTGAAATTCAAGTAAACTTGTGGATACCTGATTATGATAACGATCTAGTGATCGAAACGTTGCCTTAGCAGAATAAAATATTATTCTTTACTAGCAAGACAGTCTTCTTTTATTTCAAGTTTAGGTATCTTCAATATACCTCGGATTAGTTTTCTCTCTCTTTCCTTCTTTCTCTTTAGCAACGCTGAACATTCCGAAATATAATATTATAAGTGTAAAGATTGTTTTAATATTATTTTAATAGAAAACTATAAAAAACACTTCTAAAAACAATGTATTTTATTAATTCTTTAACATTCACTCATATGACCAAATTTCAAGGACTACCTCAGCAAAGAACATGTTCCTTTACCCAAAGATATAGTCTTAGTTTCTCAGTACGAAAACAATCTAAACTTGATGTTCGTATATTTAGAATAAATATATTAAAAAACTGGCATGAAATTAAAATATAAAACAATGGAGTATCTAGCTACGTATAGTGAAGAAAAGAGAATAATAGATGATAAATATCGATTCCTTTCAAAATAATAGGCGTGGATGGAGAATAGAGTTACCAGAACATTGCATAGTCTGACGATAAGAATAAAAATCATAAAGTGATGTATAATCCTAGAACACACATTTAAACCTGTCTTTAATAAGGTAAGGGTCATTTTAGGTGCTTTTACACAATACTGTAATAAATTAATTCACCATTCCCGTCTTAGTAGAGATTTCTACTTCATTAGTTTTTCTTTGTAACATACAAATTAATAGCTATTTTTCAGTTTTATTGTTAATTTTCTGGAGAAACAAATTACCTCAATATACGTTGTTATTGCATCATTATACTGCTGCAAGTTATGAAAACTGGGGGGGAAAATGGTGGATTCATTTTTTAAATAGTTTTACAAAAACTTGACGGAATTTATGTGGACTGAACAAACACTTAATTTAAGTTTGAAGTTGATACATTAATGAATTAAATTGTGGGAGTAAACAACAAGGCTATTGAAGGTATAATGAAGACAAAACACTAAACTAAAAAGGAATATATTTAACTTCAAGATACATTTTAATCAGAAAAATATTAGATCTAAATCATAGAGAGATGTAACAAATAAAACACCAAAAGAAAGGCTAAAATATCTTGAGATTATAAAAGATATTTAGTTCAAGCTCTACGACAATATATAGAAGGTTTATATAAAAGCTTTGAACGAACTTGGGGGTTCAGTCTACTTAGGAATAGACATTTAGCTACTGAGTTCTTACAATGGTAATGGTTATTCCTACTAGACATCAGTTTCCATTTACGTAGCCATATCTAATGATTACCGTATCCTGAAAATGGTAAACTAGATGCAGAAACATGTCTGATTAAAATAAACATAACAATAGTGAGAATTAAGTAGCAATATAATTGTTTTTTATGATAAGGAAAAGGCTTTGAAGACAAATTACCATAACTGGATTGTATTGTATTGAACGTTTTTGTAATTTACAAAGTTCTAGCGGAAAACATAAACTATTTGATAGAACAAGTACGTTTGAAATAAGTACGCTATTATGGAAGCCATACTAAATCAATGAAGGCCGAGGACTGAATTTTTAAAAGGTTTTAAAAACTACATAATAAATAATATTGGAGGCATTGTCTTATTATATATTATTATACCCGAATTTACCTTTATTAATATTTCATTTAAAGTCGTCTCTTTTCCTCTTTCTGTCTCACCTATGTCTTCTTCTATAGTCAGCACTTACCTAATGCCATTTACTTATCTTTCTTGTTCTCCTGAATTTTTCTTCTATTTACCGTTAGTTTCGTGTTCTTCAACATTATTTATTTGTATCCCAAATACTTTTACATCTTGATACAATTTGAAATGATGCCTATTCAGTATTACGAATGTCATAATCATTATCTTCAACACCTCGTCTTTAACATTAACATCCCCTGATATTTATTTACCTTATCCATTAGTTTACATAATAGTTTTCCTTCAGACATCTTATTATGTAGAATAGTATTTTCTGTAAATACTAGACTGATAAATAAAGTGACTGAAGTCACAATAAACGATTCGGACACAAATGTGGCCGCACAATTACGGGCAATATTTTGATTAATATTTCCACACAGTTTGTTAACAATTAGCCGAGTGTTTTTGTGGCATTTGGTTCCGCTCGAGAGCCGCGCCATAACGCAACGTACTTTCTCGCCACTACATATATATATGTCCTATAATGATACTTGAAGACATTGGTACGGTAACACAGGAACCTAAAGCATGGATATAATCAAAGTAAGTGTTAGAGAAAATATTATTTATTAAGAGAATGTTTATTTTGAATCTATTTTGTAATTTTTAAACACATGATTTTTCTATATTATTAGTTAGCCGAATGTATTAATTGACAGTCTTATTCAAAAAGTAAAATTTATAAGTAATTTTAATTACCTTTTATTTAAAAATGAAATTGGTTTTTATTTTGATTACAAAAAATGTATGGAATTTTTTAGATGTTAATATTTAAATATAACACTTGGTATTTGGTATAACTAGCTAAGTACAATAATAAAAGTGAATAAATGTAATTATAAAAGAACTTTGTGTTATAAGTAAACATAAATAACCAGAGCACTGACGAATAACTCAAAATAATATCTGATTAACTTGTTATTTTAATTTAATAGTTTCGTCATTGTTTTCGCAATTTACTTACAGTTTTATTACGAACATTTAACCATATTACCATATCAAAAAAGAATTACCAGCCAGATTAAGTTTACTAGCTTTTCAGGGATTGCCTTGTACTATCGTCAATGTCCCAATTTTTTTCAATTTTTTTAAAAATAACTAAAACATCCTTTATTAAACACAATGTTAATCATAATATTACACTTTCCCTATATATATATATATATATATATATATATATATATATATATATATATATATATATATATATATATATATATATACATATATATATATATATATATATATATATATATATATATATATTATATATATATATATATTAAAACAACATGGGTTATTCAAATACAAGAATATTTATTAATTTATATTCAAAGCATCGTTTCGTTGGTAAACAGTACCAACATCATCAGGAATGAAAATTGCAATAATGTAAGCTATAGGCCTAAAGCATATGTTAAATTAGAAATAGAATTGTTGCTAAATTTATACAAATTGCCAAATTTATTTTGTTGCTGTAACATTATAGACATTGAGTATAGTATCAAATTTAGAATGTATTTGTATTTGTTCTAATATTAATTTGTTATTATTATTCTGTTTATATATTTCACAATAGTAATAATAAATTAATAAAAGAACAAATACATTCTGAACTTGATACTATATTCAATATCTATAATGTTACAGCAACAAAATAAATTTGGCAATTTTTATAAATTTAGCAACAACTCTATTTCTAATTTAATAAATGTTTTTTTAACATATTATTGTAATTTTCATTCCTGATGATGTTGGTACTGTTTACCAACGAAAAGCTTTGAATATAAATTAATAAATATTCTTGTATTTGAATAACCTATTTTGTTTTAAATTATTAAACAAGAAAACGTATTATATATATATATATATATATATATATATATATATATATTTATATATATATATATATATATATATATATATATATTTATATATATATATATATATATATATATATATATATATATATATATATATATAGTTCAAAATTTTAATCATTATTAATAAGTTTTATTCGTGCACTCAATTTGAACTACTAACAACAATTATGTTGCTGAAATGTGTAAGAGTGCAATTGAATGTGTTGCTGTGAAACAGTGTGAATTTATGTTTTGCTTATTTAGGGTGAGGTTATTTATAATTTGAGTGTTTAAAGTCACTAATGTGTATTTATAATTTTTTTTAATATTTAAATTTATTTTGGCGAACAAAATTTGTTAAGATTTTTAATTAAGATCTATTGTTTTATTGACATGGAATAGTTTTTTGCTTTTAACACTATACAGGTGTTATTATGAAAATACAATACATAATTTTAGATCGATAATTCTGTTAATAATCAATACTCTGAATAGCATATATTAATATTTGAATAGGGCCTACAAGCTAATTTAATTTTTTCAGTTATCATTTCAATCATGGTTATTATCAATAGTAAAACATATTACTATTAGGAAGAATATATTATTTAGTTAAAATGATGACTGGAACAATAAACAAACGAGATATTCAATTGCTATTTATACTATTTAGTCCTAAATAATTATTACAATATGTAATGCTTCAGTTTATATTATTACGTTAACATAATAACTTGAAGCAACTGTGGTACAACTTTTATACATGAATAAATTAAAACCTTTTAAACCACAAATAACATTTATGTTTATGTACATTTTGATTGCAAATAAATAATCTGCAGAAGAAATGAACTACAGTACAAACTCCATGATTATTACAAGAGTCATTCTCGTAGTCATTTCCTCTGATGATAATTGGCTTGCAATCGAAATGTACGTAAAGTAGTAAATACAAAAATTTTGTGATTTAAAAGGTTTTATTTATTAGTCTATGATACCATGTTTTTAATTAGGCACTAAAAATTGTTGGTTAAAGTATATAAGAAAGTAAAATAATGGAACAGAATCAGTTCTTAGAAACACGCCTAAAACATTTAAAGTGTAATTTCCTACGAAACACACGTAATTTAGTAGGTAGCTTCGTGTATACGTGTTTAGCATTTAAGCAAATATTTCAAGGTCAGCAAAACGGACACGCAAGTTGTAAATAATTCCCTTCAATAAAGCAGGAAGTTTTTTTTTGACAAAGACGGTGACCTTTGTGCGCCAGGTTTGGAAACAAGATTTCGTTGTGGTATAACAGGTAAAATGGAACTGAAGAGAGAAAAAACTTCGAGGTGGGAAATTTTTAAGATTAAATGTATTATTTATGGCGAAGAGAGTGAGTCATAGCGAAATTTAACAAAAATGTTCTACAATTCTCAGCTGTTAAAATAGGTTTAAGTTTGTTGAACACTGAAATGTCTTATAATGGTTTTAAAATTTTGAAAATTGATAATTATAAATATTTTCTCCTTAACTATAAGATTAATTACAACATGCTTCTAAATTATATTAAAAAAACACTATTTAAAAAATTTAAAAGAATTAGTTTTGGAGTGTTTATCCGTTTACACACAGAAATTATTATTAAATAGCATTAACAAAAAATAATGTAAATTAAATCAATAATACACAGAGCTACATGTAGGAGGATTGTGGGAAATTTCATGTTGCAGATAAACAAGAAACAACAAAATAAATCCCAACATTTAAACAATCTAAAAACAAGATGAAAAATTTTTGAGAATGGAGATTTACGTTGTTTTTATTAAAAATATATTTACCAATAAATGTAGAAGAGGGTAAATTTACCAAATGAAAACCAAACATCACAGGAGAAGAAAGATCATGTTTAAGAACTAAAAAAACGTAATAGTAAATACAAATAAATTTTAAAAAAACCCCGGTTTTTTCTAACTGGTAAAAAAAAAGAATTCAACATTTTTGTTTCCTACCTTGGAACATTAGAATTTGTATGAATAGAGCTACAGGCTTTAGGAGTTAGGAGATAGATTATTAATAAAAATGGCCGTTTTTAAAACAATAAAATTTTACTATTAACGTATTTGTATCTTGATTATGTGAAATATTGTATGGGCACCCCAAGAGGCTACTTTTATTAATAAAAATTCAAAAGTTCTTGGGTAGCAAAACAGTATATCGAAATAAAAATCTGTTTTTAATAACATTATTTTATTTTGATCTCTTAATTATATTATTTTTAACATTTTTGTTGTAGAAAATTGATGACTCTTTAAAATTGTAACTCAACTACTCTTGTAAAAAACAAGAAGTCATTGAGCGAAATTTGTCAATATTTACTTTATATTTCTCTTAATTCAAAAATTATATTGAAATGTTTGTCAAAAAATATTATCACATACTATAGGCTACATATATTTGCCAAATTCGAAACAATTTAGTTTATAAGTTAATAAAAAATGAGTTTGTAATTTCTAAAAATAATTCCCTGTTTATAGAGAGAGAGACAGAAATCCAGAAGAGAATTAAATAAAAGTTAACAATTGAATCTCTTGGAAATCACAGAAATTTGTATTTTCCGACTATATTCTTTCACGAAAAATTTCACAAAGTTCAGAACATATTTCTTTTCTTTTATATATCTTTTATACACAAAAAAATATAGAATTCCACATTCACAAAACATTTGGTCCCTAATATATTTTTCAACCACGAGTTGAAATTAAATAATTCGAATATATTACATCATAGTTGGTTTTAAGAGTGATTTTAATGCGTAACTCTCAGTCAGGAAAAAATTAAAGTATTGGCCTTCTTTATGACTTTGTTAATGCGCAACTCTCCGTCAGGAAATTAAAGAATTGGTCTTATTTATGACTTTGTTAATGCGTAACTCTCCGTCAGGAAATTAAAGAATTGGTCTTATTTGACTTTGTTAATGCGTAACTCTCCGTCAGGAAATTAAAGAATTGGTCTTATTTATGACTTTGTTAATGCGTAACTCTCCGTCAGGAAATTAAAGAATTGGTCTTATTTATGACTTTGTTAATGCGTAACTCTCCGTCAGGAAATTAAAGTATTGGCCTTCTTTATGACTTTGTTAATGCGCAACTCTCCGTCAGGAAATTAAAGAATTGGTCTTATTTGACTTTGTTAATGCGTAACTCTCCGTCAGGAAATTAAAGTATTGGCCTTCTTTATGACTTTGTTAATGCGTAACTCTCCGCCAGGAAATTAAAGAATTGGTCTTCTTTATGACTTTGTTAATGCGTAACTCTCCGTCAGGAAATTAAAGAATTGGTCTTATTTATGACTTTGTTAATGCGTAAATCTCAGTCAGGAAATTAAAGAATTGGTCTTCTTTATGACTTTGTTAATGCGTAACTCTCCGTCAGGAAATTAAAGAATTGGTCTTCTTTATGACTTTGTTAATGCGTAACTCTCCGTCAGGAAATTAAAGAATTGGTCTTCTTTATGACTTTGTTAATGCATAACTCTCCGTCAGGAAATTAAAGAATTGGTCTTCTTTATGACTTTGTTAATGCGTAACTCTCCGTCAGGAAATTAAAGAATTGGTCTTCTTTATGACTTTGTTAATGCGTAACTCTCCGTCAGGAAATTAAAGTATTGGCCTTCTTTATGACTTTGTTAATGCGCAACTCTCCGTCAGGAAATTAAAGAATTGGTCTTATTTGACTTTGTTAATGCGTAACTCTCCGTCAGGAAATTAAAGTATTGGCCTTCTTTATGACTTTGTAAATGCGTAACTCTCCGCCAGGAAATTAAAGAATTGGTCTTCTTTATGACTTTGTTAATGCGTAACTCTCCGTCAGGAAATTAAAGAATTGGTCTTATTTATGACTTTGTTAATGCGTAAATCTCAGTCAGGAAATTAAAGAATTGGTCTTCTTTATGACTTTGTTAATGCGTAACTCTCCGTCAGGAAATTAAAGAATTGGTCTTCTTTATGACTTTGTTAATGCGTAACTCTCCGTCAGGAAATTAAAGAATTGGTCTTCTTTATGACTTTGTTAATGCATAACTCTCCGTCAGGAAATTAAATAATTGGCCTTCTTTATGAGTTTGAGACTTTTGAACAGGAATCGTGGAAACTTTTTCATCCTCTTTAAAAAATATAGTTTTTGTATCAGGTGGATTTTGATTATTTGGTTTTTTTAAGAGTTATGGTCCTTATAATAGTGAGTGACATTATACTGATTTAAAATCCGTATCATAAATTACTTTTCTGAAACAGAACTCACGCTAATTGTAGGAGTATTATTTTAAAATTAGTATTCACACGAATGTTAAAAATTGGATATTATCGAAAGAGAATTGAGTTTATTTGAATAAATATATTGTGAAAATATTATATTTATAATAATTATTTTACTGTATATTTATTATTTACCAAATTATGTTGTAACAGATGTTAAGAGGTACAGTTAGAAATCTCTTTCATAAAACAAAACTTAACCGGAATGTAACGTGTTACCAAATACCTACGGCGATATTTAATGAAGCTCCACGAATCATTCCTTTCAGTCTAGACTTATTTTGGCCCACGCCTTTATTGAACGGATACCAAGTGTACGTATGGAACCTGTTACACAAGGTCGCGCCGTCACAAGGACACATAACCTGCTTCGCGCACGTCAGGGAAGCTAACCAGTTTACCTTTGCAGTGACACATTATTGTAAATTATGTTCTTTTCGGTATGAATGAACTGGTTTCACAAAATGAAATGTAAGAAGTGATTTTTAGGAATTTTATAAAATTTCGTTTCCTCCAATGCAAGTATCTTCTTGAAAAAATGCTTTTATATTGTAATACACAAATATTTCTGTATTTTAATTACTTGGGTGAATTTTTAATTGCGGAATTGATTTTAAATATAATATTTTTAATTTATTTTTGGTAAATTTTAAAAGTAAATTATCTGAGACGACATTCTTTTTATTTTAAAAACCAATAATATTGGAAAAATAATACACAAATCATTATTACAGGCAAAAACACTATCTGGAGTAATTTTTATCGTATAATTCTTTGACTCAGATTAATTTATTTTTACATATATTGTAGTGTCATGATACATTTTTTTTAAATAAGATATATTTTAAGATATTTATGCATTAGTTTAAATAAATAAAGCCTGTTCACCACTAATAATGTTTTAAGTTTAAATCGTTATTTAAATATTGTAATAATTTTTTGTTATAATTTCCTGCAAAGTTGATTTCTTTGCAGTAATAACGTAAACAAGGAATTCAATATAAAGGCCTATTTGTGCTGGAGATGTTTTATTTGTTTAAACTAAAACTTTCGAGTTGTTATATTTTCCTATATTTAAAGATTGTCAAGTTAAAGTTTTACATAAAAAAACTATCTTTCAACTGCAAATCCTAAGAGATTCCTTAAAATATCATAATTATATTAACCATACTGCAAAAATCATCCTGAAATACAAAAGCACTATCTGCATTAAATTATACTGACGTAATGTAAGTTGGAATTTCGAAAAACATCTCCTAACTCTCCAAGTTTAGAGTATCGTACTAATCCCATTTCTCGGATTAATACATTCTTTTAGAAACATTCTTTGCAACATTTCTCAAACATATGATAGATTTTTAAGTAATTTTTGCTTATTTAAAATTTTGCTTATTTTATATATATATATATATATATATATATATATATATATATATATATATATATATATATATATATATATATATATATATATATATATATATATATATATATATAAAACGGGGAGAGAGAGAAAGAGAGAGAGAGAGAGAGAGAGAGAGAGAGAGAAAGGGAGAGAGAGAGGAAGTAAGAGAAAGAGAGAAAGTTATTACAGAATTAGGTTATTACATCATAATAATGCAATTTTATTCTTAAATTTCAGATTAGTCTCTTTATATTTGGCGTGTTCGCACTGAGCGAAGCGTACCACCATGGCCACCATCACGTTGACTATTATGTAAGTACTGTAATAACAGAACTTTACTATCTATTAGGAATATACTGTGGTTGAATTTATTAATAAGTACATAAAAACCTCTTGAACACATTCTTTCTTTATTTTTGCCTTGTGTACATTTCAGTTGCCAAGTAACCATCCTCAAAGGGATAACATACAAAGACTATCTTAAAGACTGAAAGTCTGTCTGAAAGTCTTTGTATGTTATCCCTCTGAGGATGGTTACTTGGTAACTGAAATGTACATAGGGGAAAAATAAAGAAAGTTTGTGGTTAAGAGGTATTTATTAACAGAACTTTATAAAAGTGTTTACCCTATATACTAGGAAAGTTTAATAAAAATATAAAGATTTTGCTTTGAGAGTAAATTACACTACGATAAATTGAAAGAATTAAGAAACACAAAATTCAGTCTTCTTTTACCGTAATAAAAACATTGAAAATAATGATAAACAAACATATATTTGGAAATAATTAACGTATTTAGATCGACGTATGAGGAACAGAAAGCATAAATATAATAGCTGCATTATAATTTGATTCAATTTGAATCTTTACCTTGGTCCACTCAAGGTAAGGTATTATAAACTTTAAAGTGTTAATGTACACTATCTTCTCACCCATTAAATCTCCTGCTTTGCAGACACCTCTATTTAAATCTAACCCTCTACCAAAAGCCCTGGTCCCACATTCCTACCCGAAGCCAATGTTACTGTGACGGACCCTGTAAAACCTCGTGGGCCATCAAATTCTTCTCCATTTCTGACTCTCTGAATGTAGTATCTGTTACACTTTGATTAAACGAGGGCGACAATTTTGGGAGTCTCATTTCTATTCACACCTTAAGTAAATTTGACACACCTCCTGAAACGACTGTCCGATTTTAAACCAAGGTTCTTACTATAGGAAAGTGTTTTCAAATTAATGTACGCTGAAGTGAGTAATAGAAGTTTTAAAATTTTAACTAGAATTACCTTCTAACACTGATGTATTAACACTGTTGTACCAGTAAGACTGTACTAGCAATATGTAAGTTAATTTTAGTTTAAACCCATTGTTTTATAATATATTCATTGAAATGATATGACTAACAAAGTTACTATAATAACAAACTAAAATATCACTTATAAACAAAGAATATATTCTTCTCTCTCTCTCTCTCTCTCTCTCTCACTCCTGCGTTGTTAGTATAACCCATTTGCTCCCTCTCCCTTCTCCTTCCTTTCTATCACTCCTCCTTTTTTCACTCTCCTTTTCTCGTTCTAAATTCAGACAAGCAGACACACACACACACACACACACAGACAAAATTAGAGTTCACACATGGTATTAGGGTTTCACTAAAAATAATTTAGTTTTACCCAAGCTTATATCCCACAACGGTTGGATAAAATTAACCATTAATGTCAGATGAGCTGTGATTTCTTGCAAATTGTGTTTTATTGCATAAAATATGACTGTTATAAATTTAGTGTGAAGTGTTTTTAAAAAAATGATCGATTTAAAAGATTTTTCTGTGAAAATCGAAAAGTTCATGTTAATTGTTTAATTAAAAGATCTTTTAAAAACAAAAAATGCCTTCGAAATGATTTAGATGCTAGTAATATAACGAAACTATCTTAAAGTTATGAAATTTAATTTCCCTATAAATAATTGAAATTAAAGTATAAGTTTTTACAAAAGTGGTCAATTTCAAATCACGTTTTAGCAGATAGAGGATCAAAATTCAGCAAGCGTATTATCCTTCTAGAAGACGGGTTAACTGACTACCTCACCTTGTTGCCCCCTGATATGAGTTTATTTATGAAGTTAGACCTACATATTTCAAAAATCTTAGAGGTAAAGAAAATACTTGAATTCTTCGCTTAGATCTTCAAAGAGTGGTTTCTTGTTTTTTAGGCACAGCCCCAGTACAAGTACGATTACGCCGTCCACGACCCGCACACTGGCGACATGAAGAGCCAATGGGAGCACCGTAACGGCGACGTGGTGAAGGGAGGCTACTCCATCCACGAACCCGACGGCACAGTGCGCCACGTGGAGTACACTTCGGACAAACACAACGGCTTCAACGCGGTGGTCAAGAAGTCCGGACACGGACATCACCCACACGTATACGGCGGCCACGGACACCATTATGGCTTCGGAGGTCATGGACATTACTAGAAGGGAGCATTACCCATCAAAACGTTTGATGTACTGGAAGGTTTCGTCGCGGCTGTAAAAGCAGTACCACTTTCTACCACTAAGCGAAGAGCTTACAAATTGTTACATTACTTAACACTATATTGATAAATACCCATCGCCCCCTGAATCACTGAATTAGGATTGTTAAATATAATGTGTTGTTTAATAAAACTATAAATTTGGTTAAATACTATGTAAGTGTGTACTATGTAGGTGTGCATTCCACCGCTTTACAACCCCTTTTATGTCGTAAACTTTGTGAAATAAGTTTAGAAATTAAAACTAGGAAATTAAATCCCTGAATGAAATTAAAATGATTTGAAATTCTAAACCAAGGTAATTCAGTTTTTCACGTTATAATCTTCTTCTTATATGCTCTTTTATGACAGTAATGAGAGCCAACTACGACTTATATAATTGGTACATTGTACCATACATGGCATATATATATATATATATATATATATATAAACATATATAGTATATACGTATACATATAAATATCAACCCCACATTTATTATTCTAATGAGGAAAACGGTGTATTCAAAATAGACATATGTTTAGGAAATACCAATAATTAAATTAATAAAACATAAAATATGGGGTGGAAACGAATACAATAGAAATATAGTAATAATTAATATTATAATATCAAAGAATTAATTGATGAAGAGGTTCAGATTAAATACGAAAATAACATGTTACAAGTTTAACGAATTGTTGAATAGGGGAAATATATAAACTTGGCAACACTGCCGTCATTGTATTATACTTTGTGATGTTGAGCTGTCTCAATGACATGATGTGTCAATGCGGAGTTTTTGAAGATCCAACATAACTACTAGCAAAAAGCTTCATATGCACCATAGTTTTATGTAATGTTTGTGTGTAGTAATTAGAATAGCAACGAAATATATATAAATATTAATCTATATAAATACATATTATGTGTAAATATGTACACACACACACACACACACTTACACACACACACGCACACGCACAAACCCACATACACACACACACACACACACGCGCGCGCGCGCGCATACATACATATATATATATATATATATATATATATATATATATATATATATATATATATATATATATATATAGAGAGAGAGAGAGAGAGAGAGAGAGAGAGAAAGAGAAAGAGAGAGAGTGAAAGAGAGAGAGAGAGAGAGAGAGAGAGAGAGAGAGAGGGAGACTATCGATTTCCATGAGTATTTTGTTAATTATTAGTCCACGAAATCAAATTAATATAATTTTAAAAATTATACCTGAATTTTTTTAATGCATTTTATTTTAGAATATTTTTCTAAACCAGTTAAATTTGGAAACTTACATGAAAGGAAATTTTGGTCATCTAAAATTTAAATATAAAATATTATTTAGGTATTTATAGCAACTATACTAAACCACTCATAAATCTCTCTTAGTAGCATTAAACAGGTTCTGGACCTATCACAGCCCTCGTAATGGCCAACCTCTTACGAGCTAGCTCCGTCTCACCCACCGTTACTAGAATAAGTATCTAGTTCTTAGTCGGTCCCTAAGCGGCTCTAGTTATAGCGTCCGTAGTCTCACCCACGCATGCGCTTTGTATTTGTACCGCGAGTTGCCTGGATAGGTTGCCTTAGCATTTTTCACAGATAACCAGAATATAGCGAAATGAAACCCTGCGTTAAATATAGGGATGAAGAAATCCGACAAAAAAACACAAGGAAAAACCCTACAATACTATACAGGTAATCTTAGAAGGAGAGGTATTCTTATGCTGAGGTAAGACAATTTATAAATAAGTCGTTAGTGGTTCTATAGAAAGTGTGTCATACACTTCTACTGCCTACTCGAAACTGGAACAGAGAATGCACAGTAAAATTAGTAATCTCTAGAGATTAGCCCCATTAGAGATTGTATCGCTGCATCACGTGATGAGTAACTGGGAATAGATTGGTTATTAGGCGCCAAATCAGTACAGATGTCTGTTGACGAAGAAGCAATCCATTTCTTGTTATGAGTCTCGTTTGATAATTAAGGTATTTGTAGGCGTGTAAATTCAAAGTAATATTTTTTAAAGTCTATTGTAATTACATTTCAATTGTAATTTCTTGCACACACATATATATATATATATATATATATATATATATATATATATATATATATATATATAGAGAGAGAGAGAGAGAGAGAGAGAGACAGACAGACAGACAGACACACACATACACACACAGACAGAGAGAGAGAGAGAGAGAGAGAGAGAGAGAGAGAGAGAGAGGGAGAAGCAGAGAGAGAGAAACAGAGAGAGAGGGAGAGAGAGAGAGACAGGAGAGTACATCTCACTTCAACTGTTGTTGGGCTCACCTAGGCATTGCACGGATGTACTCCGGACTTTAACAATTCGACCAGTGTGTGTGTGTTTTGTGTGTATGTGTGTTACATTTTACACTAACAGATGATATTAAACAAATGACAGAACTTTAAAACAAAACATTTAATTAACCTTAGACTTCGTTACATTTAGAATGTATATGTGTGTGTGTGTGTGTGTGTGTTTTGTGTGTGTGTGTGTGTATCTACTCAGGTAAGAGCATAGCGCCTTGTGTGTGTATCTACACAGGTAAGAGCATAGCGCTGTGTGTGTGTATCTACACAGGTAGGAGCATAGCGCTGTATGTGCGTATCTACACAGGTAAGACCATAGCGCTGTATGTGTGTATCTACACAGGTAAGAGCATAGCGCTGTGTGTGGGTATCTACACAGGTAAGAGCATAACGCTGTATGTGTGTATCTACACAGGTAAGAGCATAGCGCTGTGTGTCTGTGTGTGTATCTACATAGGTAAGAGCATAGCGCTGTGTGTGTGTATCTACATAGGTAAAAGCATAGCGCTGTGTTTGTGTATCTACATAGGTAAGAGCATAGCGCTGTGTGTGTGTATCTACACAGGTAAGAGCATAGCGCTGAGTGTGTATATCTACATAGGTAAGATCATAGTGCTGTATGTGTGTATCTACATAGGTAAGAGCATAGCACTGTGTGTGTGTATCTACATAGGTAAGAGCATAGCGCTGTGTGTGTGTATCTACTTAGGTAAGAGCATAGCGCTGTATGTGTGTATCTACACAGGTAAGAGCATAGCGCTGTATGTATCTACACAGGTAAAAGCATAGCGCTGTATGTATCTACATAGGTAAGAGCATAGCACTGTGTGTGTGTGTATCTACATAGGTAAGAGCATAGCGCTGTATGTGTGTATCTACATAGGTAACAGCATAGCGCCTTGTGTGTGTATCTACATAGGTAAGAGCATAGCGCTGTATGTGTGTATCTACACAGGTAAGAGCATAGCTCTGTATGTGTGTATCTACACAGGTAAGAGCATAGCGCTGTATGTGTGTATCTACATAGGTAACAGCATAGCGCTGTGTGTGTATCTATATAGGTAAGAGCATAGCGCTGTATGTGTGTATCTACACAGGTAAGAGCTTAGCGCTGTATGTGTGTATCTACACAGGTAAGAGCATAGCGCTGTATGTGTGTATCTACACAGGTAAGAGCATAGCTCTGTATGTGTGTATCTACACAGGTAAGAGCATAGCGCTGTATGTGTGTATCTACACAAGTAAGAGCATAGCGCTGTATGTGTGTATCTATACAGGTAAGAGCATAGCTCTGTATGTGTGTATCTACACAGGTAAGAGCATAGCGCTGTATGTGTGTATCTACATAGGTAAGAGCATAGCGTTGTAGAAGGTTGATAGAAGTACACAAATTATGAATTTGCCAATGATAAAGCATACGATTTTTGTGACATCTAAAAAATCGGTTTCAAGGTTGTTTTTATTTATAGTTCTACGCCAAAACATTTATTATAAGGTTTTAGAAAACTAAAACTGGTTCTTAAAACTAGTTCGTAAATTTGGAAGGACAAAACGTTGACCCAATAATGGTGATCTGTTTTTCATTGACATTTTTTTCCGTTTAGGATATAATTCATGCAAGGTATATTTTTGAAAATACATGCTCAAAACTCACTTTTAACGATGTTTCAGGTTATATGTCCTTTCAGGTCTAATGTGTTTCTTGATTAGTTATTTAATTATTTTCGGTATGGCACAAGTACGTACATCAAAAATCCTAAAGCGATATATAGTATTCCAACGAACATATTGGAAAGAACCCCAATACCACAAAAATTATCAAAAGTAACAAATAAAACAAGTTACTTAAGAATAAACCCTTATTTACATTTCGATGACCATGGCATTATCATCATAGGGTCTTATTAGAAAATTACAATCTAGCAAACAAGAAGTTACAAACTGCAGTGATGCCTCACGGTATTGGGGTTCGGTAGAAAAGATTTGGTCAGGAAATAAGGTAACGTTATGGCACTGTACCTGAAGTACATCTACTCTCTATGAGGTCGGAAAGAGTCTACCAGTTATAAGAAGTAGGATAAGTAACGGATGAGAGAATTAGAGACAATTATGGCACCGCAAGGGCCAGGTTGGGTCGCTTATCTAAAGATTTGCTCATCATCGGGAAGAAAAGACTTTTCTACCTTCTACCCTAGTTTTGAACAAATGTTTTACAATGAATAGTAGATTAAGTATTTGCAGATAAATTGTCTTGCAAGATATTAATATAAACATATAAACAAAACATTTCAGAAATAAAACCTACGCCTTCATGAAACATTAAGGAACTAGCAGGAGAAATACATCGAGCATTGTGCAAGAAGGAAACACATCCTGTAAAGCAACGACCGAGACTGGTACGGCAGCTGGTCAAGTTTCCTTACAGAAACATATCCTAGAACTCCGAACACTATACGTAACCTCTCCGTGACCTTTCTTCACACTCCACTATGCAGAAGCTTATTTCTATCAAGACTTTAATCAAACTTGAAGTAGAATAACAGAGAAACGAAGAATTCCGAACGTAATAACGATAGTGTTATCCACGAAAAGTTCAGAGTTATTATAGCTTATAGTTACAGAGTGGAAAGCTTGGAAAAAGCTCTGTGCCCTCTGGCTACCGGGCGACCAACACAATCACATGTCAACCATCCTCGCATATAAACAGTACTTCAAAATGAAAACCTGTTTAATTTATTCTTAAAAAATTTAAAGTTAAAATTCTAGTTTCTTTGAAAAGAGAAAAAATTTCATGAAAAATAATATCAAACACGAAACAATTTTACTAAAACATACCTTGTTTTAAATTTTGTTTGTGTTTTTTGCTCATGGAAAAACAACTTTATAGTTATTTATATGTAGTCCACAATCCTTTTCTAATTATTAAATAAGCGGCAATAGGCAATCAACATAAACCGCAAAAAATAACTAAATGTTTTGAGATGCTAAAATTTATTTATCGTTTTATTAACATCAAAATAAAATTAAAATTATAAAATTATATTATAGAGAAATATAAAACAATGAAAATATTGGAAAGAACTCCAATACCATGAGTCATCACTCTAGTTTGTAACTTCTTGTTTGCTAGATAGTAATTTTGTAATAAGGCCCTCTGATGATGATGATGACGACATGGTCATCGAAATGTACATAAGGGTTTAATCTTAAGTAACTTGTTTTATTTGTTATTTTTGTGGTACTGGGGTTCTTTCCAATATTTTCATTGTAATATATTGTACCACTGCGCTCTAGATATTGTGTGCGATAAATAGTATATCTAGTAGTATGTAATACAAGTAAGGAGGAAAACATGTGAACACGTTCCCGCTGAGTTACAATTACACGGTATAATATCAACGACGACAGTTATTTGTTAAAAAAATGTTTTATTGACGTTAAATAATTAAAAAATTTCGGTAAATGCAAATTATTGATGAATGACCCCGACGCTCGTCCGTACCTGGAATCCCCACTAGATTCACAGTTTGAAAAATGTGCAAAACAAAATACTAAAACGGCTTAATTTTACTATCTAGGCTATATCGATTGTTACTTACTAATCAATAAGTGGTAAACTCTCGTCACCAGTTGAAAGTTTCTAAGATAGCAACATAATATTCTCCTGTGTCCACAGCCATCGCAGAATTACAAGCTACAAAGGAACTCCTTCTCTGGTTCTACTCGGCTGTCTTCGTGAGCCTCAGTGATCCATTGTTTCAGCTCTTTACCCTTCGGTTTTGGGACACCCTGAACCACGAACGATTGGTCAACTACAGAACCCTTTGGAGATTTTCTGGTATGTCAAAGAAGGACTCTGTAAGGTTCTAGTCTCCCATATGGAACACTTATGCTCTAGCTGAGTAATTTTCATCCCGGGCGTACCCTTCCCGGCGCAGGCTGCCATCTGTAACATTTATTTAAAGCTGTCCGTCAGATTCTTTGGTTTTTAGGATCTTCATCATAAACAGAAAGTAATGTTTTTACATTGAAATTATTCTGCCATTTATAAATCTGGAATAAGAGTGAATTTAGAAATAAAACAAAATAAAAGTTTTCTAATAACTTTTTTAAATTTTGTAATTATGAACACAATTGAAAAATAAACATCAAATCACTTGAACATACTCCAACAAATTTGAAAGTATGTAGGCTTTAAAGAAAAAGTAAATAAATAATATAGCAGGTTACACTAGAAATATAAAATAATTTTAGAGACTTTTATTACGTGTTACAAGTAGTTAATGGGTTAATACGTTTTTTCTAATTACAAAAAATGTTGTTTTACCTTCACATTTTGTTAAAGTAGACAATAAACCTATCATTCCAAGGAGAATATCTATACAGGTTCTTTATGGACATGTTGAAAGGTTAGGGTTAGACGAATATTTTCACAGTTTTGGTTGTAGTAAATTACGATTCGTGAAAATAACCAGTTTTTTGTTTAAAAACACTAAAAACAAAAAATTAAAATAAAAAAACAGCAACAAATAAAAATCCAATTTTTTCTGATCGCTAAAACACTCTATGCGATGTTACCTCTGGCCAGGCTTGTGTAATCTACTAACGGGTGAACCAGAGTCTTTAATGGTTTAATGACCACATCTAGCACTAATATAACTTTACGAGGTAGATTAAATAGCCTGCCATTGTACTCATAAACTCCTTACTTCCAGATACGGGATGAGAATATTTTTATGTCAACAATAAACATGCCCAGTGCATTAAAGGTGGCATTGTTGAAATCTAGGTTAGTTGGAGGTCACTGTAACATTGTTTTGTCAGTTTTATTTAGGTTAGCACAGCTGTGAAAAGAATTAAGCATATGATACGATATAATAATAGATGTGAATTACAATCTGCGTTAAATAAGTGATTTAAAAGCATTTCTGTTTCTCGGTGATAACATATTTTTGTTAGACTTGAAACAGATTTTTTTAAAATGGAAACCTTTATAGCGACGACTATAAAAAGATATTGGATGGAAATAAACATACAATATCTCGTCAGTATGATTTCCGTCAGGTTACGCTATGAGTAACCTCAAAAGTGAATTAAATGATAACATATGATTTCATGCAACAGCTGATTTTGTGTTATAGGTTATGTTGTAAAACAACTGTTTTAACACGTAGGTTATGTTACATTATTTACTGAATATTGTTTGGGAAAAAGGTTAACAAATAGCTTTGATCAGTTAAAGAATATATCACTTATTTAAATTTTAATAAATCTCAATACAAAATAATTCAATATAAAGATAACAATAAGCTATATAATTTTATTCCAATTTTTATAATGAATACATTCTTAGGCGCGTATGAAAACAAATGTTAAGATAATTTCTCAATACGCAAAATTAAATGTTTTTTTAATTCAAAATTTTTGTAAAGGTGGCAATAAACGTTTTTACTTCTGTTGGCACTCCCTTGAGTGCCACAACCACATTTTGTTGTCATAAAAAAAATAATACATAATTTGTGTAAGTCAATTAATAAATATACATAGTTAGTGGCTACTATACATGCATCTTATTCATTCATAATCGAGCCTGTTCTTGCTATACATGCGTCTTTTTTATTCATAACAGAGTCTGTGATTACTATACATGCATCTCATTCACTCATAATCGAGTCTGTGCCTACTATACATGCATCTTTTTCATTCATAATCGAGCCTGTGTTTACTGTACATGCATATTATTCATTCATAATCGAGCATGTGCTTACTGTACATGCATATTATTCATTCATAATCGAGCCTCTGTTTACTATACATCCATCTCATTCATTCATAATCGAGTCTGTGTTTACTATACATGCATCTTATTCATTCATAATCGAGTCTGTGTTTACTATACATGCATCTTATTCATTCATAATCAAGAATGTGCTTACTATACATGGATATTATTCATTCATAATCGAGTCTGTGCTTACTAGAGTCTCGGTCGCTGTAAGTTGAAGGTCAGTAACTGAGGTTTATATGAAGGTCACAGTGGGATTAACTGGGCAGATTTTCTCTGCAAATAGAATGCTCTAAAGTAGTCACTCGTTTCGCGTTTGCTTTTATTATTTGTAACAGGCCACTTATGTCTTCAATGAAAACTGTTATGTTTTAACTTAAATTTTTAACTTTTTCTGACATATTTTCGTGTTTAAGAGATCTGTCGGTGACCACACAAGGATGAGGGCAGGCCTACTTTGGAAAATAACTCTATCTACGTGATACAATCATGCCCCCCCCCTATTTCCAACGCCATGGGATCAATATGTCCTTTCTATACAGCTACCTAATCCAATACACTACTAAATACAAGAAGGTGTCGTTACACCACATTAGAACCTAGATAAAGAGTAGGGCTAATTCTTAACACGTAAATCATATGATGATTTTCCCACCCTTTATCCTCTTCCAGGAGGTATAATGGGGCTACCTTAGTGTTACGTATTTAAAATTAATATATACTCATTTCCTTTATTTTAAACCCGCCGCCAAAGTCAGACAAAGCTCACCCGTGATAAGGTTGGTTCTGCCGTTTGAACCGGCAGAGCAAGTTAGACCTTTCGGGAGTGTAGACAGATACCCCTACTTTCTAGTATACTATTATACTTTTCAATCTCCGTACCTTAGGTACTAGAATACGTGAATGTAACTATTTTATTAATTTTTATACCGAATGTGACCAGTGCGTGGAATACGAACAAGTTTTCTGGCCAGAAATCGCTTATTTAATACGCGAGTGTGATAAGTGTGTATTCCACGGTGCACGTAAGTACAAACTATTAATTTATATAATTATAATAATTATTGGTCCTCCGAAAGTATTGTTACCAAATAAATTTGGTCCAGCCGGGCCGGATCTTGAGCCTTAAGACCTATATAAAAAATAAAATAAAATACAATTCATTATGTGTTCATTCTACAATTTCTACAAGTTTTTTTAAACTTTGTCTGTGCATGCAAACACTGGAAAACTAGTTTCATGTCGCAGTATATGAAACAGCTGATCCTCTCTTATCTTTGTTTGGCTTTGGCGTGCATTAATATGTTGGTTTAAATTAATTGTAAAAGTTTATGAAAAGTGATTTCAGTTGTTTATAGAAGGTTATCTCATTGAGCATACGTCGATTTGTTGTTTACTTAGGCTTATTTATCTCTCCGTTAAACATATACGCTCATAGGCCTAATCTCTTTAAAACATTTTGTAATTTAAAATTTAAAGCAGTTATTTCATCTTCTACTATAAAACTATCATTTAATCATGGCAAAATCTTTGGCAGTTATTAAATCAAAGAAAGACAATATATTTAGTCAAATTCAAGAGATTTTTGATCTAACAAAAAAAAACATCTGATAAGTCAATTCTGCAAAAATTGTTGGTGCGCGCTAAATCTATAAATAGGCTTCGTGAAGAATTTTCTGATATTTTAGACATTTATCATGAACTAGAAATACAGGCTAATTTTCAACCCAACTACGCTCCTCTTAACAGCATCAACGAGTTAGTCGATTATGTTAATTCTACCGTATATTCGATAGAAAGTAAGATGTCATCAACAAGGCCTAAATGTGAAATAGTTACTCCTCAGTTACATATACGACTGCCTAAGCTTGAACTCAAGCATTTCGATGGTGAATTTCTCGAATGGATGTCATTCATTAATATATTTAACGCTAGCATTCATGAAAATGCATCGTTACCAGCAGTTTCTAAACTTCAATATTTATTGAGCGTTATCTCAGGAGAACCGCTAAATTTAATTAAATCTCTCCCTATTTCTGACGCTAATTATAAAGTAGCCTATGACTTATTAAAAGAAAGATATCACTCGCCGAGGCGGTTAGTTACTTTACACCTCAATCAAATTTTAGATTTGCCCTCTGTAAACAACACGCCTAAACAAATGAGAAATTTTGTAAATTTATACTCAGAAAATATACAAGCTCTTAAAGGTCTTGAAATCGATATCACTAGTAAAAATCCTTTATTATCTGCTATGCTTTTACGAAAAATGGATAGTGAACTTAGGAACCGTTTTGAAAACTTCCGTTCATCAAGTGTTACTCAAGAGAGAGTTGACTCCACTACAATACCTGATGCAGCGGAAATTATTAAGTTTTTAAGTAAAGAATGTAATGAAGTTGAAGATGCCAATCTTCATTCTCCTATCACCTCGAAACCCTCCTCGTCTGGATCACGCACCCCCTCTGGTTCCCAAAATAAATACTTTAAACAAAAAGTATCACTGATGTCCTACAATTATGGAGAAGGCTCCTCCATTAAAGTTAAACCTCATCCATGCTTTATATGCAATAAAATTGACCATAAGGTATATTCGTGTCCGGACTTCAAGAGTCAGGACGCCAAATCCCGTCTCAAAATTGTAAAGGAAAAGGGGCGTTGTACCTCATGCTTAGGTACTCACCATCTTAACGACTGTAGGTCAAAGTTTAGTTGCTACAAATGCCACAAAAATCATCATACATTATTACATTTTGAAAATTACTCTACGCTGCAACGGACCACACCTCAAACTTCGCGTCAAGACTCTCCGACACTTCAACAGGAAATAACCCCTTCTCCAATCACTATGACCTGTCAAGAAAAGCAGAATACGTCCCAAATCTCTAATACTGTTCTCTTAGGCACTCTACTTCTTAAGCTTACCTCGTCTAACGGTATTACTCATGTATTTCGTGCTCTTGTTGACTCTGGCAGTCAATCTTGTTTTCTCACCGAGCGCGCTGCTCAATTATTGTGTGCTCCTCTTACTAAGACCACTCATAGTGTGGTAGGATTGTCTCAGGTACCCCTACGCACAAAAGGTCTCACCTCAGTTGCTGTTGAAACTCTTGGGGACAAGGTTATTTCAATTAATGAAAGATTTTTAATATTGGAAAAATTATGTGTTAACCTACCAAGCACACAAGTAGACTCTGAAGTTCTTTCCAAGGTTCGTCCTTATGTTTTGGCAGACCCTACGTTTCACTTGCCAGGAGGCATAGACGTTCTTCTTGGTGGTGCTTTATTTCCACTCATACTTACTCAAGAAGCTTATAACCTCGGACCTGGTTTACCCAGGCTAATAGGCACACACTTTGGCTTTTTAGTAATGGGTAACGCACCATGTCTATCTGGCAGTGAACTTCATAGTAACTCCAGCTCTCAATTATCAACTACACTTCTAGTTGTCAACGACACTGACCTTCACTACTCACTACAAAGGTTTTGGCAACAGGAAGAACCCCCTGCTGTGTCTAAGCTTTCTCAAGAAGATACATTATGTGAAGATCACTTTCTCGCCACTCATACTCGGGACCAATCTGGCCGATATTGCGTCCGACTACCATTCAAGACTGAACATCCTCCTCTGGGTCAATCTCGTTTAAATGCAGAAAAAAGACTGCACTCTCTAGAGAAGAAATTTAGTGCTCAACCTCAATTTAAATCCCTATATACTGATTTTATGGCTGACTACTTAGCCTCTGGTCACATGATATACGCTCATAATACTGATCTAACTGTACCTCATTACTTCCTTCCTCACTATGGTGTTTTAAAGGAGTCTAGCAGCACAACTCGTTTACGTACTGTATTTGATGCTAGTTCTGAAACCTCTAATGGTATTTCTCTTAATAATATTTTATTAACAGGCAAAAAGATGCAAACGAATATTTGTGATTTATTACTAAATTTTCGGATTCATAACGTTGTTTTTCCTTGTGACATTCGTTAAATGTATAGACAGGTAAAAATTCACCCTGATGACCAGTGCTATCAGATGATCTTATGGCGTGAAAGTCCAGATCAGCCCTCTTTAATCTACAAGCTCACGACAGTGACTTACGGAGTGAATTGTTCACCGTATCTTGCCATTAGAACCTTACATCAGCTCGCTGCAGACGAAGGTGACTCCTATCCTGAAGCTGCAAATATTCTACGCACGCAGACGTTCGTAGATGACATCATCTCTGGAGCTGACTCTGAAGAAAAGGCTTTGAGCCTCCGTAAGCAACTCATCTCGCTCCTGGCTCGCGGAGGCTTTGAACTACGCAAATGGACATCTAACTCCAGTCAACTGCTGCAAGATCTTCCTGATTCTCATTTAGAGACCCCTGTATTCCTTCAAGGCAGTAAACAACCACATTTCACTATATTAGGTCTTCACTGGTCACCCTCTACCGATACGTTTACCTATAATTTGAATTTTCCTCACAATTCCAGGACTAAACGTCAAATTCTCGGTATCATTGCCCAGATTTACGACCCTTGTGGCTTTCTCTCACCCATTGTTATGTGGGCCAAACGTTTTATGCAACTACTCTGGATCACTACTCTGGATCAAAGGATTGAACTGGGATGAACCACTTCCATCTGAACAATTGAAATTATGGCAAACTTTTACAGACTCGGCTAATACTCTACGAGAAATTGTAATTCCTCGTGCATTACGAATAACACACTCGAGAAACTTTGAGTTACACGGTTTCTCAGATGCTTCTGAGAACGGTTATGCCGCCGTCGTTTACTTGAGATGCCAACTTAGCGACGACTCTGTTTTAATTCGGCAAGTAATATTGAAGACTCGAGTAGCCCCTCTGAAAAGTTTCACGGTACCTCGATTAGAGCTAAGTGCAGCTCATTTACTCGCCCAACTAGTGGGATATGTTATCTCTCTTTTTGAAAAAAGGGTGGAATTTTCTTCTGTATTTCTATGGTGTGATTTGACAGTAACACTGACATGGTTACAAACACCTCTTCATCGATTGAAGACGTTTGTCGCCAACCGGGTAGCCCAGATACAAGAATTAGTGCCTTCTCATTACTGGAGACACGTAGCGAGTGAAGATAATCCTGCTGATTGCGCGTCGCGTGGGTTACTTCCTAAAGATTTACCACAGCACTCATTATGGTGGTACGGCCCCCTTTGGCTACAAAAATCTAATGATAACTGGCCTGTATCTCATTTTATGCCTGCAAAACTTAATGACACAGGAGAAGAGAAAACCATTTCACCTATATCTCTCATATCAACTGCTCCTCATGAATGGGAGCTCCTCACTCAGTTTTCTCACTTTAGCCGACTCCAGCGTGTGATGGCTTATATTTTGCGATTTACTCATAACGCTCGTCACTCAAGAGAGCTCGATGGTTCTCTCAACACTCTGGAAGTGAGAGCGTTAAGACTGGCAATTTTCAAGATGGTTCAAGAATCAGCGTTCAGAGACTACATCGTTGCCATGAAGAAGGATCCAACTACACCTGCCTCGTCACAACTCCGCCGACTCTCTCCTTTTCTCGACAAGGATGATATCCTACGAGTGGGAGGACGTCTCAACGCTTTAAAACTTCCTACGGATGTGCAACATCCTGTGATTTTGCCCAAACGACATCATGTCGTCAACCTTCTTATTGATTTTTATCATCGAAAATACTTACACTCGGACGCTCAATTGACTCAATCACTTCTTGCACAGGATGTGTGGATACTCTCGGCCAGAAGTGTAATACGCTCTCGCATTTTTCAATGTGTTGTATGTTTTCGACACAAGCCTCACAATAAATCTCCGCTCATGGGTGATTTACCAAAAGCAAGATTAACTCCTTCTCGTCCGTTTCTCAACACCGGAATTGACTACGGAGGTCCTTTTAACATCAAAATGCACAATTTGAGCTCGATTCGCTTGACCAAAGCATATATTTGTATCTTTGTTTGCCTTGTGACAAAGGCTGTACACATTGAAGTAGTATCGGACCTGTCGACAGATGGGTTTATTGCCGCTCTCACCGGATTTGTGTCTAGACGCGGTCTTTGCACAAATATTTATTCTGACTGTGGAACGAATTTCGTTGGAGCGAATAATGCTTTACAAAATCTCATCATCTCTTCAGGCCGAACCCCTCTTGCTGAATTCTCATCACAACACAATATCAACTTTCATTTCAACCCGCCTGCAGCTCCTCATCAAGGTGGTCTTTGGGAAGCAGCAATCAAGAGTGCAAAACATCACCTCCGACGTATCATCGGTGAACATATTTTTAACTCTATGTGAGTTTTCCACTCTCACAACTCAAGTAGAGGCTATTTTGAATTCGAGACCTCTCACACCTCTGTCAAACGACGCCTCAGACCTCAATGCACTCACCCCGGGTCACTTCTTAATAGGATCTTCATTGGTTTCAGTTCCAGAAGAGGATCTTTTCAACGTTGCTGCCAACCGACTCAAGCACTGGCAGCTAATCAAGGCCTTTCACCAGCGTATTTGGAAGAGATGGAATCTAGAATATATCCATATTCTTCAGCAGCGGGGGAAGTGGAACGTGCCAACTGTCAACCTGCGCGTCGGCGACCTCGTGTTAGTGCATCAACCTGCACCACCTCTCGCATGGCCTCTGGCTAGGATAAGTAGTGTTTCTCCAGGAAAGGAATGTGTAGTAAGAGTGGTTCATTTGAAGACAAAGCAGGGAACCTTGACAAGACCTGCCCACAAGGTTTTCTCTCTACCTCTACGCTCATAATGAACTTGCGCCATAGTGCGCTCAATTTTTGTAAAAAGAGATATTTTTATTTTCCTTTATGAACTTTTTATTTTTATAAACTCTCAAAATATTATATTTGTGTTAGTTCTCTTTGAATCCTAGAAGGATTCAAGGCCCCCGGTATGTTACGTATTTAAAATTAATATAGACTCATTTCCTTTATTTTAAACCCGCCGCCAAAGTCAGACAAAGCTCACACGTGATAAGGTTTGTTCTGCCGTTTGAACCGGCAGAGCAAGTTAGACCTTTCGGGAGTGTAGATCGATCCCCTACGTTCTAGTATACTATTATACTTTTCAATCTCCATACCTTAGGTACTAGAATACGTGAATGTAACTATTTTATTAATTTTTATACCGAATGTGACCAGTGCGTGGAATACGAACAAGTTTCTGGCCAGAAATCGCTTATTTAATACGCGAGTGTGATAAGTGTGTATTCCACGGTGCACGTAAGTACAAACTATTAATTTATATAATTATAATAATTATTGGTCCTCCGAAAGTATTGTTACCAAACACTTAGTCTCCCCTATATTCACATTCTGTTCCTACCCTTCGTAGACGATAGTAGTTATATTGTCTAATCGATTTCAATCTATAAACAAATTAAGTTGTGTCGCTATTATCGTTTCCACTTCATAAACTTCTTTTTACAAATTTATATTTTTGACAAGACTGTATAAAAATGTATAATTTTTATTAGACTGTACCAAAACTGTAACAACATGATGGACTTCACAAAAATATATTTAATTGTTAAAAAATGTTAATCGGAACTGAAGGTATCAAATACAGGTTCGATATCAAATATCTACGATATACCAATTCGATATCAAATATCTACGATATACCAATTCGATATCAAATATCTACTATATTTTTTTTTTATTTTATTTTTTTAAATTTTTTTTCCAGGCGAAAAACCTATCAAGGTTATCATCGCCTAACTAAAGTTTTTATTTTAAATAAATATTGCAAATAAAACTAACCAAACTAAACGAAGTAAAATAAATGTTTAATACTAATTGTAACTAAAATTAGAAACTAAAATTATACATAATTTAAATATTATTAAATAGATTCAGGTGGCGTAAGAAAGCGATGACACGGTCGATAGCCCTGACATCGTCCCTTAAAACCACCTTTAAACTACCTCGAAGATCGTAACGTATATACAAATTTGTTAACTTATCACAATCAAGCAGGATATGCTTGATCGTAATATTATTTCTACAAAACGGACATAGTGGTGGATCCTCATGTCGCATCAACCATCCATGCGTTAACAAAGAGTGGCCGATGCGAAGTCGAGTTACCACCACTTCCTCCCTACGATTCGAACGAACAGATGTCCTCCATGGTCGGACGGTATTTTTGATGTCCCTCAGCTTGTTTCTATTTACATTTTGCCATTCTTCATTCCAAACAGAGAATAGTGTAGTTTTAACTTTGCATACAAAATCTGATGCCATCACACGTTGTGTCGATGGCAACATACCTGTAGCTAATTTTGCACCTTCATCTGCTTTAGTGTTTCCGAATATTCCACAGTGACCAGGCACCCAGAGAAATGACACCTCGACACCTCGTAATTGGAGCCTGTGAATAGAGCACAAGATGTCTCCAACTAAAGGGTTCTTAGTGTACATTACCTGAATAGCCTGGAGAGCACTTTTGGAATCACAACACACAAGATATTTAGATTTTACAGACGGAATTGATCTTAAAGCTTGGAAAATTGCATAAAGGTCTGCAGTAAAAACGCTACAGGCTGAGGGAAATCCGTAAGTGAAAGTTTGTCCTTCCATATAAAATGCACAACCTATCCCATTGTCCAGTTTTGAACCGTCTGTGAATATAGTCACAGTATGTTGGTGAGTTAGTTGAATCTGCAAAAACTCCTGCCGATAAATAACGTCAGGAGTATTGTGTTTTAGGTACATGGACAATGAGAAGTCACATTTTGACTTTTGTATTGTCCATGGAGGGATGTAGCATGATGTTCGTTCGAATATAGGTGAATGTTCTAAATTTAGATTCCTAAAAATGCGCAACTTTCTTATTCCGAAGGGAGCAGTTGAACGTTGACGCACATTGTAACGATCCTCGAGGTAGTTATCAAAAACTGCTTTGAATGCCGGATGTTTAGGTTTACTTCGAAGACCAGTGTGATATGAAATTTGTAGCATTTGACGTCGCATAGAGAGAGATGGTTCTCCAGCTTCAACTAGAAGGCTGGAGATTGGGCTTGATCTAAAAGCACCAGTAGAAAGTCTAACGCCAGCGTGATGTATTGAGTCCAGGAGTTTCAGAATCGTAGGTCGAGGAGATGAATAGGCTATACAGCCGTAATCTATGCGCGATCTTACAACGGCGCGATAGAAACGGAGCATACAGGTTCTGTCTGCTCCCCAATTTGTACCACTTAGAACTCTCAACATATCCAATATCTTGCTGCACCGGGTCCTCAAATCACGCACATGAGGATTCCATGAAAGTCTTTTATCCAATAAAAGACCCAAAAAATTTCACATTATCCGCGGTTTGAAGCCGCGTACCATCAAGATACAGAATAGGTTCCTGGTGTTGCCTGCGACGACTAAATGCTATACACTGGGTCTTCGAAGCCGAAAACTTGAAGCCCGTAGATTTGGTCCATTCTTGCAATTTATTAATTATTAATTGTAAGGATCTTTCCGCTGTTGCCATACTTCTAGCAGCCATATATATACAAAAATCGTCTACAAACAGGGAACAGTGGACCGGTGACTGTACGTTTGAAATGACGCTGTTAATGGCAACAGCAAACAGCGTCACACTCAAAACGCCACCCTGTGGTACACCATTCTCTAGTTCGCAACGATCAGAATATATGCCTCCTAAACGTATACGGAAAGTCCTGATATTCAAATAATTTTTTATAAAAGCAAGAATGTTACCTTGTATACCCCATGATTTCAATACGTTCAAAATTCCTCTTCTCCATGCCATGTCATATGCCTTCTCAAGGCCAAAGAAAACAGCTACCAGTGTTTGTCGTAAGATGAAGGCATTCTGTATAGCTGACTCCAACAAAACCAATTGGTCAACTGATGAACGTCCTTGTCTGGAACCACACTGAACGTTAGAAAGAAGTTTGTTTGTTTCTAGATACCAGACAAGACGACGGTTGACCATCTTCTCCAGTAGTTTGTATAAGCAGCTGGTCAGAGAGATGGGTCTGTAACTACTGGGGTTAGTTTTGTCCTTTCCTTGTTTTAGAAGAGGAATTATTGTCGCTTCTAACCATGCATCGGGAAAACCGTGCTCCTCGAATATACGGTTGTATATCCGAAGGAGCACTACTTTTGCCGACGGTGGTAGATTTTTAATCATGGAGTATACAATATCATCCGGGCCTGGAGTTGAATCCTTCGTTGACGAGAGAGCTGACTCTAGTTCGTCGATAGAGAAATGGATATTCAAACAAGAATCTCCAGACAATCCAACGGTGAAAGGTAAGGCTTCCTGTTTACGTTTGAACACCTGGAAAGCGTCCTTGTATGCAGAAGATGAAGAATGTTTTGAAAACGATAACACTAGCACATTGGCAATTTCCTCACAGTCCGTGGTCAAAACACCATCCGAATGCCTTAATGAAATTAATGGCATCGGAACGGAAATGCCACAGACTGATCGTAATTTCTTCCATACTGTGGATGGAGCTGTAGTTCTTGTAATTGAGCCAATGTACTGCGACCATGATTCTCGCTTACTTTGCCTAAATATTCTCCGTGCTTTCGCACGGAAGATTTTATATTTTTCCAGGTTTTCACTCGTTGGATGTCTCTTGAACTGGTTCAAAGCTTTTCTCCGTTGACGAAGGATCACAGTGCGCTCATCATTCCACCACGGAACAGGTGGTCGTCGTGGTTTGGATGAGGTTTTCAGAATTGCCTTTCCGGCGGCATTCAAAACGGTTTTTGTAAATGAATTGACAATGTCATCAATGGGAGCCAAGTAATCCACGTCCAGTGATTCTAGATCTTGTGAAAATTGTTCCCAGTTGGCTTTTTTCAGGATCCAACGGGGATGTCGAACACAACAGGGTGAGGAGTCACACAAAGAGATCTCAATAGGAATGTGGTCGCTACTGTAAAGATCAGGCAATGCTGACCATTTTAGCCTTGTAGCCAAGACAGGACTGCACATACAACAGTCACGGACATACAACAGATCGCTGCTGATATTACTCCCTTTGATGAGTTCAAGGTTTTGTGGGGAGCCACCGAAACCTTGACCTGATCAAAGAAGGAGGTCATTTTTAATAATAACTGTGACTGCTTCGAATTGCTTGTTTCTAACAGCAGTGTACCGTTCCGTAACTTCCTTATGGAAGAGACGGGTTCTGCTGCACATACAGTTATAGCCTTTTGTATTACAAAAGGTGATACCTTTGACAGAAGCCTTTTGTATTACAAAAGGTGATACCTTTGACAGATCTTTTCCAGCTTCTGTGCAAGACACAATTAAGAACTTTGGTTATTCTAAATTCATTTCTTTCCTCGTATTTCCTTCTCTAGACATTTTCGGAGAAACCTCACGACGCCTCTTTACATTCAACTGGTTGGACATTTGTTGGTTTTCCATAAGTTG
>JBAIZL010000001.1:279503424-279673424 GCA_036971475.1 Prosapia bicincta
TTTATTAACTATATTACAAGAAAACATATCACCATATTTTATATATATGTACGTATGTATGTATCTTTGAGAGCTCTTAGTTTATTTCCTATTTCAGGCAAAAACACTCTAAATGCTTTTTACTTTAGTATCAATGCAGTTATTTGTTCATGTCATAATATTTTGTAAATACTCATTAGAATAATTTTGGTTGGTTAGAATAAGATACAGTGTCAAACAAACAAAAAACACCACGAATAAAATCATCTAAATTAAATTCTAAAGAAGGGCAAACGAGGTGGTACTGGGAAATGAGGAGAGTTATCAAGCCTTATAGTATAACGTAGCAGTCACTTTAAGGGGCTTTTCTTTTGGTAAGAGTTACAGATTTTCTAAATGCTCACTTTACATAATAATATCATCATTCTGAAGTGTATGTTAGGAAGGAGATGTACGAGCCACGCCAGAAAGATTTCTCCCAAAGCTTTGGTCCTCCCTTTATTACACCTATTTTTTTATTCTATCTTTCCACTGCACCTTAGCGATGGAGAGGAAAGTAATTCAATAAAAAGTAGGTCTATCTCACGGAAGCATCCATCTCAAACTATCAGAAAGTTCACGACCTGTTTCATGTGGATTGTCTTTTCAACATTCTTTACAGGAGGAAACAGTCAAATATTTACGTTTTGTCTCAGAAACATCTCACGTCCCTGGTTCACCTTCCGCCTATCACAATGTCGAAAGCGTTAATCCAGCTATACTGCCCATCCAGTTTAATTCGATTAACAAGGACGTTTTGCGACAAAACTAGGCCAATGTATGTTATGTTTTTATCCACTATTTTACTATTTTATTTTTTAAAACCCACCTTTAATCTTTATTTCTGAACACGATTGTAAACTGAATTTTATCTATTCTTACTTTTTTCTCTTACTTATCTTTCCTTAATCGCTTAATTTTTTCACTTATCTGTTAGTACCAATTCTAAATAAAAAACATTTTTGCATAAGTACGCAAATGTTTTTTGCTACAGTATTTCTTCAGAACAAATCAGATTAACATGTTTCTTTGTATTTATGTAAGAGCTGAAACAAATTTTATTATTATTGAATCGTATATAGAGCCTTATTTTAAATTCATTACAATTAAGTTTACATCGTAAGGATCAGCAAGAACGTATCTTTTTTGTAGTTTACAAACGATAAGCCAGTATAAGTTGGTTTGTTAATGTAATGCAAATAGGGTTAAAGGTAGGGGGGAGTATTGTATTACATGCGCAGAAGTCACACTTCCTTGTGAGCAGAAAGACAAGGTAAGTTAGATGGCTTGCCGTAATTTATCGCGCTACAAAGTGTGGTTGGTAAGTCTAAGGAGTGGGAAGCCAGTGAACTAACGGAGGGGCTCCACTAGCTACAGTCTGCAGCGAAAACCTTGGGCTGGGACTTGCCGTTATTTATCGCGCTACAAAGTGTGGTTGGTATGTCTAAGGAGTAGGAACCGAGTGAACTAACGGAAGGGGCTCCACTAGCTACAGTCTGCAGCGACAACCTTAGGCTGGGACTTGCCGTTATTTATCGCGCTACAAAGTGTGGATGGTAAGTCTAAGGAGTGTGAAGCCAGTGAACTAACGGAGGTGGCTCCACTAGCTACAGTCTGCAGCGACAACCTTTGGCTGAGACTTGCCGTTATTTATCGCGCTACAAAGTGTGGTTGGTAAGTCTAAGAAGTGGTAACCCAGTGGACTAACGAAGGGGCTCCACTAGCTACAGTCTGCAGCCACAACCTTAGGCTGGGACTTGCCGTTATTTATCGCGCTACAAAGTGTGGTTGGTAAGTCTAATGAGTTGGAAGCCAGTGAACTAACTGAGGTGGCTCCACTAGCTACAGTCTGCAGCGACAACCTTTTACTGCGCGCTGCAGAGTGAAGTGTCTGCTCTTCATGAAAATAGAATCTGTTCTATTTTCGCGCTACGCTCTGCAGCCAACAGGTTGCTCCACTAGTTGTAGGCTGAAGGGAGCCAAGGCGATGCCGCCTCACGTCTACCATCACAATAAACAGACAGGGTGCGACAACACTGCAGATTGTGGTTGGTATTCTGTTGCGTGTGGAACCACCCAACTGTCGCGTGTAGCCCACGAGACTTACGGCGCGACAGACTGCGGCAAGTAGAGCCCCGTCCTTAGGAGGACTACTAAAAGGACATAATAATTTGATATTGGGATAAGGGGAGAATGATAGCGTTGTGTGGGTAGGGCCGCTACCTGAAGCAGACTTGCTCTTAGCTGGGTTGAAGAATGACACATTTAAAGAATGTTTCAAATTAAATAACCAATTATCACTTACCGCAGCAAACAAATGCCACTAACTGTTTGGACTTACTATTAGTCATTGTCGGAAGCAATGTAATAAAAACCTTATAAATATATGCATTTCTGTTATTTTTATGGAACTTGGTCAAGGTTCCACTAGTTAAAGCATTGTCAAGGACTTTGTATTTATTTTGTCTTTATATTGTCTAAGTTCTAGTATGTATATAGAGATAGCCCTACACTTGTTCTCCTAATATTTATGTTTATCATCTCACCTTCTCAATGATTTTTTGGAAATTATAACTGGGTGACATTTTGGCCTTTAACCAATATAATTATAATAATGTTTTACATATTGATCTCGAAGAAAACTAAATAAAGTTAAATTTTTGAAACAAAAAACATATTTGAATAACCTGGCCTTAAATTTTATTGTTTCCATTGAAAACCTGATCTAAAAATTCTTAACGCCATTGTTGTTTGACCAGAAAGCTGTATGGCAGATTGCCTCCAAATGGTTGCAACGACTAAGCGGTCTCTAGCCCGTGTTTCATGGCACGTAGCCGAAACTATGAAGCTGATTTTGCCATGTGGGACGCTTCGTTTCACTTACTGCAGTATATATATATATATATATATATATATATATATATATATATATATATATATATAATACGTTTTCTTGTTTAATAATTTAAAACAACATAGGTTATTCAAATACAATAATATTTATTAATTTATATTCAAAGCTTTTCGTTGGTAAACAGTACCAACATCATCAGGAATGAAAATTACAATCATTCTAATTGTAATTTTCATTCCTTATGATGTTGGTACTGTTTACTAGCGAAAAGCTTTGAATATAAATTAATAAATATTCTTGTATTTGAATAACCTATGTTGTTTTAAAATATATGTATATATATTCATACTAATGGCTAATTAGGCCATTAGGTAATCTCACAACTGCTCCTTCTTATAACATTTCAAAATACTTAGCTTTATTACTTCAATATAAGGTAAAATTAAATAAAACTTATAATATAAAAAACATTGAACTTATTGAAAAATTAAAAGATATTAAAATTGATAATAATACCAAATTAATATTATCTGACGTTTCTAACATGTTATAACACACCTATAATGAAAACACTTGAAATAATAAAAAATAATATAGATACATTTGAACAAGATAAAACATTAACACAAGAAATAATAAATACATTAAAAATCATAATAAATCAAAATTAGTTTTTATATAATAATAAAATTTATAAACAAAATGATGGATTAACAATGGGCTTTTCAATGTCTATCATATTATGGGAAATATTTTTACAAAATATAGACATTGAAATAGATAAGATTTTTAAAACATATGATCAAAATGGACACTGGTTTAGATATGTAGATGATGGATTATACATATCAAATAATAATGGTTTAAATATTGACGAAATATTAAAATGTATAAATAATATACACGAAAATATAAAATTTACTCATAAATTCGCATAAAAAAATAAACTGAAGCATTTAGGTATTACAATTACTAGAAACAATGAAAAATTTGAATATAATATATATAGAAAAACAACGCAGACAAATCAAATAATACCTAATTTTTCAAATCATCCATATAACCAAAAAATGGCATCGATGTATAATTTATTATATATAATACGGAAAATACCAATGAACTTGAATGATCAAATGAAATAGAATAATGTAATATTGAAAATTGGTTTAGAAAATAGATATAAAAAAAAATATAGATAAATTAAATAATAACATAATAAGAAAACAGAAAATCGACAATAACTTTGTACATAATACGAGAGAAAAATTTGGACAACTTTTACATTCACTGGTAACGAAATAAACAAAATTACAAGATTATTTAAAGAAACAAATTTACAAATTACTTACAAAACTGATAATAAAATTAAAAAGGTATAACAAAAATCAAAATAATATGCACGAAAGAAATGGTGTATATAATACAAAATGTCAAGATTTGAATAAATTATATGTAGGAAAAACAAAAAAGAAATTAAAAGAAAGATACAAAGAACATTTAAACGCTTATATTAAACCAAACATATACAAATCAAATTTAGCTACTCGTATTAATAATGGACACGAATTTCCTGAAATAGAAAATATGAATTAATAATAGAATTAAACAAAGGATTAAAGATGAATATACGAGTATATGAAACATTGGAAATTTATAAACATAAAGTTAAAGACAGATTAATTGATGAACGAATTCAAGTGAGATCAAGGCATGAAACTATTTATAAGGTCATTGATGTTATAGAAAAAATTACATAAAGTGCAATACTTATAAACATAAGGTTGTTTGTAGTGCATGTGGTTTAATTTTTGTAAAAATATTTTGTTAGATAATTATTTTTTCTGAAGATGCTGGTAGTATTTTATTTGCGAAAAGCTATGAATAATATATGTACTGAAAGTACTCTTGTTTTTGAAATATTCTTAATTTAATAACTATTATACAAGAAAACATATCACAATATTTAATATATATATATATATATATATATATATATATATATATATATATATATATATATGTAGAATATCAAATATGTTTTTCTGTTAGAATTATTTTAAGGATTAAATAATATACACTAATTACATGAATTATTCCTGTAATTAGTGTATATTATTTAATCTTAAATAAATATATATATATATATATATATATATATATATATATATATATATATATATATATATAAAATTATGGAGGTGTAGTTTGCAAGTGAATAGGTGCTGAAAAGGTTCCTAAAAATATAGTCAGTGATAATTTTAAACTTAACCGCTGAGTTTAAAAATAATCCCATATTGCAGTAATTTATTTGTTATAAATATTGCCAGTTCAATTGATTACGGTTTTCTACCGTTCCTAACATCAAAAGATTGTTCTTCGTTGTCGCGTCTCAGATCAACTACATTCTCAATAATATAATATGTAGGCTACTCTTACATTATAAAAAAATTATCAATACTGCATTATCCTACAGTTTAAGGTTTTGATAATGGGGTTAGTCTGAAACCCGCCGAAGAAGAATATTTCGATCTTAGGAAAGGCAGAGAAATGTACTATACGTATACTAATATTTCTAACAGAAATAAATATTATTCCTTAAGAAATTACCAGTTCATTTATACTAGTTAATAATTGATGGGATAATTAAATCAAACTTACTCTAAGTTCAGATGTAAAATATAAAATTACAACAAAAAATGTTTTAAATAAAGCAATATACAGAAATTTTTTTCCAAATAATAAATACCTTTCCCTGATGAATATAATTTTTAAAAAACATTTTACAGCTATAACACGTTTTCTGAATACAATCAGCTGCAAGCTTACAAGTTAATTTTAATAAAACAGGTATCAGTGGTAGCTAAATGCAGAAATGTCCGAATATACTTTTTGTCTTGGCAGTTTACGTGATCTTATTACTTGGTAAGAATTTCAAAGTTTCTTAAAAAAACGTTTGTGTTAATTTTTGTGTGAAATTGATTACTTTACGCTGTGTAAATATTGCTCTATAGATAAACGTTTAATAAAAAAAACCAAACACATTTGAGATATGAACTAATACTAAAATGAATGTAGAGGAAGTAAAGTGGTGTGAATTTAAAGAAAATTGGAAGAAACGCTAATTTTTAGGAACGCAAAATAGGATGAAATTGAAGCAGAAAAAACCCAGGAGCTTATATTTACAAAAACAATATAAAATATTAATTAAATTGAAAGATAAAATAAGTATCGAAATCTTGTTGCTGTCCATGACGAGGGTTGTAAATTACAAATTAAACTTTTGCTATTACTTGCGATCAGACATTTGTTAACTAAAAGTTGTTAATTGTTAACTTACACTTGGAGGAAACGTTTTCGTCTTACGACTTCTTCAGCCTTGTATCTTTGCCGCTAGAAATGCTGCTGTTGCGCTTCCTCGGTACCATTTTTTTGAAAGTTAGAAGTGATGTGATCGAAAAGTATCTGTGATCTGTGCCGTGTTTGTTCATTTAAGATGTCATTTTTATGTGTGTTGCTATGTCTATATATTTCAAACTGTTCTAGTGTGTTTAATTTATGGCCTTTGTTCCATGTGTGGAAGATGCTCATGTTATTTTCCATACTTTTGCATGAGTGTTTAGTGTCCATGAGGTGATTTGCGAAAGTGGATTCAATAGTAAAGTGCAGTGCCCTTTTGTGTTCTTTATATCTTTCGGCGAAAGATCTGCCTGTTTGTCCAACACAGAAAAATACGCAACTAGAACAGTAACAACAACACAATCAACAAAAACATGAACACAAATAAATTCATCACCCTCACATACATAATTAAACTCACAAATAAAATAGCACACCAATTCAAAAAAACAAGATACAATGTTGCTTACAGAACAACAGATAAAAGCCAAACGGCTATCAGACACAGCATTAATAACAATACCAACACATACAATATCTCAGGAATATACAAACTACAATGCAACAACTGCAATAAGTTCTATATTGGACAAACTGGCAGATCTTTCGCCGAAAGATATAAAGAATACAATAGGGCACTGCACACTACTATTGAATCCACCTTCGCAAATCCCCTCATGGACACTAAACACTCATGCAAAAGCATGGAAAATAACATGAACATCCTCCACACATGCAACAAAGGCTATAAATTAAACACACTAGAACAGTTTGAAATATATAGACATAGCAACACACATAAAAATAACATCTTAAATGAACAAACACGGTACAGATCACACATACTCTTCGATCACATCACTTCTAACTTTCAAAATATTGGTACCGAGGAAGCACAACTGCAGCATTTCTAGCGGCAAAAATAGAAGAAGTCGTAAGACGAAAACGTTTCCTCCAAGTGTAAGTAAACAATTTAACAAGTTTTAGTTAACAAATGTCTGGTCGCAAGTAATAGCAAAAGTGTAATTTGTGATAAAATAAGGTTTAGCCTACAGTAAACAACAACGCGATTGGAAATGTAGATAGTCTGTAAACCTATACACAGATGTCGAAAGATATTGATCGAAACAAACAAAATGTTTGGAGAAATAAATTTATTTTTTCTTAAAGCTTTACTTTTAGAATGGATGGCGATCACCTGCAGCACTGCCCTGAACTCGACCTTCTACTCGAAGACCTGACGATACGATACTGGGAGGCTCGGTGTCGAATGGCCCAACAGCCACGGACGGGTGTTGGCTAGATAAATAAATAAATGTAAAGCTTTACTCTGGAAGATGGGCAACAGGAAATCAAACTAAAAGTATGTGCATATTATTCAAATCATTCTTTGATTATATTACTCATGTAGACTAATATCATAACCAATGAACAAGAATTAGATTCTATAAATAAAATAAAATGCTTAATAGGAAGTAAATAAACTTAATCAAACTTGTCGAATTTTATATAAAATAGTTCTGATATATGTTATTGAGAATGTCCAGACAAGAACTTTGAGTTAACGTGTACTTTAGTTATATGAGTATTTAGGATAAGATAAAACAAGATAGGTTTATGGTTGGACAAATAAGACCAGTTTTAATAATAATAATATTAATTTCTATTAAAATGTTTAATCGTGTTTTAAAATCAATTAAAGAAATCCTAATGTACAGTTTAATATGTTCGGTTTTGTACGATTCAGTTAGGCTAGTCTTTTAAAACTCTTTTTCAGATTTCAAAAACATTTTAGACAATCTGAATTTATTAATTGTTACACTAATAAATATTGAATAAAATTGTCAAGCTCTTTAAACGAATATAAAAGTCTTACATTATTTATTTGTTCCATCTTCAGCTTGAGTTACTAGTTTATACTACTTCGATTTGACATTTATCAATATACAAACTTGCATATGAAATATTCACCTTTTTTGATAATGAGATACATATTCCGAAATATCCGTCTACATTCAGATGAAAGGAAAATGCTGCTATAAACAAGTATTTACATATAGGTACATATTTTATGTAAAATATATTGTACAACATTTTGCAAATATTCCATATAACGTGAATTACTAAACAAAACTATAAACTGTTTACATGCTGTAGATGTGCTTTGTTTAATATTCCGTATTACTAAATAAAACTATTTTTAGGGTGAAATGAATGGTGAGATACAAAGAGAGATCTGTTGAAACGCAACAGATTCGGTTTAGCTTCACGACCATCAGATTATTTTATTGTTGTGGTAGGAGCCAAGGGCGTTCTGCCTAACTCTGCCCTGACCGTTTGCTCGCGTCAGTTTACTTGCTGCTTGTTCTGAACGTGAAGCCACTTCCAGGAAGATTTCGTCTTCAGTTCACAGAGGATTACCATAAATTCAAGTATGCATATACAATTTTATTTAACATCTTCACTAAATATGTAATTTGTAATAAATTTAAAATACGTTTCCAATCAGCATCGTAAATTATTTGCATTTGTTGCATTTTTAAAAACATTTCCCATATTTATGCAAGAAATTATTTTTTTCATCAACGTGAAAATAAATTCTGTTATCAAGTTTTTTAAACACTTTATATGAAAAACAATTTTTTCTGATGATGCAAAAACACAGTTCTTAGTAATGACTACTTTGATATTACTGATTAAATTTTGAATTTATTAGTATGATAGTAAATTTTGAATCAACTAAATTTTTGTCTTACGCCTTACAATTTTTTATTTAAAGTTAATGACTTGTAATACAAAATATTTTGTTCGACAAAAATAATATTTTAATGTTTTTTTATAGAAGTTATAGCCAGTGGGTTAACCTACTGTTTTGAAAGGATTTACAAAACCTTGAATACTTTATGACTTTCGTTTTATTATTTCGTATATACTTCATTTAATAGGTTTTTGAACTGATCAAGTTACAATAACGTGTTTAGTATTTATAATAATATCCATCTCTTTATAATTTGAAAAGTAAATAAATTTTTATTAAAAAAATTGTCAATTTCTTTTTCTATCAATGGAATCAATATTTACTACATAATATTTCGATATTTATTTTGAAAATTCAAATTATGGCCTTAATGATGAACAAATTTAAAATTGGTCCAACATAAGAAATGGTAATCATAACTCGAATGTTTGAACAACATAAATTGAATTGTGTGCAGAATTGTCTAATAAAGATATCGAATTCATAAAAGTAGCAATTCCATATTTATTAGATTTTTATTTCTAAAATGGTTTTTTTTTGTTAATTAATTTAAAACATGTTTTGCTTTTTGTATAAGCAAATCAAAATTATTATAGTAAAATAATACATCATCTTTGTTCCAATAATAACTACGTTTTAATTAAAACACTCCTTACATAGGCAATCAGTAAGCCATAACATTCTGCGGTCAAATGATATTTTGTAATATTATAAAACTTAAATATTAAAACTTATAATGCACACACACACACATACACTTATATATATATATATATATATATATATATATATATATATATATATATATATATATATATATATATAAAGAACTAAGTCAAAATACAAATACAAGAATTATAATTCTTGTATTTGTATTTTGACTTAGTTCTTTATTAATACACAAGAATACATATTGCGATATATATATATAACAACTTTTGTTAAACATTTTTTTAACAAAATAAATATGTCTCATGATCTATATATACATACTATAGACCTATATTAGAATATATACAAAACGTAAATATCACTAATAGCCTAAACAAATCGCATATAAATTTTGTTTCGTGGAGGCTGAGTAGATTTTTACTTTACTACTACACAAAGATCCTCTTTTAGATTTTAATTAGCCCCAAAACAATTCTGTATGTTTTGTCAGCTCAAAGCTAGATCCAAACAAGTACTTAAGATCACGCCTAAAGTAATAATGGACGCGGGCGGTTGTAGCTTACTTCTTGGTTCCATCTTGATATACCACTTGGTCCGAGCAAGACAATTCAATCTTTTCAACATTTAACAAACCGTTTCTTACTAAAACATTCATTTTATCAATATATGATATAAAAGCTTCATTTTCAATAGGTTTTAGTGTAGGTTCTAGTTAGCTGTATCAGTTGACGCCATTCTCTCTCTCTCTCTCTCTCTCTCTCTCTCTCTCTCTATATATATATATATATATATATATATATATATATATATATATATATATATATATATATATATTATTGTATATTCCTGATGATGTTGGTACTGTTAGCCAACTAAAAGCTTTGAATTGTAAATTCAATTATAATTCTTGTATTTGTATTTTGACTTAGTTCTTTATTAATACAGAAAAATACACATTGCGATATTTATTTATTGCGGTAGTTTTCTTGTATTCACTTATCACTTTCACTATATGTACTTAAACAAGAATCTTACTTGGTATTTATGCAGGTTAACTTTCAAAGATTGATAGTATCTTCATTATCGAGCATCACTGACCGGGATAGAAATTTCAATCTTTGAAAGTTAACTCGCACAAATACCTATTGAGATTTATGTTTAAGTACATATAGTGAAAGTGATATATATATATATATATATATACATACATAAATGAATGTTTGTATGTATGTATGTATGTATGAGCCTTATGATTGACTAAACCCTGATCCGATCACCATGAAACTTTGGGAAATTGTTGAGTACAGTCCTGGAAAGTTTTCTAGCGACATAAAAGTTTTTCCAAGATGTAATTTTTAAGCGTCAAATTAGCATAAAATATTATTTTCTATCTTATCTAAACTCAGGACATTTCATTGAATTCATTCAAATTTTGGTTGCTAGACAACACTTGACAATCTAAAATTATTTTGCAACACTTGTCAAACAATACACAAATACATTGTATATCCGAATGCACTTGAATAAATAACATTTAATCAAGAACATTTTTGTCGTACTTATCTCGACCGACTACTATAAGCTCAGCTATTATTATGTTAATAAAATACTAAATGAGGTTCAGCTAATGTTAACATGCCATTCATTGACTCTTAGGCGGTACGAGGGACGTCGGGTCAGCTAGTAATATATAGATATGGATAATTTGTGTTGATCAATGTTTTAATGTGCTTTTAACATTGTTGTTAAATCGGCCATTGTTATTTCTAAATTTTAAGGATATTATTGAACACAAAAGGAAAAATTTATTATTTGTATAAGAAAAAATAACAAAAATAGTCGTTTTTTCATTGTGATAAACATTTAACTATTCGAAAAACTTAGTCTATGTCTACACACTTTTTAATACGGTCCTACACACATTCACAAAAACAAGCAGAATTTGTACAGTGAAACTGCTGGGAATATTTATTATGTGGCACAAAAGTACACTCTAGACATAAATATTTTTTTACAATTTTAATTCTATACACTACGAAGTTTCTACTTGACAGCAATAAAATTCGGTAACTTGAAATTTATTTCTCACATAAAGTAATTAAGAGTGAACTCCAGGTAACTGATAGTTATCTTTAACTTATTCCCTACCCTTATCTATTCTTCCCTACCCTTATCTATTCTTCCCTATTCTTATTTGTACGAAATGTTTTAACGGTAACCCATTTATAATTCAGGTGCACAACCCTACACACATGTTGCCATGACCCACACTACATTCTTTATCAGGGGATTTTATATTTACAATACTCCCACCATTTTTCGTGGGAGGTAATATTCATACTTCCTGATCGTCTTAAAAGTAGAAAACAAAAGAGTAAAATAATTATATTTCGTGTTTCCTGCTTCAGTGCTTGCATTCAGCATGAAACAATATTTCCAATCGTTTATATACACCAACGTGCTGACTTCGGGCTAAATAAACTTTTAACGCTGCGGTAAGAATGAACGCTGGTATTTCCATCAACCTTTCTAAATTAAAGTCTACATTGTACAATTGATAGAGTAGAGTCGGTAATGTCAAAGCGTAAACACTTTGCTTACTATTGTTGATAACAATCCACTTGGAAATTTTAATGCTAATCTGATTATAATCTTATCAAAACCATAGGAAACCAAAAAACAGAACATGAAGCGGATTAGAACAAGTACCTACTGACACTTTATTTAATCACAATTACACCGAATTTCCATGTTTCTTAGAGTATTAAGAATAAAACGGATTCAATTGTCCTTGTAATGAAGTTAAAGGATGTATTTCCACAACGAAGGATGGTTACGATTACCTTGCGTTCACTATTTATTTATTTTGTTAAATTACAACCGAATATGGACTACATAAAGTATCATCAACAGAAAGGATAAAAAGAAGCGATTCTTAAAATAGAGGGGAATGTAAATTAATTACAAGTAATATTTAAAAAAGGTTTAAGTGAGCTCCTACGTATGTCACAAAAAAAAATATTTTAGTTACGTATTATTAAACAATTACAACTATTATAAATATGTATATACATATCACAGAATGACAATATTAAGTGGAAAAATAAAGCGAAATTAATTATTAAAATTAATTACTAAACAAATTTTTGAAAAAAATTTGTTAACCTCAACTTGTAATCTTCTAAAAGTAAAAAAAATATATTTGAACTTGAGTGGATTACCAAAAACGTATTTTATTAGCGATTGAAAATTTGAACAAGCTACGTAAATAAATAAACAACAAACAAAAAATAGAATGATTGTATAAATATAAGCTATAGGCAGAATGTGAACCTATATTAGGATACTAATTTTAAAAATACTTAACTAAGTGAATACGTAATTGCTTACTTACTGACGCGTTTCAAAACATTCGTTCCTTTTACGAAGCTAACCCTCTACAGGCTTTGAGTAGAAGGTTAGCTTCGTAAAAGGAACGAATGTTTTGAAACGCGTCAGCAAGTAAGCAATTACGTACTCAATTAGTTAAGTATTTTTAAAATTAGTTTAATCAGTGAATTCAAGATGATTATATCAAACAACTTTTTATATTAGGAATTGAAAAACTATAAAGGAGAAATTAAATATATTTAGGGGTGAAAATACTTACTACTTAATTTTATAATTCAAGATACAATCAAAAGGAAGGAAATACTGCACGTAGAAATATGTACAGCTAGAAATTTGAAGGATGGAATTTATGTAGATTAATAAAATCATTCAGATCTACGGGCAACAAGGTTAAAATATCTACGATACGAGATGGAACTGAAAAAAGGAAAAAGGTTTAAGAAAACGTATTTACTTCTGAATATTTTTAGTTCTACTACTCCTTTTACATTCTTCTTTCAGCAACAATTAAACAATTAAAATATTTTTTAAGGTTTACCCTATTCACTTGTATTAACTCATTTATTAAAATAGGCAATTACAGCCAATGAAAAATTTAAAATGGATAAAATTACCCTATGGCCATAGAGTTCCTGATATGGAAAATAAAAGGAAAATTTTAGCTTCATAGGTGCTGGGTTGCGTGCGTGAAGTAGACCTAATGTCTTTCGGAGACGTAAAGGAAGATGTATAGTGCGGACCACGTAACCGTGAACTTGACCTTGAGAGATTGCAGTAGGCGAGGTAGGGGTAGAGGGTCAGTTTAAAAACTTTCCTAAAAACATGACAAAGTCTGTCAAATCACTCATGGTAATTATAAAACTATTTCTCTCATCAGTTTCCGTACAAATGCGTTGCTGGTCATAGTCTTTTGTAATTTTACATAAAGCTGTTGATGTATAACACACTCTTGAATAAGTAGCATGTTTTCAGAAGTGGTAGTCTCTCAAGACCAGGTTCACGGTTACAAGGTTTACATTATACCCTTTACACTCCCATGTAGGGAGAGAAATAGCGGTAGGTAAAATCAACATAGAGCGCAATGGAAAATTATTTTTTAGAATTAATAAAATTGTTCACAAATTAAGGACGGGAAAAATGATCTCACAGTTAAAAAAGGGCAGTTCAAGGCCCTTTGTTTCAGAGTACCTAAAGTAAATTTGAACTCTACCGGGTTATTGAAACATCTCTGACACTCTACCCGGAATAATTTTCATTGTTCACATTCCAGTGTCTTTTATTCACAGAATGTTTTTTTGTTGTTTATTGTTACGTTTGAACTTTAATCACTAGTTTATCCTCGCGCGCAGAAAGGAAATCTCATATTCGTATAATGTATAGAAGTTTTCTAGCTTTGACCGATATAAAATGTGAACTAAATTTTCTGATAAACAATATGACAACAAATACTACATCATCACATATTACTTGAAAACACACTTCTAGAAACTACTTTAAACGCCATAAATCATAATTAGTGGTTAAAATTGAAAAAATATCGAAACATAACCCCCAGTCTTTAAACTGTATGTTACTTAATAAAATGGAATTTTATATTATATTATAACAAAATTAGGTTTATAAGCAAGTCAAGGTCATAATGTTGATGAATCACATACTGCCAAGAGCCGTCAGTACGCATGCGCATTAGGGCGACAGCTCTGAGTGACACTTCAGATGGTCGTGAAAGCAGCAGGTGGTGAATCTACATGTATCTTTCCAAAAACAGTTTGCGGTATTTTGTTTTGATTTGTGTTTTATGTTATCTTTTGTATTTTACAGTGCACGTGTTTTTAGTTTCTTTAACAAATGGAGCAACCGGGTAGTACCCAGGTTCTTTCTCTTTACGTGCATAAATGATTCAACTTGGCTGAAAGTATGTAGTCAGACTAGTAGCGATTCCAATTAGAACTTTTTCTTCTTCCTCCCTCTTGCACGTGACCAAACCCCACCCCTTCAACCCCACATGCCCGCGCGAGGCGATTTTTGTCAAAGTGATTCAACTGTACTCTCTACGATTCGATTATAGACCTACATGGACGGGAGGTATCCTTGATTTCCCTCATCTTGATTTTATTCACAGATTGCAATTCTTCATTTCAGGCAAGGTTCATGTTTTGATTTTCATACAAAGTCTGACGTCATGACACATTGTGTTGTTGGCGCCGTAATTGTAGCCAATTTCCCCCCTTTATCGACTTTTGTATTTTCTAAAATTCAACAACGACTAGGAACCCAATAAAATGATTATCGCAAATAGAGCCTGTGTATTGATCAAAGAATGTCTCCAACTGAAGGGTACTTAGAGTGGATTTGCTGAATCGCCTGGAGAGCACTTTTGGAATTATAACACATAAGTTAATGGGTATACTGTTGATGGAATAGTTGTAAATGGCAAGTTTGTAAATAGCAAAAAGAAGCTCTGCTGTGAAACACTTCAGGCTAAGTGCAATCCGTAAGTGAGGGTCTCTTCTGTTACATAAAGTGCCCATCCTACATTTGTCAGTTTCGAACCATCTGTGAAAATAATCACACTATGTTGGTTCTATGAATCTGCAGAAATACTCCTATCGATATATAACATCGAGAGTATTGTGTTTGTTTTTGTATGAAAATAATTACTGTAGCTTCAATTACTGTAATTTATTTCGTCACCATATACACTGTATTTATTATTACAATGTTCCCTTCATCCCTTCTGCATATTTCCAATAAACGTCGTGCTTTTTGTTTACTTGTCTAAGCTTGCTCTCGGTATTTTGTTGCTCATCATCTAACGTATATAATTATTAACTACAGGATTCCTTATACATAGTTATCGAACGCTTTATTTTTTCAAAAGAAAACAAATTTAAATTCTATTTGATTCTTTATAATCCAACTACAAAGTTATTCAGATGGCAATAGAACAGCTGTTTTGCCATTTTTTAGATTCCGAAATTGACTTTGTGCCATAAAAATAATGGAATGTCCTTGGTTAGTTGAAGTTTTTGCGCTTTTTAGATATTTAAATGCTTTTAGGATGTCTGCTAGCACCCAGTCGGTATCAATTTATGGCATGCAAAGTTTAAGACCCCTAAATGGCAGGAAGTAATAGTATTCCAAGACTTTTAGGTAATTAAAACTTTTAATGGTGATCATAAAACAAAAATTGTTCCAATTACAGTGGTCGTGAATCGCTGGACTGTAAATATTTTAATACTGCTGAACCTTCTGAAAGATTTTATGTTTCAACTACCTGAGCTCATACAACTAACCTAGGCTCCTGGTTTCAAGGAAAACATTAGCTGCGCGCCTAAAATAGATACGGAGATGTTTTAAAGTAATTTTAATGTTATCACAAACGTTATTATTGCCAGCTTTTATACAAAGCAATCAAACCATATACAAAGCAGTCGATATAAATGGATACAGTAAAACATTAAACATCAACTGATTTAATTATATATTTACAACGAGAATATAAAATCCAAACACAAAGAGATTCAAAAGATATAAATAATTGGCTGTATTTGCAAGTATTGTATAAATGTAGTTATGCATATAACTTAGGTATTGCTTCTTAAACACAATCTATGCGTTTCTGCTAGTCACAGATCTCCATCTGTTGTTAATTGATTTTTCAAATCTACAATCTACATTCGCTGTTTAATGTATATACACATATATATATATACATACATTTATTATTATTTTGCCTTTATAGATTTGTTGGTTATGTACTTTATATCTGAGAACCATTTTCCCTTTGAAAAACGTTTAAATCTACTAGAAGCTCCTCTTATGGGTTATATGTATAATTAAATATAATTATATTAAACTATATATTTTGTTTCTAATTTTTTTTAATGAAAATCTTCTTAAACCCATCTGAACCTTTTCAAGAACTGATGGCGATTGAATTCGTTGAATAAAAATTTTATTCAGTTAATATTTCAACCTTTAATAAAATAAAGGTTTTTTTTATTAACTACATTCTTTTATTGTTAACTGGATTAAATGCATTCTATTAAGCCTCTTATTGAGAACACTCTTTAAATAAAATATTACATTTTGTAGGCCATCAAACTATTGAAAAGGAAAAAATATTGTGATAACCCTTAAAGTTGTTCCTTTTTTTTATTAAAGTCCATCAGTTATTGTGAACATATTATTAAACTATGTAAAAACTAGAAGATAGGATACGTAGACCCAGAAGGCATTGGAATGTTGGATGGTTGCATACTTTCAGTTTAAGGGTTTATTGCTAACTTTACGACGGTCACATTGCACATCAATAAATCATTACACTTTATGCGCTATGTTTGGAGGTCGTATGAAGTTACGGAATTCGAAGATCCGATTACAGTAAAAAAGAAACAAGTTTACTTTAAAATGATTTCGGATGTGGGATTAGCTACTATGACTAAGAATAACTCCTCGACAATTTTCATTATGTTTCTATTCGAAAAGAAATCCTGAATTGTATATGAACTAACATTACTGACGCGTGTGCCAAACTTCACTTCATCGAACAAAACAGCCCAGCCTGTTCTACTTACGTTTTTTCATTTTCCCCGTCAGGTACCGAAGGTTTCTCAATTTCTTGCATTTTTCTTTAGGCTATACACACCATCATTCGGCTCGAATTGTAACGCAATTTTAGTAATTTAAATCTAATATTTCTGCCGAAATTTCTGTATTGTCTTGGAGTTTGATCACCAATAGCTTATGTAGAGGATTGGTCAGTGTTTTAGTAGATTTTTGTCCAGCTTAAAAACAATTTTTTGTCTCTAATCAAATCTGTTTTAAAATTTATTTACTCCATCTTTCAAACTGCCTAACATATGTTAGCAATGTCGGCGAGAATACTCAAATTACAAGCAATGCTTCTTTTTAACCGATTCATATGAGCAGTAAGCTGAATTAAGTTGGGAGTTCCGACAACGAGCCATCTAAACTGTCGAGCTTAAGAAATTATCGATTATTGAACGTGACAACAGCTTCACTTTGTAGTCATCCGAAATACGAGTTTCATCCGATTATAATAATTAAACCATTTGGAAATGGCTTTATTTAGACCAGTAAAACAGGTGGCTTAGAAGTAGAACAACATATTCATTACAGACCTAATGGCGTTAATCTCCTTTAACAACACTATTATACAAATCATTCACAGTTATTTAAACAACGCCAACAGAAATGTCAAATATAAGTACAGATTGAAAACAATTAGCAACAAATAACTCATGGTATACTTAGAATATTTAAATACTTAGGAAATAGGATATTCCTATTTTTCTAAATATTCTCTTTTAAAAAGATATATTACTGTACTTAAATCATTCTGCTTAGATGTTCCTGAACATTTCGTTATATAATCATCTATATAGGAAAGAAGTTGAGCGACATGATCAAGCCAACCTCGTCAACTGATGCAGAATGTTTTTAAACACGAACAATTAGAAAAACGTACATAACAAGTACGACATACGCTTTATTGTGGTTTTCATTTCAAGGGCATCACACAATATAACTAATAACTTCTACGAAGGATTTGTGAATAAATACAGAAGTAGGGTAGGGACGGTAGCCCTTTGATAAAGGATACAGGAGAGATATGACATTAGGTGTCAGGGGTCGCATGACTTGAAGTAGGTCTAGACCCTATCGGGGGTTATAAAGTCGTATCTGACGTTACAACCCCTTGTAAGAAGGATGTTAAGGAAGGGTAGATGGAAATAGACGAGATTAAGAAAAGACTTGATGATTACCTGGTATTATTAGTTGGGGAAATATTGCATGTATACTTTAACTGAATCGAACGAACAGTGAACTGGGATGGAGAGATATATGGAAATATGTATTAATGAATTCTTCCAAGAACTTTTTTTTTAAATAAAGTATAATAACCAGATAAAATAATGGTTCTTAAAAAATGAGGGGTGGATAAGAGACAATAGAAAAATCTTGATCTTTAATTGCAGATTGAATCATAGAATCTACGTTCCATACAACTTAGGTTGAATTTATTATTGGAAGACATGTATGACAGAAAGATACATCTTCTTTCTACAAAAAGTTTATAAAAATTGGTACAATAGGTTAGGCATAGTATGATTAGTTATTTTATTTTTTAACGGTTTTGTTACAGTCTAGACAGATTTCTTCATATCGATCTCAATTTCCTCCATCTACTCATATTTCTGGCATCATTTATTGTTTCTGTATGGTGTCGGTTATTTATGTATTCCAATCTCTTCAAAGTCTTGTTCTTACTCTTCTTTCCGGAGGTTTCGAGACGTTTTGGATCAATCTGTATGCCCGTTGTCGGGATTGTTTTCCAAAAAAACTCATTTAATTTTCATGCTTTGTATCGGATTTTTGTGATTAGAATTGTTTATAGGTAATGGGTCGCAAGTCCATTTCTTCAGCCCCCATCCTGAAAGACCCAAGTTATTCTTTTAGCCAGTTTTAAGACGCCGTAAACCTTCCATTAGCTATTTTCTTTAGCTACAAAACGTATCCTGTACGACATATATTGCCACATGTCACAAGGAGGCGTGAGAGTAGAATTTGCATGTTCATTTATAAAAGCTGTTTACATTACTCATAGTTTTACTGTCACAGGTTCATTAGCAAATCTTTACTACCTCCAAGACTCAACAATCATCCAAGAATAACAATAATAATAACAATACTATTAGTAATCATACAATAATAATAATAATTTCAATTATAACAACAATAACCACAATAACAATAATAATAATAATAATAATAATAATAACAATAGTATTAATAGAATAATTATAAGAATAAGACAAAGAAGAAGAACATCAACGAAAATAATATTAATAATATTAACAATAATATTATTAATAATAATGGCAATGATAACAACAGAAATAATACAATAATAACAATCACAACAATAATAATTATTTTAATTAATTTTTATAAATCTTTTAACCATTTTTTACCGTTTTCTAAGCACTTTCAACCAAAACGACATTCTAGGTTAATTTCTGTAATAATTTATTAACTATATATTCAATTAAGTATAAAATGATTATGAAAAAAAAGGGAAACAAACAATTTTGATTAAATTTCTTTGGATCTTGGTCGTTAACTAAACAAAATGAAAGAACGACCACACTATTTCTATTAGAGAGGATGACGTTTAGTGTGTGTCTTCTATAAATTATCATAATTTATGTGAAATTGTTACTATAAGGTTAGCAATATTAAATCAATAGAACGAATAATTTATTTGAAAAAATACCGCGTCATAAATTGTATAGTATGAACACTGCGAATACAAAATTCAAAAAATGCAATTTAAAACCTGAAGGTCATCTCCAAGAACAAATGAAGATTATTAAAAGAATCAAGGCCATTATCTCGTGCAGTAATAACAGCAGGGGTATTTCTACGGAGTAGAGAAGCCCTTCCAAACCTAATGGCGCCTGCAGACACGTAGGCCTACATTCCCCCCAATTTAGCTTCACCTGCTGCAAATAATCTGTGGTTAAGGTTGACTAGTCTTGTTAGAAATTACTATACTTTGATATTTACCCACAATGCTATGATTATTTCAGAAACTAACATCTGCCAGCACGTAGTGGTTCTATCAAATTACTTTGTCTTGATTAGCAAATCGGCAAATTTTGCATAGCCTTCCGATCGCCCTGGACGATAGCCTTGTTTACTTTTTGCTCAACCACTCCTTCGACAGTTTAACCCCGGACTACTCCCCCCTCCCAAACCTGTCGAACCTCTCGCGAGCTCCCTCTGACGTGCGCGTGCAGTTAGTATCTCTGACGCCAGTGAAGGATTAGGAGTTGACTTTCCGTGTACCAAGCTATTGAGCTTTTACTAAGGATTATCTGGAAATAGTGTAAAGAAACATAAAGGTAAGTGTTGCTGAAAACACCTGCCAGGAAAACCCCTCATAGATTGTACGGGAACCCTTCGGAGCTAGGATGCCCTTATGCGTCCTATATACATCTGTCTCTTAGTAGTGAGGCGTTTTATATTACCATCACATACTAAGTGTACCAAATCCTTAATATTAAACATCGTAAAATATTACACCACTATCCTTAACACTCGAGTAAACTTCAGTCAGGCGCGCTAATTGTGCAGACAGATATAAAACGTGTTTTATATGATAGAAGAGTATAGTAGTTTTTAGTTTATAATATCTTCTCACTAAATATTTATAACATTTATTTGTAAAATCGTGCTGATTTGACTCAATAACTGTGCTTGATTGTTTTTAATAATTGGTAGAAATTAAATAATGTTCAGCTTATTCGTACATATTTTTAATTTTGCTAGATTACAATTGGAGCACATAGAAATATGAACCATAAATAGGCACTGTGAGTTAACTTTCGGAAATGATACCGGCTATTGTCAAATTTGATCCTAAAAATAAAATCTAATTCGTTTTAATAATGGTTGGTTAATTAAAATGGGAATTAAAATAAATGTCATTTAAGACATTTGTAAATTTAACTGAGCACATTTAAAATTGAAATACATAAAAGTAGTTTTGAAAATTGGGCATTATTTTATAAAAAAAGGTGAACTGTTCTCCAATATGATTGTCTCTAATTTTTTAACTTTTGTGATTCCGTTATTATTTTTTACTCTAGGTTTGGTTGAGCCGAGAGCCGTTACCACCTTCCCCACCCTCAATAAATCCTTATCGACTTTAGAACGGCCTGCTACTCTTTCGCCAATGAGTCACTTAATAGTATTTTCACTTCGAGGATATAAATGTTTTTTGTAGAACGTAAGGTTATTATTATAATTTATGTGAAACCTACTAAAATATTTTTAGAAAATGATACCAAACCCGACTTTACTATGCTTTAAGTTTGACTAATAACATCGGTGAATTAAGAATGTTTTCTTATTTTGCCAAAACCAACCGATTTATCATCGCAAACACGAATTATAATAAGCGAAATAGTCGTAATTTCTTTTTGCCTAAACTAGATTACTTACAATAAATGATAAATACTAATATTAAAATTAAATTATTAAATTAAAAAAACTAAAACTAAACCAAAAATGCTATTAATTTTTATTGAATAAATGTTGGAGTAGGAAGGCGATGACTCTAGCCGTGGCATCGTCTTCACCACCTTTAAAATCCCAATACCGTAATGTTGACGAAACTTATCAACATCTGTAAAGTGTATACTCTTTTCTTATCTAAATGACTGATATTAAAGATTGTACTTTCAACCCATTTTTAAACTCAATCAATTGATAGTAAATATATTTATTTTACTTCCTCATTTTTCCTAGTAGTGTTACCAATAGAAGCATTTAGTTTGAGTATTATATGCAGCTAAAACTATATTATTTACTTTGACACCTTGTTCGAATTTGGTATTTTTTTTTCAAGTCGTTTAGGTGTCAAGTAACTGATGTAAACAATCATATTATGTTTTATAATACACTCTCATAATATTACCAGTAGGTGACTCACTGGCGAAACAGGCGCGGTTTATTGGAAATGCTCAAGGGTATTTTCGGCTAATGGAGTTTTTCTCCATGTTATCCATGATGTTTTCCCATGAAGCGTCGCAAGAAGAGCGGGATGGTAAAATTGGCAAAAACGAAATCCTGTCAGAAACATCTCTGTGATACTCATTCAAGGACCCTTGAGAGTTTGGGGGCTCTTTTGCTAGGTGGTATTATTTTGCAAATATCTTGTTAGCCAGTTTATAGAGAAGTTTTACAAACATCGTCTTCTGGTAGCCTATTAGAGTAGAATATCCAAATGTTAGTCATTTTTAAAGAACTGAATATTTTGACTTGACTTCTTACACAGACACATTTACGTCAGAGCTATAGAGTGAGATTTATACAGTATTGCCAACATGATTCAAGAATTACTATTTTTTGTATAACTGAATTTTATATTTTTAATTCAGTTAAGAAGATCGCAGTTAATCTATATAGTTAGATATGAGTGTTGGCTACCCCTTCGCCATTACTAAACTAGTTTTGTAATATATAAAATTACTAATTTGCTGCATATCATTGTTTATATGTTCTGATTTTATTTTGATATTTTTTCCTTTTCTTTTTTCTAAATTTTACAAAGATTATTTGTGAAATACTTTTCGATACTTCATATAAAGTTTAAATATGTTATAATTTTTTTACTAAAATTGCTTTCTTATTTAAAGTTAAAATGAAAATATTTGAAAGAGCCCCAATACCATAAAAATAACAAATAAAACAAGTTACTTAAGATTAAAACCTTATGTACATTTCGATGACCATGTCATCATCATCAGAGGGCCTTATTACAAAATTACAATTTGGCAAACAAGAAGTTACAAACTAGAGTGATCTTCAAACAAACATCACTCTAGTTTCTAACTTCTTGTTTGCTATATTGTAATTTTGTAATAAGTCACTCTCATGGTCATCGAAATGTACATAAGGGTTTAGTCTTAAGTAACTTGTTTTATTTGTTATTTTTTATTATTTTTGTGGTATTGGGGTTGTTTCCAATATTTTCATTGTAATATATTGTACCACTGTGCTCTTGATATTGTGTATTATTTAAAGTTATTTAGTATAATACAATGTTTCTCATAGTAGACATTTTATTTTTTTTTAATGTTTTAAAATTGTTATCTCATTCACTTTAAGTTTTTTAAAACGTTCATATATTAATTTTTTCCATAACAATTTTATTTTTATTTTAGCCTTTCAATTTTTTAATGTTTTAATTTTTTTGTTTCTTCATCTTCAACTATTTTTCTCTTCATTTCTTCTTATCGGAAAATTTTTTTTATTTCACTTTAATTGACTTTTCTTTTTTTAATTAACTTATATTGCAATACATCGAACAACTAACATCCGAATTACTCGAAGTTGGTACACAAGTTAAAGAGTATAAATTTTCAGTACAATGTTTCTTTTAAGTAAACAGTAAGTTTTTTGTGTCCGGACATGACATTGAACTTGTTTATTTTTCATTTCAACTTATTTTAAGATAGCCTAAAATACGTTTTATAAATGTACAAAATGTGAAAGTTATTCCTTGCAGAGAGGACCCACAGCCGTGTGTATAAGAATTAACACCTAACAATGAACCCTAGAGAATGAGTTTTCTTGAGGTATGCAACCCTGCACACTTGTTTCCATGATCTTTTCCCACAAATGATGTATTTAATGTTCGTAACCATGTCTTACCTATTATTCATTTTCTACTTTCATCCTTCATAAGCATTAGACGTCGAACTAACTCATCTCCTCACAACTAGACAAAAATAATATTTACTTTTGTTAACATTTTATTCTGGTGATTGAAATTTGATTTTGTAATCTAGGCACTTATAGTTCAGACGGTTAGAGTCAAAGTTTTTTTTATAAGAAATAGACTTAAGCTCAGACATAGGGGTGGCAACAAGTACTTTATACTAACAGATTGTATTAATTGCAGTTAAGCTAATCTTTTTTGATAGATGGCATCACTTATTAAACCAAATATATTAATCTAATTCAGGGCTCCTGCATGATATGTCGCGGGATTTTTCATGGCAGGGTTTCTTTCTTGCCAGGCTTCTTCATCCCGCTCTTAGCGCGACACTTACCGTACTGTTTCATTTCACTATCTCCTGATTCTCCATGGAAAGAGCTTATGAGCTTGATAAATGGGCAATCATTCCAGTTTCCTTCACTCGCGGTAGGGATACTAACCGCATGCGCGTGTGAGACGGAGGTAGCTCGCTAGAGGTTGGCTGCCACGAGGGCTGGGAGGGTTTTGGGGGCCCAAACTCGGTGAAAAAAAAAATATCTAATGCATTTTGCCAAAATTTTGCACTTATTACCTAAAATAAGACCTTTCATCAATGGCTCACTATAGCTTATTTAATCTGTGACAAATTATGTTAATATTTTAGTTTTCCTATTTAAAAATAATTTTTTAATTTCTTTTATTAGTTCACATTCTCTCTATATATATTTATTTATTTATATAACCTGTTCAACTTTTTAATTGTTAATAAAATACCTTTTACTCATCTACATAGTTCAAATATATTTTTTAAAGCTTGTAGTGGATGACACTTTTCAAATATGAATTAGTTTTTCAATTTAATTAACTAGTTATAATAACTAATTTCGCTTTCTATTTTGCCACTTAATATTGTGTTTCTCATATCAATATAAATATTTATATTATTTTTATTTACCTAATAAAAAGTAAGTATAATAATGTTTTTCTTTGTTGACCTAAGTTGGAATTGATTTAACCAATTGTTTTCATATTAACTGTTGAGAACGAATTTGCATTACACCTTATTGTACAATTTTTAACTATAAAATCCAGTTAATTTCAATTTTAAAAAATAATCTCAGTACTTTAATTTAAAATTATTTTTTTTTCTTATAACTGTTTTCTTGTATAAATTTGATAAAAAGTAATTTTCTATTAAAAATAAAATTAACTTGAATCTTAGAAAAATTTAAATGTCTACGTAATAAAAATCAACAGTTTGAATTAAAAACAAGAGAATCATTTTGGTGTGGAGTAGTAGGTTCAATATAATTCCATAAACACGTTTGTCTCTTTAACCTTTAAAATTCCCAACTGCGTATGTTTGCGTGTGTAGATCACTAACTTGTTTATAAAATTGCATCGAACGTTCGACGAAATCCTTGAAACAAAAGACAACTCGGGTTGTATTGTGAGGTTTTATTGGTTTGTGAAGCTGTTTAGACGGGAATGAAAATATTTTTTGCGGCAGTAAAAACAAACTGCGTCAGAGGCAGGAAAAATACTGGTTACGCAAATACTGTGAAGCATTGATATACTGTGGCGTAGTGAGGGCGAGTAGTCAGTATCGCGGAAGATCCTGAGCCCCGAAGTAACATCCAGCAGAATGACGGTGAAGATTGAAGATTTTGTAAACGAATGCAAATTGCTAGTGAACGTGGTGAAGATAGGTATGTCAGTGCAAAAACGTTATTTTGGATTTTCATTTAAATAAAAAAAAAAAACGGTAAATCTTCAAACAACAAACAGGTGGACGAGTATATTATTATAATTTTGAGTGCCTTCTTCTGGTTTTATTAAGATGAAAACATTGCTCATCGTTGACGCGTTTCAGATTAACTCCATTATTCCATTATCAGAACTTTACACTCCACTCTTGCATAATCAAAACTTCACACTCAATTCAGTTTGATAATGAAAGAGTACAGTATAGAGTTTTGACAATGGAATTAAACCGAAACGCGACAGCGAAAACAATGTTTTAATGTTAAAAGAAGGTACTCGTATGATACCAATATTCTTAACGGTAACAAAGATGAGTATATTAGGAACATATTATTGCTTTGGCTAGTTATTTTATTTTGTTCTACATTATATTTTGTTTAATAAAATAAATTTAGGCGGTAATACAGTATTCATTTTGGAACGTCCATTAATTTAAATGTGTGTTTTTTTCAAAAACACGCAAATTTGATTTTACTTTTAAGGGCATGCATTACGATTTTCATTTTAGACGAATCTGAAATCAATACTGTTTACTAGTACTAATAATATTATATATATATATATATATATATATATATATATATATATATATATATATATATATATATATATATATATATATATATGAACATACACAATGCAATATTTTGAATAGAGTTAATTATTTTACTACACAAACGCGATTTAACGAGAAATTCGTCATAATCATTTCGGCATGAATGACTAATCATGCAAAAGTAATTTTATAACATTTGCTTTAAAATCCTAAACTATATACATGATATAAGATTTGACACACACTCACACACATACACACACACACACACACACACACACACACACACATACATATATATATATATATATATATATATATATATATATATATATATCACATTTTAATGTACTGAAACCAGAATCTTACTTGGCATGTTTGCGAGTCAACTTTCGAGAACTATTAATTACGTGCTCTCATTTTCAAGATTATTTAGAGACTCAGTCTTAACTCTGAAATCACTTCATTTGCCACCAGAACATTCAGATCATAGACTTTCGCTCTAAAACGAAATATCTTGTTTGGAACATCCCATCATTTCAACATTTCTACATGCTCTTCAAAAATGAGCTTTTTAGGTTCAAGTTGTCTGCTTATACGAGTAGCTTGTACGTTGACAAGCCTCAATGCAATATAACTTATTTTACCATTGCGTCCAGATATTTTCTAGTATTTAATGCTTGCCTCACTCTTATGACTTCTTCCGATATGTATTCCAAGCTCCTCATGTCAGCGCGAGATGATGAAAGTAAAAGTCGTTCTAGATTATGTTTGACGGCAATAGGTTTGGCTTAATTTGCCGAAGTTTAGTATTATAACCCCTTTATATTGCAGTCATTACAGAACTAAATTATGTTACTATAAAGGAAAAGTGTAATGATACAATATATAAAATCTCTTTTTATCATGGTTTTTTAAAACCTGCTTGTTATTTTAAAAAATCTAGAATATTTACATTGGAATTTTAACACTGGGGTTTTTTCATATAATTTTATATGGTATACATTTAGAGGTATATTTATTTATTTTATTTTTATAGTTGGCAGTTATGTAGCTGTAAATTTCGGGTTTGGGAAAATCCGGTGGGACTTTGATTTATACCAAAAGAAAAACATTTTAAAAAAATGACATTATATACCACTGAGACACATAAAATTGTATAATCCAATGGTTGACAAAACTAGTAAAGCGAATTTGTTTTCAACCTAATGAAATTCTAAGTTTAAAGAGTAAACGATGAACAAAAAATTGAAGTATATCACTCGTAAGGTATTTCTTGAGAAAACTGATAAAGACATGAAGGATATAACAAGGTTTTTAAATGGAAATTCTAAATTTCTCTTATTAAACTTTGAAATTATTTGTGACCAGATATTCTGTTAACTAAAAGTTGTTGAATTATTAAATTACACTTCGAGGAAACGTTTTCGTCTTACGACTTCTTCAGCCTCATATTTTTGCCGCTAGGATTGCTGCAGATGTTCTTTTTGGTACTAATTTTTTGAAAGTTTGAAATGATATAATAGAAGAGTATGTGTGATGTGTGTTGTGTTTGTTCATTTCGGAAGTCGTAAGACGAAAACATTTCCTCCAAGTGTAAGTTAATAATTCAAGAACTTATTGTTAACAGAATATCTGGTCGCAAGTAATTTCAAAGTGTTGTAAGTGAACTACAACCAGCTCGTCATGAACAACAAGATTTCGAAATCTAAATTTAATACTCATTAAAAACTCATTCTCATTATAAGCCATCGCTAGTACATTAACATGCTTTTCAGAAGTTTTATTTCTCAAACATGAGACCATTGCTGATAGAAAATCCAAGATTTAACGGGCGTTGTAAGCGCACACTTACTAGTATCTCTCAGTTTACTATAAAATGTTTTATAAAAAACTATCTTGACGTAAATGTTATGCTAATTAGAGCTTTGCTTGTGACAACAATTCACAACGGTAAAAATTAAAAGACTTTACTTGAAATATTACTACAGACTAGTTTATTACATGCAGACTAGTTTCAACATTGTAGCCATCATCAGCGATTAGCTACTCACTTCAAAAGTAGCCACTAGTATGTTGTGAGATTTCGAGTGAAATTTTTAATATTTACAGTTGTGAAGTTATATTTTTCGAACTTTGTTTAAAAAATTTGACATTTATAAAAAAACTGCTAAAAAACTAGCAATTATATATTATTCAATACCGATAAAAGTTTTTAAAATAAACTTATAACACAATTCGGGGTTAAATAAAATACTCATGTGCTGCACCCCTGTATTTGGGTAATTTAAACGTATTTCTTGTAAACATTTACTATAAGAAAATCAGTATTTATACAACAAACATAGTTGTCACCAAATCGAACATATATACGCTGTACACTCAAACCGACAAATACGGCGTTATGTAGGCAATTTAACGTAACCGAAATCGTTAACCCTTACACCACTAACGAAATAAGCCAACAAAGAGAATATTAGAAATATAAACTCAAGTGTACAGAACATTCTAATTATTCGTAATTATTTAATTTATGGTGTTTAAAATACCGTGCATAACTTGCACACACGCGAGCAAGCATATAACTGCTTTGGATAGTTATTTAAATTTGGTGATACGTTATATTTTTCAAATAATTCAAGCGATTCTGTGAATGTCAGGCTTCTGTGAAAATCACGTTATTGTGATAGTTTCAATTGGTGGAGGAGGAAGATGCAAACACACCTGTTATTTATTAGCATAACTGTGCCCTTGAAGCAATCAAAACATGTGATTAATCTCTTTGTTTATATTTGTTAATAGATGCGACATATATTATATCTAGGATTTATTGGAACTTATACATCGTTAAGATGATTTAAAACATAATAAACTGAAAGGTAAATAGGCGGCGGAGTGTTCTACAGTGTGGAGCACTTTACTACTACTAGTCACCATAATCAGTCACAGGTTGACTCAGACTGTGAGAATTAGTATTTAGTTTAAAACTTATGGTAATATTCGGAGGTCGAAACGTTGTCCTGGACAAGTAAGGCAGCCTAAGGTGGCATTGTCTCTTCTAAGCCGCTTTAAGAGAACTTATTGTTAGTTAATAATACATCAATAATTGTTTCCCGACAAGATCATAATCTTTTTTTTACTAAAGTTCATGCCTTCCAGGTTTGCAAGCCTATATGTGATTTAACATAGAAAAGTTTGAATCGATAGTTTAGAATGACCAGGACGAAGGCAAGGAGGACATGTGGTTCTATAACCACGTAAGGGTTACTATATAAGTCAAAACAAATTGGTGCGGTCTCAGTACAGTTTTTCGAAACGACTGGGATATATATGTATATATATATATATATATATATATATATATATATATATATATATATATATATATATATATATATATATATCACTTTCACTTATGTACTTAAACAAGAATCTTACTTGGTATTTATGCGAGTACTTTCAAAGACTGGTTAGTGTCTCCATCCTCGGGCATACTGACCAGTCTTTGAAAGTACTCGCATAAATACCAAGTAAGATTCTTGTTTAAGTACATAAGTGAAAGTGATAAGTGTATACAAGAAAACAGTATTGCATAATCTACAAATATATATATATATATATATATATATATATATATATATATATATATATATATATATATATATAGCATTAGACAAGCGAAATAATGAACTCATTAACAAGTAATAAGCAATGTTTTTCTAATGTTGATTTGTAAAATAGTTTATGTTATATTAAACTTTAGAAATATATTTAGTTTAAGTAATTAAATATGTGTATTTAATTTTTATAGTATTTTATGGATTATTATTTGTAATATTTGTCTCTTTGATTCAACGCTCTAGTCAAACCATTGAGCAAAATGGAAGCCTACAAAGTGGTGAGTTCAACCATTGATAACATAGCTCCCAGGAGCGTTTCTGGAGTTCTGATGACGGTGATTGCTATATTGGCCTTTGTTTCTCTCGCCGCGTTCAAGTGGAAACGACGTCATCTTGAAAAGCTAGGGGCTCAGCTTCCGGGACCTCGTGGGTTTCCACTTATTGGAAATGGTTTGGAGTTCATAGGAAATCCTGAAGGTAGGGTAAACTTCTCTGTGTACAGATTGGTTTTACGTGTTCTTTTAAGTAGTTAAGTCATAAGTTATTAGGATTCCTATAATCCTACCAATTTTAAATTGCCTCCTCATACTAAAATATAATTTTAATATTATGTTGTTATTTATTAAATATTTGATTTATTACATATATTATTATAAATAGAAAGACCATTTTTTAAGTATATTTATAGTAAAATTTTATTACGTGAATTTATGCAACCCTTAAATAGGGCCCAACCACTCTTGTATCCACGAATTTATTAGTGCCTGATCAGTACCAGTAGCGATAAGTACCAATGATTAGTATCAGTAACCCCATATTGACGAAATGGTCAAATTTAATATCACTGTCTTAAACATTTATATCACTGTGTTAGGACAAATAGCTTTTATAGATTCTCGTGGCCTAATGGAGATGCGTCGTGATAATGTAATTATACATGTAAAGGAAAGATATTCATATAACCCGATTATAGAAAAAGGGATGAATTTTCTGAAACTTCCAGATAGCTCGCGCAAGTGTGGTTTTTATTAAATAGACTTTTATTGAAGTCATATGCCAAAAAATATTTTAAAGTTATATTATTAGGAATATATGACGATTTAAAAAAAAATATTAATCTTTTTATTGAATTTTTAAAACCTAATATTTTCCAGTATGATAATACGAAATATTTTCAATACATATGAAAATTCATATACCCAAAGATAAAATCTGCAAAAACATCTGTAGAAACAACTAAATTAAATTTTGGTGATTCATAATTTTGAAATTAACAAACTCGTTTCTAAATATCTCGAACATGTGTAAGCAGTTTATTGCCAAAATAATTGTCTGAGTTATGAAACCAACTGGCAGTCATGCCTCTAAGTGCTTCCCTTAATCAGGGTTCATTTTTAAATACAAACTAACTAAAAATTGATTTGTTCCTTACATAGTTTGTAAGCTCTGCCGTGAATAGTTTTTAAGAAAAGTTTTAAATGGTGTGAATGGGAGACGATTAGAATAGACGTAAACTATATTTAATATTATAAGATATGTTTGGAAGTTGTTATCGGATCTACAAACCATACAGAATCTAAGAGTAGAACCATTGTACCCGTTATGACGTTTGTTAACCTATATAGGCCTAGAGTCAAACTTATATAACAATTAGCTCAAATTTTAGTATTTTCAAACAACACAGCATCTCAAACGTATAGTGTAGGTCTAGAAGTAAATAAATATAAATGTATACTATTAATTGGTTCGTAAATATTCATGTTATTATAGAAATTTCATTTCATTTTTTATTTTTGGTCATTTTTAATCTGATTATAATTTAAAATTTCATTCTATTCATGCCTAATGTAAACAAAGCACACAAAAACCCACAATATTTAAACAAAAATTGTTTAGTAACTAGAGAAGATACTTATTTGGTTTACATGCAAATGGAATTACTGCACTGAAGACAAAAAAGCAGTTAATACTGTACATTTGCTATAGAAATTTCCATAAACCAATAGAAAATAAAGAAAAACATCACACGTGATTTAATGTCCAGACTTTTTCTGAAAAATCTCCAAACCGAAATTGTTCACGGACATGTAAATGAAAGAACAATGGAATCATGTTCTATATCTTCTACGCTGAAATCTCCCAAATAAATAATCTAGTGAGACATTTTAGTATCTCCAAGTGAGGCAGAGGGTCTGTTTATCACCTAGTGAGATGTGAAAGAAGAGACCCAAATTGTTCACGGACTTGTAAGAAAGAACAATGGAATCATGTTCTATATCTTCTACGTTGAAACCTCTAAAAACAAGTAAGCTAGTAAAAAATTTTAGTATCTCTAAGTGAGGCAGAGGGTCTGTTCATCACCTAGTGAGATGTGAAGGAAGAAGGTAGGCGATGTTTTACTAAAAAAAAAAAAAAAACGGTGAAATACGAACCTAGAACTTGCAGTTTGTAACATTTTTAAATGAGATCTCTTCAAGAATATCATCAATGCTATATTACGTTTTGTATTATTATTATTAAAGTTAATTAATATACATACAAGTTAATTATTCCATACATTATAAACAATTTTTTTGTTACTTACTGTTACGTATTTAAAATTAATATAGACTCATTTCTTTTATTTAAACCCGCCGCCAAAGTCAGACAAAGCTCACCCGTGATAAGGTTGGTTCTGCAGTTTGAACCGGCAGAGCAAGTTAGACCTTTCGGGAGTGTAGACAGATATCCCTACGTTCTAGTATACTATTATACTTTCAATCTCCGTACCTTAGGTACTAGAATACGTGAATGTAACTATTTTATTAATTTTTATACCGAATGTGACCAGTGCGTGGAATACGAACAAGTTTTCTGGCCAGAAATGGCTTATTTAATACGCGAGTGTGATAAGTGTGTATTCCACGGTGCACGTAAGTACAAACTATTAATTTATATAATTGTAATAATTATTGGTCCTCCGAAGCTATTGTTACCAAACAAATTTGGTCCTCCGGGCCGGATCTTGAGCCTTAAGACCTATATACAAAAAAAAAATACAATTCATCATATGTGTTCATTCTACAATTTCTACAAGTTTTTTCAAACTTTGTCTGTGCATGCAAACACTGGAAAACTAGTTCATGTCGCAGTATATGAAACAGCTGATCCCCTCTCATCTTTGTTTGGCTTTGGCGTGCATTAATATGTTGGTTTAAATTAATTGTAAAAGTTTATGAAAAGTGATTTCAGTTGTGTATAGAAGGTTATCTCATTGAGCCTACGTCCATTTGTTGTTTACTTAGGCTTATTTATTTCTCCGTTAAACATATACGCTCATAGGCCTAATCTCTTTAAAACATTTTGTAATTTAAAAATTAAAGCAGTTATCTCATCTTCTGCTATAAAACTATCATTTAATCATGGCAAAATCTTTGGCAGTTATTAAATTAAAGAAAGACAATATATTTAGTCAAATTCAAGAAATTTTTGATCTAACAAAAAAAACATCTGATAAGTCAATCCTGGAAAAATTGTTGGTGCGCGCTAAATCTATAAATAGGCTTCGTGAAGAATTTTCTGATATTTTAGACATTTATCATGAACTAGAAATACAGGCTAACCCGAATTTTCAACCCAACTACACTCCTCTTAACAGCATCAACGAGTTAGTCGATTATGTTAATTCTACCGTATATTCGATAGAAAGTAAGATGTCATCAACAAGGCCTAAATGTGAAATAGTTACTCCTCAGTTACATATACGACTGCCTAAGCTTGAACTCAAGCATTTCGATGGTGAATTTCTCTAATGGATGTCATTCATTAATATATTTAACGCTAGCATTCATGAAAATGCATCGTTACCAGGAGTTTCTAAACTTCAATATTTATTGAGCGTTATCTCAGGAGAACCGCTAAATTTAATTAAATCTCTCCCTATTTCTGACGCTAACTATAAAGTGGCCTATGACTTATTAAAAGAAAGATATCACTCGCCGAGGCGGTTAGTTACTTTACACCTCAATCAAATTTTAGATTTGCCCTCTGTAAACAACACGCCTAAACAAATGAGAAATTTTGTAAATTTATACTCAGAAAATATACAAGCTCTTAAAGGTCTTGACATCGATATCACTAGTAAAAATCCTTTGTTATCTGCTATGCTTTTACGAAAAATGGAAAGTGAACTTAGAAACCGTTTTGAAAACTTCCGTTCATCAAGTGTTACTCAAGAGAGAGTTGACTCCACTACAATACCTGATGCAGCGGAAATTATTAAGTTTTTAAGTAAAGAATGTAATGAAGTTGAAGATGCCAATCTTCATTCTCCTTTTACCTCGAAAGCCTCCTCGTCTGGATCACGCACCCCCTCTGGTTCCCAAAATAAATACTTTAAACAAAAAGTATCACTGATGTCCTACAATTATGGAGAAGGCTCCTCCATTAAAGTTAAACCACATCCATGCTTTATATGCAATAAAATTGACCATAAGGTATATTCTTGTCCGGACTTCAAGAGTCAGGACGCCAAATCCCGTCTCAAAATTGTAAAGGAAAAGGGGCGTTGTACCTCATGCTTAGGTACTCACCATCTTAACGACTGTAGGTCAAAGTTTAGTTGCTACAAATGTCACAAAAATCATCATACATTATTACATTTTGAAAATTACTCTACGCTGCAACGGACCACGCCTCAAACTTCGCGTCAAGACTCTCCGACACTTCAACAGGAAATAACCCCTTCTCCAATCACTATGACCTGTCAAGAAAAGCAGAATACGTCTCAAATCTCTAATACTGTTCTCTTAGGCACTCTACTTGTTAATCTTACCTCGTCTAACGGTATTACTCATGTATTTCGTGCTCTTGTTGACTCTGGCAGTCAATCTTGTTTTCTCACGGAGCGTGCTGCTCAATTATTGTGTGCTCCTCGAACTAAGACCACTCATAGTGTGGTAGGATTGTCTCAGGTACCCTTACGCTCAAAAGGTCTCACCTCAGTTGCTGTTGAAACTCTTGGGGGGCAAGGTTATTTCAATTAATGAAAGATTTTTAATATTGGAAAAAATATGTGTTAACGTACCAAGCACACAGGTAGACTCTGAAGTTCTTTCCAAGGTTCGTCCTTATGTTTTGGCAGACCCTACGTTTCACTTGCCAGGAGGCATAGACGTTCTTCTTGGTGGTGCTTTATTTCCACTCATACTTACTCAAGAAGCTTATAACCTCGGACCTGGTTTACCCAGGCTAATAGACACACACTTTGGCTTTTTAGTAATGGGTAACGCACCATGTCTATCTGGCAGTGAACTTCATAGTAACTCCAGCTCTCAATTATCAACTACACTTCTAGTTGTCAACGACATTGACCTTCACGACTCACTACAAAGGTTTTGGCAACAGGAAGAACCCCCTGCTGTGTCTAAGCTTTCTCAAGAAGATACATTATGTGAAGATCACTTTCTCGCCACTCATACTCGGGACCAATCTGGCCGATATTGCGTCCGACTACCATTCAAGACTGAACATCCTCCTCTGGGTCAATCTCGTTTAAATGCAGAAAAAAGACTGCACTCTCTAAAGAAGAAATATAGTGCTCAACCTCAATTTAGTATATACTGATTTTATGGCTGACTACTTAGCCTCTGGTCACATGATATACGCTCATAATACTGATCTAACTGTACCTCATTACTTCCTTCCTCACCATGGTGTTTTAAAGGAGTCTAGCAGCACAACTCGTTTACGTACTGTATTTGATGCTAGTTCTGAAACCTCTAATATTTCTCTTAATAATATTTTATTAACAGGCAAAAAGATGCAAACGAATATTTGTGATTTATTACTAAATTTTCGGATTCATAACGTTGTTTTTTCTTGTGACATTCGTCAAATGTATAGACAGGTAAAAATGCACCCTGATGACCCTGCTATCAGATGATCTTATGGCGTGAAAGTCCAGATCAGCCCTCTTTAATCTACAAGCTCACGACAGTGACTTACGGAGTGAATTGTTCACCGTATCTTGCCATTAGAACCTTACATCAGCTCGCTGCAGACGAAGGTGACTCCTATCCTGAAGCTGCAAATATTCTACGCACGCAGACGTTCGTAGATGACATCATCTCTGGAGCTGACTCTGAAGAAAAGGCTTTGAGCCTCCGTAAGCAACTCATCTCGCTCCTGACTCGCGGAGGCTTTGAACTACGCAAATGGACATCTAACTCCAGTCAACTGATGCAAGATCTTCCTGATGCTCATTTAGAGACCCCTGTATTCCTTCAAGGCAGTAAACAACCACATTTCACTATATTAGGTCTTCACTGGTCACCCTCTACCGATACGTTTACCTATAATTTGAATTTTCCTCACAATTCCAGGACTAAACGTCAAATTCTCGGTATCATTGCCCAGATTTACGACCCTTGTGGCTTTCTCTCACCCATTGTTATGTGGGCCAAACGTTTTATGCAACTACTCTGGATCAAAGGATTGAACTGGGATGAACCACTTCCATCTGAACAATTGAAATTATGGCAAACCTTTACAGACTCGGCTAATACTCTACGAGAAATTGTAATTCCTCGTGCATTACGAATAACACACTCGAGAAACTTTGAGTTACACGGTTCTCAGATGCTTCTGAGAACGGTTATGCCGCCGTCGTTTACTTGAGATGCCAACTTAGCGACGACTCTGTGTTAATTCGGCAAGTAATATCGAAGACTCGGGTAGCCCCTCTGAAAAGGCTCACGGTACCTCGATTAGAGCTAAGTGCAGCTCATTTACTCGCCCAACTAGTGGGATATGTTATCTCTCTTTTTGAAAAAAGGGTGGAATTTTCTTCTGTATTTCTATGGTGTGATTTGACAGTAACACTGACATGGTTACAAACACCTCTTCATCGATTGAAAACGTTTGTCGCCAACCGGGTAGCCCAGATACAAGAATTAGTGCCTTCTCATTACTGGATACACGTAACGAGTGAAGATAATCCTGCTGATTGCGCGTCGCGTGGGTTACTTCCTAAAGATTTACCACAGCACTCATTATGGTGGTACGGCCCCTTTTGGCTACAAAAATCTAATGATACTGGCCTGTATCTCATTTTATGCCTGCAAAACTTACTGACACAGGAGAAGAGAAACCCATTTCACCTATATCTCTCATATCAACTGCTCCTCATGAATGGGAGCTCCTCACTCAGTTTTCTCACTTTAGCCCACTCCAGCGTGTGATGGCTTATATTTTGCGATTTACTCATAACGTTCGTCATTCAAGAAAGCTCGATGGTCCTCTCAACACTCTAGAAATGAGAGCGTCAAGACTGGCAATTTTCAAAATGGTTCAAGAATCAGCGTTCAGAGACTACATCGTTGCCATGAAGAAGGATCCAACTACACCTGCCTCGTCACAACTCCGCCGACTCTCTCCTTTTCTCGACAAGGATGATATCCTACGAGTGGGAGGACGTCTCAACGCTTTAAAGATTCCTACGGATGTGCAACATCCTGTGATTTTGCCCAAACGACATCATGTCGTCAACCTTCTTATTGATTTTATCATCGAAAATACTTACACTCGGGCGCTCAATTGACTCAATCACTTCTTGCACAGGATGTGTGGATACTCTCGGCCCGAAGTGTAATACGCTCTCGCATTTTTCAATGTGTTGTATGTTTCCGACACAAGCCTCACAATAAATCTCCGCTCATGGGTGATTTACCAAAAGCAAGATTAACTCCTTCTCGTCCGTTTCTCAACACCGGAATTGACTACGGAGGTCCTTTAACCATCAAAATGCACAATTTGCGCTCGATTCGCTTGACAAAAGCATATATTTGTATCTTTGTTTACCTTGTGACAAAGGCTGTACACATTGAAGTAGTATCGGACCTGTCGACAGATGGGTTTATTGCCACTCTCACCCGATTTGTGTCTAGACGCGGTCTTTGCACAAATATTTATTCTGACTGTGGTGAACATATTTTAACTCTATGTGAATTTTCCACTCTCACAACTCAAGTAGAGGCTATATTGAATTCGAGACCTCTCACACCTCTGTCAAACGACGCCTCAGACCTCAATGCACTCACCCCGGGTCACTTCTTAATAGGATCTTCATTGGTTTCAGTTCCAGAAGAGGATCTTTTCAACGTTCCTGCCAACCGACTCAAGCACTGGCAGCTAATCAAGGCCTTTCACCAGCGTATTTGGAAGAGATGGCATCTAGAATATATCCATACTCTTCAGCAGCGAGGGAAGTGGAACGTGCCAACTGTCAACCTGCGCGTCGGCGACCTCGTGTTAGTGCATCAACCTGCACCACCTCTCGCATGGCCTCTGGCTAGGATAAGTAGTGTTTCTCCAGGAAAGGAATGTGTAGTAAGAGTGGTTCATTTGAAGACAAAGCAGGGAACCTTGACAAGACCTGCTCACAAGGTTTTCCCTCTACCTCTACGCTCATAATGAACTTGCGCCATAGTGCGCTCAATTTTTGTAAAAGAGATATTTTTATTTTCCTTTATGAACTTTTTATTTTTATAAACTCTCAAGATATTGTATTTGTGTTAGTTCTCTTGAATCCTAGAAGGATTCAAGGCCCCCGGTATGTTACGTATTTAAAATTAATATAGACTCATTTCTTTTATTTAAACCCGCCGCCAAAGTCAGAGAAAGCTCACCCGTGATAAGGTTTGTTCTGCAGTTTGAACTGGCAGAGCAAGTTAGACCTTTCGGGAGTGTAGACAGATACCCCTACGTTCTAGTATACTATTATACTTTCAATCTCCGTACCTTAGGTACTAGAATACGTGAATGTAACTATTTTATTAATGTTTATACCGAATGTGACCAGTGCGTGGAATACGAACAAGTTTTCTGGCCAGAAATCGCTTATTTAATACGCGAGTGTGATAAGTGTGTATTCCACGGTGCACGTAACTATTAATTTATATAATTGTAATAATTATTGGTCCTCCGAAACTATTGTTACCAAACACTTACTGCAGTACGACATTTGTAAAACTGCACAGCGGAAATGTTAATAGTTGTTGTGGCATGGTGGGACGAAAAGCAACCCACCAAGGTGCAACTGACTCAACGAAAAAATAAGAATAAACCATCCTTATTTTAAATATAAATTTATAAAAAACAACAAAAGTACAATTTAACACACAAAATATTTCCATGCAACAAGGGTAGAGACAGAAATATACTTGCTTTTCTGCAGGAAAGAGTTTATTGGTGAAAATGATAATATTTAAATAGTTATTTACCTGATAGAATTGTAAATTATTTTTCAATGGTACTTACATTAATTTTTATTTATAATGTTTTCTCCGGATGAGCCTTGTATTTGTCTACTTCGTAATATTTTCGGACTAAATTTGTCGGCGATTTAGTGACATTTTTATGTTAATTTATTCTAATATTAAGTGGATTTTCCCACGCCTGTTATCTTCACATTTTGTAAACTCAACGTTTATAGCCCATCGTATCATTGTAAATACACGAGTGCTGTCAAACGTCTAACAAAACAACGCAATGTTAAAATGTATTTAACAAAACTAAACATATTCAGTCCTCTTTAAACGCCTAGAATAAGTATCTTAATGTACGTCTCAACAAGGGCATCACGCCAAAAATTTTAATTTCTATTTTCCAGATATCCTGTCAAAGATTGTGCTCATATGTAACAAATTCGACGTATCGCCTTTTCGCGTTTGGCTCGGACCTGTGCTCTTAGTGATCGTCAGTACACCGGAGGATTTACAGGTAATTTGAAAACATAAGATTGTGGGGAAACGACACAGGAAATTATCTCTTTTAATACTATTAATAAATTATTTATAATCCTTAAAAATAAAAAATAATTAAATTTACTACATTTTAAAACTATTAGGTTATTGTTATTTAAAATAATAAAGTAAATATAAAATAGTGTAAACGTTTACTCTGACGTGTTTCGACATAATTCCATTTTCAAGAAATATTTCTATATTATATTAAATAATACGTATTTTTAGATAGGATTATTTTGCTATGATTCGACTGTTGTATACGAGTAACAGAAAAATTGTTCATAACGAATCACAGATAAACATAAACTATAATAATTTATAAAAACCAAAAGGTTTTTAAGTCAACCAATCTTAACCAAATGTAGTAAAACCTGTTGAAGTTTATTGTTTATTATATGTGACTAATACAGTATGTTCAAAAGGTTTCCCCGCAGCATTCGTTAGAACAGAATCCTCGATTTATTGTTTAGAGAATTCACTTCCATGTGGATTCACCCGACATAACAGACCTTTAAAGTGATACATACGCCTGCAATCTGTGCTTGACTATATTATCAACTAATTTTGTGTGTAAATACTTTTTAGTAAAAATGCTAATTGTTGAAGAAGGTATTGAGTAAGGGGCAACTTTTTGAACGAGATGTATAATTACGATTATGTGCAGACTAGGTTGGATATTGCGTCATCTGGTGTCGTTGAATACATTAAGGAATCAAATATGAAGCTAAATTGGCTTTATATTAATTAAAATGTAATACAACTTTATTTCAATACTCTGTTAGCATAGTTTGATTGGTTATGCCTAAGTATTTTGTATTATTTAATTGTTTTATGTTTATATATTATTTAATTATTTTTTGTGATTCAAGTCTATCGACTACTAACGCTTTTGCAATCATGTGGACAGGATTTTGGAATAAATATAAATAACTATGAAGTGTTCATGGTCAAATAGTATAATATAAAAATAAGGGATTTCTTAGTAAAATTATTTCGTGTTTGGTAATAGTTTTTTTAACGTTTTTATTCCTCTTAACAAAACTAGAAATTTATTGCAATTTTTGGGAATAAAACAGGTTTTTATTTTGAAGTATACATAATAGGTGGCAAATAGACAGGCCAAGCGGGGCGAGGACAGTTCACATGGGACTATCTCGGTCGGCCGGTAGCCTGAGGACACAGAGCTTTTCCCAAGCTTTCCACTCTGTAACTATAAGCTATAATAACTCTGAACTTTTCGTGGATAACACTATCGTTATTACGTTCGGAATTCTTCGTTTCTCTGTTATTCTACTTCAAGTTTGATTAAAGTCTTGATAGAAATAAGCTTCTGCATAGTGGAGTGTGAAGGAAGGTCACGGAGAGGTTACGTATAGTGTTCGGAGTTCTAGGATATGTTTCTGTAAGGAAACTTGACCACCTGCCGTACCAGTCTCGGTCGGTTGCCTTACAGGATGTGTTTCCTTCTTGCACAATGCTCGACGTATTTCTCCTGCTAGTTCCTTAATGTTTCATGAAGGCGTAGGCTTTATTTCTGAAATGTCTTGTTTATAAGTTTATTTTAATTTCTTGTAAGACAATTTATCTGCAAATACCGAATCTACTATACATTGTAACACATTTATTCAAAACTAGAAGGTAGAAATGTCTTTTCTTCCCGATTATGAGCAAGTTTGTTAGATAAGTGACTCGAGCTGACCCTTGCGGTGCCATAATTGTCTCTAATTCTCTCATCCATTCCTTGTCCTACTTCTTATAACTGGTAGACTCTTTCTGACTCCCATAAAGAGTAGATGTACTTCAGGTACAGTGCCATAACGTTACCCTATTTCCAGACCAAGTCCTTTTTAACCTCATCTTCCTTCATTATCCTTTTTTTTACAAGTGCGTGTAACGGGCAGACACTAGGGATGGCCAATCCAGTGACTTTAACGGATCGGTGATTTTAGTGACAGCACCAGGCTTAGATCAGTGATTTTTACCGGTGATTTCAGAACCGGTAACAAGAGACCATGAGACAGCTCTGTATGCGCCAATAACAGGCAGGCATGCCACACTGGGGAAATGATTCCACATTTCGCTTTTTACTTTTTTGAATGCTCATTTTATTTAAAAATAAACTCCTACGAAATTAAGAACAAACTACTGAGTGTGAAATAGCATCCACTGTAAACATTCGATCCACTGTCACTGAAACTGGCATTTTCCATATTTTGTCACGGCTACCACCAGCGACTAACGAATGTCACTGACAAGTCACCGTGACAGAAAATATTGACCATCCCTAGAAGACACCTCTTTATGACCCTAATAGAGAGTAGTTCTTCAGGTGCTACCCTGCAGGTTTTATAACTCTATCTTAATCCTGCCTATATTTACTGTCCTTTCCTAAGCTTGGTAGGCTGCATAAGTCATACTGGTTGGTCACCTTTAAAGGAGACGTCACTAGAAAGGGTTTGCCGTCCCACGTTGCCTTGACTTACACTTGTCTACATCATGCTAAGCGACCAAGTATTTGAAGATTTATCATGCCAAGCGTTTGAAGATTTACTTATTCTTCTTTATCTTCCAGCATCTTTAACTTTAATATTCTTTCAGTGATTATGTACGCAATATCTTTTTTGCACATATTTCGTTGTGATAAAAATCTTTACGCATGTGCAATTATTCATAAATTAATAATTTTTTGTTGCAGATTGTTTTGAATAGTTCCAAAACTCTAGCTAAGGGCCCTCTTTACCGTTTCTTCAGGAACACCGTTGGAACTGGACTGTTTTCTGCTCCAGGTACGTTGTATGCAATCCCGTTAAGCTAAGATTAATGTGACACCAACTGTCTGCAATCAGTATTGGCACTTTTATGGGCGTTTTTATTGACAATAAAAAGTCAGTGTCAGGTAGAGATTAAATTCAGGCTTCTAACTGTTTGCAGAACTCTAATTAAAAGAAGTTTTTACAAAAAACACTTGATCGATCTTGATTTCAGTTTTTTTTCAATAAATAAGTTCACATTTTAACCACTAGAAAGTAAAAATAAAATCTAAAATTGTATTTAAGAAACTTTTGTGCTATTTAAGAAACTAATGTTACTTTGTTAACTTAAGTAAGAATTGAATTGAAATTTTTTTACCACTTGTTCAAATTTAACGTTTATAACCGAGCAAATAAACTTTAATTGCTTTCAATATAATTTTATCCAACTATCAAATTATTATTTTCTTCGAGGTTAGCCAATATTTCTCTGTAATAAAGCAATACAAAACCTATAAAGAGAGTATAAAAAAATCTTTCTTACAAATGGGAATCTAAAAATGTTATATAAGAAACCAGGTTTTTGGTGTACACTTTATTTTAAACAAGTTGTATAGAAAAAAAAACTCTTAAAAAGTCAATTCCTACTGAGGTCAAAAAAAATTTTAATTTTAGTTTCTTTTAATTTTATATTTACAATTAATATAAATCTGTATATATATATATATATATATATATATATATATATATATATATATGACGGAATCACAATATCAAGTGGCAAAGTAGAAAGCGAATTTCCTTGCCATTTTCCTTCTCACTATACAGTATATGGTATTGGACAATTATTTTTGTTTGTTACTATTTATTCACTTTTTTCGTTTCTAAATTATGAAGCCGCTGGTGGTCTATAATTTCTCATTCTATCCCACTCTTGTATTGCTTCATTACTGCAAATAACCTTTCACTTATGACTTCTTATATATCTTTAAGTAATTGATATCCCACCAGTTGGCTCAGTGCCAAAGTGCTGGAATCTAAACATGTAGTTCCTTGTTTCGAGTCTGATCGGGTCATCATATTTTTGTAATTAAAAAAAATAATTAAATATTTGAAAATAACTGTATTAACATCAATTGTCATGTGTTATATGTTATACAAAATGTATTTGAACCTGATTGGATAAAAAAAATGTATTTTATTAACGATTTAAAATTAGTACAATGTATATATAAGGAGAGTGTGAGCTAATAGAAGAAATTGAAAAATAGATACTACATTGAACATTGGGCTAGGCTTATATTTCAAAACTTACAATCAAAACTCAACATAACACGGACTAGATTTATGTTTAATAGCTTAACCAATAGCAAACATTATACAGATAATATAGTTCTGGTTAAAGGAAAAGACAAAACTAAGTTTGATAACTTAAGCTAATCAGTTGATTAAGGAAAGGAGTGGGTATCTTCTTTTCCTGACCCCGCATAACCTATGAATGCAGTTTACGTTAAGAAACGTATTCCTTTGTCTAATCAAACCTGTTATTTGTTGCCATAATGTAAAACAGTTGCATTGTAATTTATGTAATATAAAATAGTGCTATGTGCAATAATAACAAATGAAGTTTACAAAGTTTCGCGTGTGTTTGTAAATTGAAATTACGTTTGTTTGTTTGTTTTCCAATTCCTTCTATTAGTTCACACTCTCTTTATACTCGTATATATCTTATTTAAGTTTTCAATCGTTAATCAAATACTTTTTATTCATCCACTCAAGTTCAAATATATTGATTTAAACTTATATTGGATGACACTTGATATTAATATAGATTTTTCAAATATTAATTCATTAATTAAATTTAATTAATTATTTTAGTTTTATATGGGAGAAAAACGTTTTACGAAAGGGGCAAGTTATAAAATATAGTTATTTCGTCCCATTTAGCTAAAAAAGGTGATAACATATGATTTCATAAAACAGCTGATTTTATATTATAGGTTATGTGCTAGAACAGCTGCTTTAACGTATAGGTTATGTTACTTTATTAACTTAAGTAAGAATTGAATTGAAATTTGTTTACAACTTGTTCAAATTTAAACTACAATTTCCAGTCATTTATAACCACTTTTTCTTGTTCATAGCGTATTTTTAAGTAACATATGTAAGTCTAAAAATACTAGAGGTGTATTTAGACACCATATAATTTATACAATTACCAAATTTTGAACTGAAAGTTGTAAAATTATTTTAAAAAACTCTAGATGCTGAATTCCTTGAAAACAGGAACTTTTGGGGAGATTTTTATTGGAGATTATTGTGAATAAAGTAACATTTTTTGCAGTCAGTTAAAAATATCCTTAATATGTTTCCTACACAATATGTTTTTTTTTTTAAAGCAAAAACTATAAAAACACGACATTATAACGCAGTTAAGTTTTAAAACCGATACAAAAATACTCAAAATATAACCTCTAAACACGTACTTCAAATACGTTGTATGGGGAAATTATAAGGTCGACCGCAAAATGTGTTTACTGTTTGTCTCTAATAAACATTGTAGGTCACCTATTTTATTACAGTGTTGCCAACTTGAGTTTTACTTCAGAATAACATGTTGTATTTACAGTAGCTTAGGGTTATTATCTAAGAAAAATGTTTGACGTTAAGCAGCGTCATTAAACTACAATAAAACTATTGATTTTAGGTAATTTGACAGTAATCTCTAAATACTTCCTTAAATAAGTTTAGAATATAAATAATTTTGAAAATCGATAACCAAATGGAATTTTACGACTCTATCCTTATCTAAACAGATGTTACTTCTTTTTTTGAATAGTCTATATTTTCAATATACAAAACTATTGTTTTTAAGTAATTTGACACAACTTCCTTAATCTTTGCATACTTCCGTAAATATGTGTACAATGTAAATGATATAATTCTCAAACTTAGGTAATCAAAAAGATACCTTTCTTTATCTAGAAATTTACAAGTGTTAGTTTTTTCAATAGCCTAATTTTTAATGCACAAAACAAATTTAAGATAGACGCAAATACTCAAGTTATAACGTGCATATTTTGACAATTATTGTGGGTAAACTATAATGGTATTATATGGTAATAACAATTAATAGATTTCATTTGTAAGAAAAAAATATAACCTAAACTTACAATATAGCTTATTATTTGCCCATATACAGAGTGGTTCAAAACATCCGGCATTCTCTCAAAATTCGATTAATTAGACAAAAAGAAAAGTGTCCCGCTATATAAATGGGTTCGGAAACCACTCATCAGTGATTTTTCGCTCAGTTTAGGACTTTTCCACTATACGTTGGACTAAAACTCTTCAGTACAAGAAAATTAAGAAATAATTTTTGGTTTAAATGGTTTTTTGTATTGGTAAACCTCGAATAAAACTATGCGACTATTCTCCTATCTGCATCGCCTGCCTAGATTTTCCTCTAAGGTTCACATTAATTGTATTTAGTTTTATTATTTACTGTAATCTGTGAAGCATTTTGATCCACGGTCCTACGAATCCAACTTCAAACTCTTGACTCCTGTTCTGGTGACTAGCGTCAGGCCCAAGAAGTTACAGGGGCTTCGTGCGACCCGTGCGGCACAAGTAAACGAGTCTTGGTACCATACTGTAGGGCTTGAAATAGTAACCGGCCTGCCTCTGGGGCTAGACAAACTCTAAACAGACCCTAAAGTTTTAATCGCTTTTCCGTAACTACTCGGCGTCCGTAGAATCTTTCTGTACCTCAATACCCCGTCTGATTAGTTCGGTCCAGGCAGTTCAAATTGTTTCTTTATCCACTCTTGTTTGGCTTTACCAAAGATCCAGGCCCCAGGGGTGAGACTTGGTCCTTGGCCAAGTTAAACCCATCCCATTGGACCTTGAGAGCTGTATTAACAATACAGAATCCCTTTTCATATCACTGTAAGTACATAATGTTTTAAATATCTTCTATTTTCTCTCGTTTTTCAGAGCCCAATACATGTTTGTTGTTACCCAAATGCTTAACAATAGAAACAAAATTAATAATAATTAAAACGCATTTCCGAAATATAAATACAACTTTATTACAGTTGAGAAATGGCGGAGGAACAGAAAACTTATTACACCGGCGTTCAACACACGTCTTCTGGAACAGTTCATTCCAGTCTTCAACCAACAGAACCGCATTCTGGTGAACAAGCTGGCTCCCAAACTGGGCAAGGAGTCGTTTGATGTATGGGACTTCATTAGTCCAGCGACCTTGGATATTATCTGCCGTAAGTAACCTTCTTAAAACTTAATGAGTAACTCAGTTAATGTGAGTAGCCATATACACGCACTCAAAAAAGTACTCGTTCTGAGCTTCGTCAGAAGGAGACGCTGATCTCCTTTTAAACGTAACTATTACCCGTACTATTCGATACTCTATTATAGTTGTCTTTTTGCTTTAAGAGATAAAAACAATTAAATTACTGTCTAGAAAAAAAACGAAAAATAAGGCAACAAACAATATTGAATTTTATTTTAACATAAAATAAGTAAATCATAAAACAAATTATAGGACGATAGTAACAACAAAAAAAAAAATTAAACATTTTCCTTAATAACAAACACCATTTCATAATGAATAACTTATTTTCTCAAAAACGTATTTCAAATATTTTGGTATCAAACTCTAAACACAACTTTATAGACTTATAGTTCATAATTTCTACATGATGAATTTACTATTGAAAAGCATATGAGCAAAAAGAAATATTGATTCTGAGTTGGTGTTCATTGTTATTAATCTTTGCTCACAAGCTAAACTCAATTTGTGACAATTTTTAAAAATATTTGTGTTATTGTAATTTATTTGCTATCATATAATAAGTTCGAAAGTCACCCCAGGACTCAAATTGGTTTCAAGCTTACTACTTAAGAGGTTTGTTTAAAGTCTTCTGTTTTACTACAGAAATGTAAAATATAAAGTTAATTATGGTACGAGTATCCCAATTAAAAGAATTCAATACTTAATGGGAATTCTAAAGCTAATTACTATAATCATTTTGATTTGAATGGTTAATTTATAAATAAATATTATATAACTAATTACAAAAAATAACAAGTTACGGCGCTGACTCGTTCCGAAACCGTAGCAAGTAAAGGATCAAGTTGGTATCTGAAACAGACATGAAATAAACTTTAATTTATTTTGAAGTGGATGAAGCCCTACAGGTGAGGCAGAAAGAACTACCCTATTAGGAGATATAGAAAAAACGAAAGTAAGTACCATAGAAAATACTTCCTTTTAATAACTAAGAGCACACATGGTGCCGTTTATATTTTTGAGGAATATTCAATAATAAATTGTTGTAAACAATACATTTCTGTAATTTCTTATTTACTAACTGAGGGGATATCTAAGGTTGTCCATTGCAGCACAAATCGTTTCTGGCGGAATTGCTTCAACTTCTTGAGTTATCGTTTTTTGATGGCTTCTAAAGTACCCTCAAAGACTTTATCTTTAATAACGCAAAAAAATCACAAAGTACAGTAATGGACAACTTCACCTAACACTGTCTCAACAATGGATGACGTCAATTGAGCGATTCATTGTTTAAAACACTTTATTACTGCTATTCTTAAATGGAGCTTTGTGATCTTAGTTAATGAAACAAATCTATCTTATTTGGTTTAGTTTTCATTAGCTTCCCTGATGTGGGAGTTCCTTCTGCTGACTATAAATGACCGTCTTCGGTCCCGGAAGAGCCTAAACTTCGAGATGTTTTTTCAGCCCCAAGTATGATAAAACCTGAAATAATCAAAACTGACGGACCTTAACAATGGCCTTGAATATATACTTTATGGTTCAAGTAGGCATTGGACAGACATTTTTCTATACATTACATTGGTAGCCTAATAGGAGATATACATATCACATCTATTTTTTTTTCAAATAAATATTACAGGAAATCTTACCGCCATTTAAAACTTGACACTTTATTAATTTAACACGTAATCTATAAGAAATTATTATTAGTGTTTGTATTATTTTAATATTTTGGTAAAATAGTTTTCCAGTTGAAATGGTTAATTTTTGCAGAAACCGCCCTTGGAGCCAACGTAGGAGCTCAGGACGATCCCCATTCCGAGTTCGCCCTCGCTCTTCCCAGGTAAATTAGGCAACTAGTTTGAGCTTTAATGTCATTATATATGTTTTCCCAAACGTTCCTCGAACTTATGTTAAGTGAAAATGTGGTACTAACTCCAAACTAATAAAATAGGCTACATTTGTTACTGTATATATGAGATGAAAAATGAAACATTATAAATGTTGATTTGTATTAAAATTATTTACTTCAACATTAGTTTATGACTATCCAAACTTTGAATTTTGTAAATTTGTAAAACTGACTGAGACAGAACATTTACATAATTTAAAGTTGGGATACTCATAAACTAATGTTAAAGTGATTAATTAAGATTCACCGAACGTAAAGAATTTAAGAGTTATGTTAAAATATTTGAAAACTTGCTTGTAGTAGCAATTACTTTCGTGTTGAATTTAGTTGTACTTTTTTTTTTTAATTAAAAGTATAATGTGAACTTTTACATTTGAAAAATTTTACCTTCAGTAGTTTTGAGTTGTTGCAATTTAGTTAGGCGAGCAGTTATATTAGTGGTATTTAAATGCCTCCGTTAGGCCCCTCCGAGAGGCAGTGAGCTTTCAAAGTTGAAGAGGAAATAAGTTAAAACTATATCAGGCAATGATTGTAGGAAAAAACAAAACAAAAGCAAACAGGTAGAGTTATTTTTTAAAGCGCTTTGGTTGACTTACAATGAAATATCCGAAAAAGTGGTAAAGTACCGGGTTAGCACTTTGAAATGAACATAATATGTTAAAAACTCCATTGTAAGAATTACTTAAAATTTTCAAGTGCAAACAGAATACTAGAAAATTTGATAGTAAACACCTGAAGGGGAAATTAGGGAAGCAGCAGGAAACTTTGCACTGCCATCCACTATAGAAATGTGCTGCGCACGCTTAAGACTCCTTGCTGAATGAAATCCCTCTACTCGGAGAGTGAAAGAGTCATAAACGCAGATGGGAAGGGTGATTGATAGGGCGTTGATCTAGTTTTAACTATGTTTTTATTCTGGTTTGAAAGTAGTTAGCTAAACAGAAAAATAATTTAATTTGTGTTGATGTCTGTAATTATATTCTCGCAACTAGTATTGGATTTACTTTTCATATGCAATGTATATATAAGTAATAAACTTATAGCTATGTATAATTACTTATTCATAGCCACCATTAAACTTGTTAAACCTGATAAATTATTGAATATTTATCACACTAGTTTATAAAATGTAGTGTATAATGGAGAAAGTAATAAAAGATATAATAAAAACCACAGCTTTTCCAAAATTCGTTCAGTTTGCTTAGCTGCATGGTTTCTATAGACATACACTGTTGCTAAGCAACAGGAGTTCGCAGACTGTTATTGAAGGTCTCTGTTAATGACATACATGTGATTTCAGTAGTACTTCAAATAAAAATATAATTTTACCTATAATTATACATAATCGCCGTATTAATCACATTTACCTTGAGTTATATATACATATATATATATATATATATATATATATATATATATATATATATAGTATTTTTTTTATATAATAACAAAAAAACAACTTGGACTTAATCAGATTTGAATAATCAAATCCAAACATTATTTAATAATTTTTATTCAAAGCTTATCGTTGATAAACTAGTACCAACATCATCAGGAGTGTGTAATACAATTACGTACACTATAAAACATATGTTAAATTAGAAATATCATTGTTGCCAAATACAAATTGTCAAGTTTATCTTGGTGCCTTAATATTATAGACAATGAATATAGTAACAAATTTAGAATGTATTTGCATTTGTACATTTAATAATTTGTTATTATTTCTGTATTTATACGAGTATATTTCGAATGCTTCACATATGTTCCTTCTTAATCCTTTATTAGTTTCTTTTATAAAGGATTAAATGTATATATATATTCCTGATGTTAATATTCTAATGTTTAATATTCCTGATGATGTTGGTACTGTTATCCAATGAAAGGCTTTGAATTGTGAATTCAATTTTAATTCTTGTATTTGTGTTTTGACTTAGTTCTTTATTAATACACAAGAATACATATTGCGATATATATATATTATTCATATTAATATATTATATATATTTTCGTTTATATTATTATTATATATTTATAATGATTTCTTGTATATACAAAAACAATCTGGACTATTCAAATTCAAGAATTATTTCTTAATTTTCATTCAAAGTTTTCCGCTGATAATCAAGGAAAAATAATCCTTTTCGATTTCATTTTTTAAACTTGTACATATATATATATATATATATATATATATATATATATATATATATATATATATATATATAGAGAGAGAGAGAGAGAGAGAGAGAGAGAGAGAGAGAGAGAGAGAGAGAGACCTATGTATACACACATATAGGTTTTGCTTATATTCTGTTAAAATTTTTCTAACTTATGAGGTGCATATTATTAATATATTTCAGAGCATCTGAGCTGGACTACATGCGTATCTTTAAGTTTTGGCTACACCCGGACTTTATTTTCGAAAGGGTCAGCTATGCTCAAGAATTAAAACAGATTTACAAACAGTTGCATGGACTTCCTAATGCGGTAAGCTCAACACTTTGGGATGAGAAAACACACTCAAAATTATATATGGTAATAGATAAGTAAATAAGAAATTTATATCGGAAGTCATCGATAAAAAAATAGATTTTTAATTGTTCGATATAAACTCTCTCATTTCTAGATAATCCCTTATATATAGAAAGTTTGAAAAAGACTGTATTATAGATGTATAGTGAGTTTCAAAGGTTCTATAGTAAGTTTCAAGAGTTTATAGTTTACAATAACCTAGATTAAACTATTTTTTTATGTAACAATAAAAACAAGTGCTGTCACTATTTTATTGCTTACACATTTAAAATATATCTAATGAGGTGGATGATGCAAATCATATTAAATCACATGGTACAAATCACATGAAAACTCTTTTTTAAAAATACAATCGCAAATTCCTTTTTAAAAGTAAAATAGTTTTGGAAACTTAGAATTATCTTTGCTAGTACTAATTTATTGTTATTGTTACTTTTTTATTGGAAGGATTTTACTTTATTGTCGTTGTTACATATATTTTGTTTTATAATAATTTGCCTAATATTGGTGACTAAGACTCATACACATAGTTGCACCATTTACTTAACAATCGTAAGTAAAAAATTATTTGAAAAATAATGATCTCTAAATAAAAGTAATAATAAGTTAAACTGAATGTGTAGATTATCAAGCAGAAAAAAGAAGAATTTAGACTTAAGAAAGAAGCAATGCTACAGAATTCAGCAACTGACGATGTGGAGATGAATATTGGAGGTAGGTTTATCTACAACATAGATAGTTGTACTTTCGTTAATATTCTTGTTTACTATGGCTTAAACGGAATTAAATTTAGTATTAATTAATATTTTTGAACAACTCTACGGGAAAGTAAATGAAGGGAAGTAAATGTGGTTTCATTTATTTATGTTAATCATTACACCACAGTTGTTTTATACAGTTATATCTATGGGAAAGTGTCGAAATTTGCTCACACAAACTAAAGAAACTAAATTTTCACTGAATATACATCTAAAGATACTTTCTTAGTTATGATTTTTTCATTGCCTTTTTATCTTGAAACCCTATTTCTTTGTAATGTTATAAAATAACTTTTATGCTTGTCAAATGACTAAATACAGTTTTAGACTCCATCCTGCCTAATACTTTATATTCCACACAAAACTCTTTCACCATAAAGCCATGAAATGGCTCTTTCTTACTTGTTAGTTTAGACACTAATTAAACTCTCACAACAGGCAATACATTGACAACATTGGGCATTGTAAACATTAAGCAATACATAAACAACCTACATAAATATTCGCTATTATTTTTAAAAATTGCATAATTTGAGTCCATTTAGAAACTTTTACAATATATATATATATATATATATATATATATATATAAATATGTATATATATATATAGACCCTATATAATATAGATATAAATATATATATATAATATATTGAATATATTAAATATAATTAAATATTTTTATTATATAATATATTATATAAAAAAATATATATATATATTTAATATATAATATATAATTTTTATATATATAAAATTATTCTTGTTTTTGAAATATTTTTAATTTATTAACTATATTACAAGAAAACATATCACCATATTTAATATATATATATATATATATATATATATATATATATATATATATATATATATATATATATATATATACTCAGTGTAGAGGTATCAAAAGTATCACAGAGGTAGTACAGTCTAAAAAAAGGAACAATTTTATAATTATATAATAGATAAAAATTGTGATCATTTATTACATCAAGTTAAAGTTGGTTGTATGCTTTGGTAATCGAGCAATATAGATTTATTGTTAGTGTTAACCATCATATGATTTAATACAACTTTTATTTTCGAATATTTGTTTTTTAATGGTAGGTAGTCTGCATTTGCTCACCTTTCAAGGCTCAATTTAAACACAGGCTACAAAGCCTAGGTAATTTAGTAGAAACAGATTTCCAATTACTACCAAATAATTCTGGTTTCCATTTTCATTTAACAATAATTTGTTGATTTAAATCTTCAATCACTTAACTAAATATCCTAGCCTACAATTATATAATTGGCATTTGATCAATCTGAAATTTAAATCATATTAACTGAAAAGTGATTATCCTGGATTGGTTACTCCAGGAAAAGTGGTATCCTTGGATTGGAGGCTCTGCTACCAATCATCACACATCCCCCTGATAATAAGAGTTTACCCTTTAACCTTAATATATTCAACCACAATCCCACAAATGAGTGCACATATATTCACACTAATGGGTCTACGAGCCTAAATGTGGCATTGTCAACTGTTTGTTTTATCTACTTACTAAGAATAGAATTTTATTTCAGAAACAAAGAACTTAAAGGTTTTTCTAGACATTCTGCTAGAACTCTCAGACGCAGGAGCAAACTTCTCTGATGATGACCTCAGAGATGAAGTAGTAACAATGATGGTTGGGGTGAGTAGTCTTATCTTATCTTCTGTAGGCATTTATTGACAAACTTCATATGTAATATTCCTGTAAAGAATCTCACATACATTTGGACTCTTCCGGGTCGACAAGACACTTAGGAGAGACCAAAAACAATGAATATGGACTGGTAATAAGTACATTGCAACAACAGAAAATATTGTTGGCTAAATATTAACATCTAGTTTTTAAGAATGAACTTCTACAATGTTAGAGTGCTCAGTAAGTTGTTAAAACTTGAGATTGTTCAGGTTCTCTCATCTTTTCACCCAATGGTAAAAAATAAAATATTCTACTATAAATCTCACCACACATTAGTTTTTTTAAAAAAAACAAAAGACACTAGTTCATAACACAATCAGATTAGTTTCTGTGACGATGTCGCCTTCCTCAGTGCTTGGCTACTAAGAGTAATAACCAAGCACTGAGAAAGGCGACATCGTCACCGAAACTAGAGTGATTGTGTTATGAACCAGTTTGTTTTTTTTTTTTAATTAAAAACTAATAAGTAGTGAGATTTAGAGTAGACTATTTTATTTTTTACCTTTGTGAATTGTTCTCACTAGCTAAGCTCTAATTAACTAAATACATTTTATTCCAATGTTTTGATTAAATTATCATTACATGATCTTTTTTAGTTCTTGGGATGTAATTGTTTCTGTGTATGCTATCTTGAACCTAATTCTCAGATGATTTAATTTCTAGTCTGTAAAAACTTAGTACTTGTAAATTTAATTTCGAATTAGCTTCATTCATGTATAGACCCTATTAGTAGCTTCATTCCAAGTGATTCATTAGTATGTTTATCTTATTTGTTAGATAAATATTACAATACACAATAACTACATTTAGATAAATATTAGTTTATAAACCGATTCAACAATAAACAATAGCCTTTTATAATTATTTATTAAATAAAACCCAAGGAAGGTTTTTTAAAGTTTTGTTACTGTAAAACAGTCTGACACCTTGGTAAGTTACAGTATAGTAGATTTTAATATCTCAGTGTTGAAATTACGTAATAAGTAACACTTGAGCAATATTAAAAATATTAAAACATTAGTGATATTAACTACATAAATATATAATCCATTTAAAATATTTTGATTTACTATTTTCTAAAAATTAAAGTTTCCTGGTGTATAGTCATTAAATTGACAATTGATGTAATACGATATTTTAAATACAACATATTCTTTAAAATTATTATTCCTAAACAAAATTGAATATTATAATTGGTGGACAAATAAGTTTTTGTAGTACAATTAGAATAACAGTATACTTGTGTAATACCACAAGAGCTATAGCAAGAGACTTGAGATGCATAGGAGGGAAGTTTGCCGATTAGTGGAGGTGGAAGGTCAGGCAGATATCTACCCCTCTCTCGTATCTAGACACAGTGATGCACAAGACACAATGGTTATGGTGGACTGTTAAGGATTAGCAGTGAGGTAACTATAAACACTGTCTTTGAGGTCTCGTCACCACTCTAAATGTCAAGTAGGCCACTGCACAAGGCTGGCCAAGTCCCGAGCCATGTACGTCATATTGAATAATTAAACTGTCAATGAAACTTTTCAAATCTGAATACATATTGTTTATTAATAAACTAATTTATTTTATTGGCAGGCGTTATTAGTTATGCTTTATTTTTAATTCACTAATGATTATGAACATTAAAAATTTAATACAAATTCAAGTCTGACAGACAGATACTGTTACAGAATATGTTATTATTAGGCCTTACACCAAAGATATAAATAGGTTTTAATGGTAGACAAGATTCGAATATAGTAACTCTTTTACAACAAACCCTTGTATAAAAAAATGAAAAACTTTTATAAACTTGAGATACTTAATGTTTTAAACAGTCATTTTAAAAAGTTCTCTGTACATACATACAGGTAAATATCCCTCTTATAATAAATGAATCTTCTTAAAATTGACAAATTTAATAGAATAAAATACAAAACTAATAAAATACAAATTACATAACAAACTTTAGCTGAAAGTATTTTCTTTAAAATGTATTTCTTTAATAATGTATAATTATTGATTCCACTTGGCAAAACAGCAGAAGCATTTTGCACTAGATCAGTCCATTTTTCAATGTTGTAAGTCACAGACCAGGCTGTTCCTTAGGTATGTTGTATTTCTGTGAGGCTGTAGTGTCATGGTGTTCATAGAGTGTTTATGGTGTCATGATGTGTTGTTGATAGAGTGGCTGTTAATTATGTGTTTGATAGTGAGTGATTTATCTTTTAAAATGTGTTTAGTTTGGTTTTTGTGCTGCCTCTCTATGTTTCAAAGTTTTCTGTTGTATTTAGTTAATTTTTTTTATGACATGTAAAATTTTTATCAATGTTGGTGTATATGTGTTACATGTTCTGTATATGAATAGTGAAATTTGAATTTGGATGTCTGTTTTTCATGTCTTTTGTGTGTTCTTTGTATGGTGTGGTGAGGTTCCTCCCTTTTTAGCCTATGTAGAAGCTAAGAGAGTCCTTCAATGTGATCTTGTAAACTCCTGCTCCCTATTGTGTATGTTCTGGAGTGTTTTTGAATTGAGTAGCTGTTTTTTGGCTGTATTAATGTTTAAAAGGCGACTTTGTTTGTTGTGATGTGTTGTCATGATATGTTATTTTTATGTACTTTGTTGTTGGGTATTATTTTTGTTTTTATGGTGTGTGTGTGTGTTTTTTTAAATATTACGTTATCTATTAGGATGTATTTTATCTATTTCTATGAGCATTGTATTTCAACATGTTGAGTTTGTTCATCCTGCCTTCATTGTTCATAGGTATGCTAATTATTCTGTATATCATGAAGTGGAGGGCTGCATGTTTGTGTTGTATGGGGTTGTTGGAAATGTTGTGTATGACTCTGCCTGTTGTGGTGGGTAATATATATATATATATATATATATATATATATATATATATATATATATATATATATATATATATATATATATATATATATATATATATATATTAAATGTGTAATTGTTGTTTTGTTTTGAAAATTGTGTCCAGGAAGTTGATTGTGATCTGTTTCCTGTGTAAACTTTATATTGTTTTGTATCTTGTTTATGTATTTGATTACCTGTGAATCAGTCTTTTCCTAGGGGTATCAATAAGTATACATTAATAACAAAAGCTTCAAGACGTACAATCCAAAAACTGAAAATTTTCTTAATGTTTTAGGGAAGTGAAACAAGTGCACTTACAAACTGTTTCTGCATTCTAATGTTGGCAATGAATCAGGACATTCAGGTAAGTAGTTTACAAGATATTTAATATACAGTAATAATTTAGTAAGCCAATAAAGCTCTAAAACAAGCAATTGACCTTTAAACAATTTAACCACTAATAACAAACACTACTAGTTACTGCATGGTAAACTTATCCTTCATCATTAGTAATGTTAATGAAAGAGTAACTTAAAAAATATGACAATAGTTCAGTGATGAAAATGCAATAATATAAAGAGCTTCTACTACTTGCTTGGCTAGTGAAAAAAATAAAGACAGGAAAATAAGTAAAGATCTAATGTTAGTTTCAAGATTAATTATAAGCTCTATTACAAGTTGGTTGATAACCACCCCTTACACACACAGATTTATATCTTATTACTTCGCTGAAAACGAAAATTCAGATGGAGATACAAATTAATAAAATGTTTATTTTATTCCCCAAACAAAATAAAAATTGTGAGTATCTCATCATAAACAAATGTTACTTGGGTAAACTACTTCTGTTTTGTTAAAAATATTTCTTTCTGAACTCCAGCTTGTACAATAGCACAATCAAATTTCAAAAAAAAGTCTATTTTATTAATAATATTCTAAATTATATAAATATATCTAAACTTTTATATAGTGAGTTTTCTAAAGAAAAAATGCTGCAATTTTAATTTGTATGATGTAATTTGGGTGGAAAACGACCTATAAAAATTCTTAAAATAATACAAATTTTAATTTTCTCTTATAAATCCTATTGCCAGTCATATGTTTCTTTGTCTTTATTTTGAGATCAGTATCTTATGACTGACTTAAGTAAAAAAAACATCAAAGTTAGTTTGTTGCTAAAATTTAATTTATACAAAACTTTCAGTCCACCAACTGAACTTCAATTTTAGACACTTGTTACTCAGTTAGTTCTGCTATTTGTGAAAATACAATAACACATCTAATTAGTTTAATTAATTCTAGGCTAAAACATTCGAGGAGGTATACCGAATATTTGGTGACTCTGATCGAGATGTTACTATGGAAGACCTCAACCAGATGACTTATTTGGAAATGGTTATTAAAGAAACTCTTCGAGTATTTCCTGTTGGCCCTATGTTTTTAAGACAAGCCCAAGAAGATATTCAATTGAGTAAGTTATTAATAATAAACTTGACAATTAAAATACAGTATAATTTATACATTTAATGTTTTAAAGAATATAATAATTGTGTATAATTTCATATTTATAAAGAACAAAAGTCAAAATACAAATACAAGAATTATATTTGAATTTACAATTCAAAGCTTTTCGTTGGCTAACAGTACCAACATCATCAGGAATATTAAACAATTCAAGAAAGTATATTGAATTCAATATACCAATTCAGAAAGTATATTTGAATTGTAAATTCAAATATAATTCTTGTATTTGTATTTTGACTTTTGTTCTTTATTAATACACAAGAAAACATATTGCGATATTTATATAATTTCATATTTATATTGTTATTTTTTATAATTAAAATCCTAATTCAAACAACCAATATAAACTTGAAAGATTATTTATTCAGGCAATAATTATTTTATATGAAAGGAATTATAGACAATAATGGAGTCAATCAAATATTATCTTTTTTTCAACTATACTTTCTTTCAAAAACATCTTCACATGAGTGCCTAGATAAACATGAATAATTATTTTATAACTGAATTTCTTAATTCATTAGATTGCTGGATATATGAAACTGTTTGGCAGTTTTAGGCACTTTCTTCATGTCCAACCCCATAATTATATAGATTTATTCTAGTGGATCACTAAACATGTTTATTTAGTAATCACTGTAAATATTTTAGACTTAAAAAAACTCTGAACACAAAACACCTAGTTTAAAGATTGTTACCTAAAACTTGTAAAATTAAATTAAAATACAAAAATATTTTTTCCATCAAGCTCATGATTAGTTCTTATGATTTGTTCTTTTAAAACTAATCGTATTATCACATTACTTCAAAATTTTTACCATGTGTTATAAAACCATTTCAAATATTTTAATATGAACGTAAATGAAAGAACATCTAATATTAGACATGCCTAACTAGGTATTTCCTAATCTTTAGAAATGCTAACAACATTTCTCAATTTGCTGTAGTTTATACCAACATGTTTTCAGTAAACAGAAGCAAAATAAAATAAAATTAATAAACTTTTCAAGTTTATCGAACAGCATAATTAATTTTAAAGTTTCAAAATTATGTTGATTTTACCAGATTTTAATATTAAAAAGTATTAAATAAATATTTCAAACTGCTAAAGACTGTTAGTTTCAAATTTTCTTCCAAGTGATATGTTTAAATAGAACTGCTAAACCGAGTTTTATAGTGCATAGAAAGGTCAATATTGGAATTGTGACATACTTAGTATGTAACTCTGGACTGTTTCTTTCATAACTTATAGCATTATATTTTATTCAAGTAATCCCATAAGCAAGTTTGATTATACATACCAGAAAACAAGCAAATGAATAATAATTTATAGTCATGTGTTTTATTGCCCATCATGGTTGGGAAAATTTTGGTTTTTGAACTTAGTAAAACAACAACCTGGCGAACTTTAAAGGTTAATTTTAGATAATGTAATGAATAAATTATACTCTTACTATTTATTAGGAATATACTGTGATTGAATTTAATAATAAATACATAAAAACCTCTTAAACACAAACTTTCTTTATTTTACCCTTATGTACATTTCAGTTACCAAGTAACCATCCTCATAGGGATAACAGAGGGACTGTGTCTTTGTATGTTGTCCCTCTGAGGATGGTTACTTGGTAACTGAAATGTACATAGGGGTAAAATAAAGAAAGTTTGTTGTTAAGAGGTTTTTTATTAATTATTCTTTTGTACATTTGTTTTCTAAGAATTGGTTTCAGTACTTTGGTATTAAACCGACCACATACCTATAGGGAATGTAGATTGATATAATTAACAGCTTTACCAACCAAAAGTGGAATGCATATAAACCAACATTACACAATGAAAATTTAACTCCTTAATGACAAAACATTTTTTATTGGTACCTACTGAACAGGTGCCCAGCCTCTGCCCCCACTGACAACAGCCACTTGTATTTTGTTAGGTAGGATTCTAAATGGTGACAGGGTGTACCTTGGTATCTATTATTTCTTTATTTTGCACAACCCCACATTGGGACAGGAAAATCAGTTATAGGGAAGGACGATGGGATGCTCCGTCTAGACAGACACTGTCCGTCATTGCATTTGGTGGGGGGTGGAGATTGCGATAAGACTTGAACGAGAAAGGAAGAAGTGTTCATATCTAATATTAACAAAAACTTCAGAGTTACCATCCATTCGGCAACCCACAAACATTCCATCTTCTTTTCCTATTGGTGTGGGGTCGATATAATACCAAAGTACCTATTTTCATTGTAAATAATTAATCACTTTAACAATATTTTATGACTATCTGAACTTTTTTTCGTTGTTAAAGTGATTAATTGAGATTCACCAAACGTAATGGACTACAAAATTTAAGAATGTAAATAATTATTTATATGATATTCTTCTTCGAAAAGATAAAATTTTACTACATTTTCTATGAATTGAAAAAACAAATCTATTTGTTTAGCTAAGTGTACGCTACCAGCTGGTTGTATTGTGGTTGTCGCGCCCTTTAAGTTGCACAAGAGGCCAGAGATCTATCCTAATCCTGATGTCTTCAACCCGGATCATTTCCTACCAGAAAACATTACGAAAAGACATAGGTACAGCTATATTCCTTTTAGCGGTGGTCCTAGAGGATGTATAGGTATGTTTATTGTCTAAAAAATTGAAAATTTTGACATTTACATTGCTGTTGTAATGTTGTAATAGAGGACACATTGTATATGTTTCATAATATATTTCATTGTAGAAATATGTTTAATTTTTCAAGTCAGCAGACAAATTAGACTATAATCATCTATGAAGGATGTGGAAAAGACTATGAATAACAGATGGGATTATAGTAAAGGCTTAAAATACTATCGTCTGACATATAGGTTACCTATTATATCTCTGTGTAAAAGAGGTATAAGCAATGATGAGTAAAATGGAGGTAGGACTAATTAAATGCCATCAAATTCCCTGGTGCTAAGAGAGGAGGCTTACATTGGCATTGCCATTTATCTAAAGTTCACTTTTGTTGTACCTTAGCTATAGAGAGATGTTCGCCTGTCATTTGAATCCTTTAACATATGTGAGAACCAAAATTGGTGCTTTTTGTAAATTAAAAGTTGACGTAGAATATTTGGAGTTTTTGGTAAATGTTGTTTGACTGAGGTACCACCAAGAATTACAGCCGCTCTTAGTAAGTGGCGGCTAATTTGAAACTCTTACAATTAACATTTTCAACATATTAACTGAGACCATGAAGAAGATATTAGAAGCAGCAGAAAATTGTATTCAATTTAATTGTTTATATTTCAACAGAAAGAAAATAATCTAGGAAAAATACAGTAATAATATTTATAGAGCGTGAAATAATCTGTTTATTAACTATATATACAGAATACATGACTGGCAGATTGACTCTCAGTTGAAGTAATAGAGAGAAATTATCTGCCGAATCGTTTTGTAGAAATAATAATATAGAAGGATATGTGGAGTATTCTGTATTTAAAATTAAACTGGGATATAATGAAGCTAAACTCTAGCGAGTTACATCCGACTCACATGCGCATGCGGTTAGTATCCCTACAGCGAGTGAAGGAAACGGGATTGATTGGCCATGTACCAAACTTATAAGCTCTTTCCATGGAGAATCAGGAGATAGTGAGGGGAGAGGACGGGTGCTTATAGGTCTTTGGTTTAACCCATAGAATAAGTAATCCAGGCTTCGATCCTTTCAAATCTAGTTACACTATAATGAAGCTCTCTGGTACTAAGAAAGTGCTGCTCTCTACTGAAACCTTGAAAAGGTATCTACTTGCTTCAATATTTGGAACATTTATAGGAAGACAATATTTATTCACATCATCTGTTATACACAAGAAACTTACTTGTAGGCAACAGCTGACATATCAGCTGTGAGAGGCCAGATTACACTAGAATATAAAAAAGGCTAATTACCATTTATGCTAGAGCCTGCACCAGTCAAATGAAATACATATGTACAGTTTTACATATGTTATGTAAAACACCCGTGGAACTATTTGAGATCAATATTTCTTTATAAAACATATGTTTATAGGCTATATATATTTGTTATTTCAGGTAGTAAAAAAAAAACTATTTTATAAATAATATGAACAAAAACCTCCAACCACAAATATTTGTATTCTAGTCTTATGCACATTTTGGTTACCAAGTAACCACCCTCAGAGCATGACAATGCATATTCTAGGTAGGTATTGTCATTTCTCTGACGGTGGTTAATTGATGAGTGAAATGTAAACAGGGCAGAATAAAAATATTTGTGATTAGAGGTTTTTGTTTGTAATATTTACTAACAATAAAACAGAGTAAATTATTTCAAGTAATATGTAAAACTATTTTATGTTAATTTTAAATAATTAAAATTATTTTATAATAGTAAAAAAAAATTATTTAATTGTTTCAATGTATTTATTTTATGATAAACATATATACATATCTAAAGCAACATAGGTTATTCAAAAGATTATATATATATATATATATATATATATATATATATATATATATATATATATTTGTTGATTCCATCTTCGCGTGAGCTACTAGTAATCACTTACACTTTAAAAAATGTTTTAACTTGCCTATAGTAGCACTTACTTTGCTTGTTGAGGACGGCCATTTCGGGAGATGTGTCGGTTATGAGTTACGGTCTGAGTTGACAAAGGGACACATCTCCCGAAACGGCCGTCCTCAACAAGCAAAGTAAGTGCTACTATAGGCAAGTTAAAACATTTTTTAAAGTGTAAATATATATATATATATATATATATATATATATATATATATATATATATATATTCTTGATATTTTACGTTATCCATTGTTTTTCCGTTGCACTGACTTTATAAAGTTAATATATTACTATTGTAAGTAATTTTATCCACCATTAAGTGCAATAATTTTACCTTGAGTGATGAGGCACCTTTCGGTCACTTGACCATTGTCGAATCACTGATATTATTCTGGTATAGATGTTCGGTCTGTGATATTGGTATTTGTTGACGTTACACGCACTTTCTCTTGATCTGTGTGTATGATGTTTTTATATAGTATGTCTTCTGTATATGTTGTTTGTAGATTCATTAAATTGTTGTGTATGTTTTTATAAATGTGGTATTTTTCTAGTGAGTTTAGTTCTTTTGAGTTATTATTTATTTCAAGTATGGTTAGGTTATTTTCGTAATTTGTTGTTTCATGTTTATGTGATATTAGGTGTGCTGCAACATTTGATACTTTTGAATTTTTGTTTTTGAATGCTCTATAATGTTCTTCAAATCTTATTTTAAATGATCTGGTTGTTTTTCCTATGTAAAAAGCGTTACAGTTGTTGCATGTAATTTTGTAAATTCCTGATAGGCTATGTTTTTCTGAATTTGTTTTGTGGTTTGTGTTATTAAGATATTTTATAAATTCAGAAAAACATAACCTATCAGGAATTTACAAAATTACATGCAACAACTGTAACGCTTTTTACATAGGAAAAACAACCAGATCATTTAAAATAAGATTTGAAGAACATTATAGAGCATTCAAAAACAAAAATTCAAAAGTATCAAATGTTGCAGCACACCTAATATCACATAAACATGAAATAACAAATTACGAAAATAACCTAACCATACTTGAAATAAATAATAACCTAATAGAACTAAACTCACTAGAAAAATACCACATTTATAAAAACATACACAACAATTTAATGAATCTACAAACAACATATACAGAAGACATACTATGTAAGGTAAAATTATTGCACTTAATGGTGGATAAAATTACTTACAATAGTAATATATTAACTTCATATATATATATATATATATATATATATATATATATATATATATATATATATATATATATATATATATATATATATATATATATATATATATATATAAGTATTAAGTGTTTTAATACAAATATCCCAAAACACTTCTTTAAGTTCTAAAAGTCATAAGTTCAAGTCCTAATTTAGGAAAAATTTATATTTTCAAAGGATAATTATTTTTGTTTACTTTTTAATAGTAGTAAATCTTAAAAATTATGGTTAGTGATGAACTGTCTTTTCCATTACAGTATTTATGAGATAAATAAAATGTTGTGTTATTTCATTGAACTTCTGAAGTTTTTTGACAAAAAAATGTCACAGCTGTATTGTAATTGTAAAGTGTTTTTCTCTGCAAGCAGGTCTAGTAAGCAGGTGAGATTTAGTAGTTAGGACTAAACCTTGATTAATAGAATAGATGGCTGAAAAATAGTAATGATCCATTTACCTTACTTGTGTACTGAATGGCTTATGTAGTAGACTCTTTACACTGTCACTCCTAAAACCATTTCAAGTGTTAAAAACCATTCAACTTACACACACACACACACACACACACACACATAGACATATATGGTTCTAAAAATCAAACCATTATCACAGTCAGTTACTTGTGGAATAAGTGATAATTACTTACTAAAAGTAAGTAAGTAAAAACGCTGTTAATAATAAAAGTATATAAACTTTTACATCCCTAATAATAAATATGTCTTATTACTTTAAAACATAAGAAAATTTAGACTTTCTTTAAAATTTTATAGGTTCAAAGTATGCAATGCTATCCATGAAGACTACTATTTCTCGTTTGCTGCGTAGTTACCACTTTTCAACAGACATGAAAATGGAAGACATAAAATTAAGAGTAGATCTATTACTAAGAAGTGCAAATGGTTTTAATGTAAGAATAGAACCAAGGAACTCAAATGTGATGTTCAATGAATCACCTACAAGTTAATCTTACTGGTTTATTTAAGTAATATTCATATGATTAAGTTGCAAGTTTCAGGTAATAACTCAGCTAAAAAAAATTGAATAAAATTTATTCTACAAAATTAGAATTTTTAAATGCACAGCATAATATTTCCTAACCATAAATTCATTGTGTATTTTTTGTTAAGATAGCTACAATACTTAACTAGCCACATATTTTAAAACACATACATTTATGAGAAGTCAATGGTAATAAAACAAATTAAATTTTACAACACTTTCTGATTTTGTAATTATAAAAAATAATAATTACATGCCATAAAATAATAATTAATATCAATTGGGCACTTATGTGTTGAAAAATGTATTTTCTAAAAAAGTAAAGCCTGATAAGTGCAACTTATCTTATGAATATCTTTTAAAATATGTAAATATGGTATTTAACTATAAAGTGGGTACTATAATAGTTGCCCAGTACTGATATGGCTTTTAGTATCCATCATTTCACAGCTTTCATTTCATTAACTTTTATATTGTTGATCTATTATTACTTAATAAAACACAAAGAAGTGTATCAGTTATATAAACCAGCTGTGTACAGAATAGCAATGCTTAGAGTGATTTTCTTATGTTGAAACTCTAATCAGTCTATATTAAGATCATAACCTGCACATCTGTCAATACGCAAGGAGCAATATCATTGACATACATTTTCTTTCCCTCTATGTACAAATCAATTAACAAAATCATGTATCCCATTTTTTATTATCTACTTTAATTTATAATACACCTGTTAGTTTTCTTAGTGTTCATAATACATAATCTCCAATATATCATTTAACTTTATTTTAAGCTTATCTAAGAAATTAGAATAAAATTCTTGATTTAGTTTATGATTTTGTATAAACCTAATTGTAAATGTTTATTTTATTAGCAATATTATTAGACCATGTTTATAAATTTACTTTAAATGATTTTCAATTCATGAGTCTTATTTTTCCAATATGGTAGACTATCTTTTTCAAAATTGGTTATACTTATACACATCAACACATTTAGAAGTATATAACAACTTGTCCATAGTAGCTCTTCCTTTTTATTTTAGAAGGGGATGTCTTTTACAAGTTGTATCTATTTTTATTATTATCAATTTTTACAACTGACCTCTTGGTTTTATGCAAAGAAAAAATATATAGAGGGGCTCTGTAAGATTTTGGGGGGAATAAATGTGTCGAGTAAGTATTAGAAGCAGTTAAAACCTAATATTACAAATACAGATATATACAACCCCTATGCCACATGAACCCCTTTTAGTTTATAGTCCAGGCTCTACACATGTCAAAAGGGAAAATCATTTCAGATATGGTATCAAGAACACATAAAAGCACTCACAATCGAACTTTACTGAACTCTTTATATATTTTAACTACAGAATCCAAACATTTTGAAAAAACTAAAAGAGAATAACAGACTACAAACAAACGAATGATATGGAATATACAAGTATTTAAAAATTACACATGACTCACATACCCAACATCCAAATCCACTAGAGTATAATTGTAATGCAATAACATAATGTTCTCCCATCTTATTTGACATACTTGCCACTAAAATCATAACCACTTAATACAGCTTTCCTACCAGTACTCTATATACAAAAATCTACCCTACTTATAAAATCAAATAGAAAAATATTCTGAGAAATATTCCCTCATTTATCAGAAAAATAAGATAAATTATATGTTTTGTGTTTTTTGTTATTTTTATATATGTCAACATGTATACTAGTAGCACATGCTGGGAAAAATAAAATAATTGGTTTTGTGTTCTGGTTACAGTGATTGGTGGAACATTGATTTTTAAATTTTTCAAATAAACTTAAAAAATTATTACTATGTAAATATAGGTTTTACAAACTTCAAGTTGTGGAGTTTGATTAAATAAATAAATAGTATAGTATAGCTTCTAAATAAACTGTTACAAGTTAAATATATTTTCAGTCCAATTTTCTTAATGAATAATAATATATTCAAGTGCTACTGTAAGAATTATGTATGTATGATTTTAACAATGCTTTTAAAACTGCTGTTGTTGTTTGAATTGTCCTTGTTCCTTTTCTTTATTAATTTTAGAAAAGCCCATTATTTAATGAGATCAATTTTAAAAAAGTGTATGATTTTGCTTGTTATTATCAAAAAAGAATAGAGTGCACAGTAGCATAATTATAATTAATAAACAATTATAAACCCTAAGTACAAATATTTTCACAACAGAAATCTTGTTGCTGTTCATGACGAGCTGGTTGTAAATTCTTATTAAACTTTTGTTATTACTTGCAACCAGACTTTTTGTTAACTAAAAGTTGTTGAATTGTTAACTTACACTTGGAGCAAAACGTTTTTGTCTTACGACTTCTTCAGCCTCGTATTTTTGCCGCTAGGAATGCTACAGTTGTGCTTCCTCGGTACCATTATTTTGAAAGTTAGCAGTGATGTGATCGAAGAGTATGTGTGATCTGTGCTGTGTTTGTTCATTTAACATCCTAAATGATCACATCTTTCGATCACATCACTTCTAACTTTCAAAATAATGGTACCAAGGAAGTACAACTGCAGCATTCCTAGTGGCAAAAATATGAGGCTGAAGAAGTCGTAAGGTAAAAACGTTTCCTCCAAGAGTAAGTTAACAATTCAACAACTTTTAGTTAACAAAAAGTCTAGTCGCAAGTAATAGCAAAAGTGTAAGAATTTTTAAAAATGCGAAGTTTTGCTAAAATACTGTGCTAAAGATACTCAATTATGTTGTAAACTCTTCAAGTGGACACACATTTCTTCCAGATGATGCAGGCTGATCTTAGCAACTTTAGAGCTGGTGTTAACTTGGCTACAGAAGAGTGGAAATAATTTTAAATAAGATTTCACCTCAGAACTAAACACTTCAAACTATTTCTTAACCTTCAAGAGGTAGCATGCAGAGTTTTTCTCCACACACTTCATCATTTGTTAAGAAAATTTCTTTCTAGTTGTCAGAAGTTCATCTCCGGCAAGTTACTCCACAACCTACATTCTAGGAAACTGCCCAACCTATTTTTGTTCATTTTTTCCTCGTAGCTTTAGTGTGAATTTAATCTTTGTCATGCAGGGTCTTATTGGGGAGGTTTTGTCCGCAAGAGTCCTTTCATATAACTTATTTGTGCAGAGTTCCTCATGCACGGCTATTTACATTACAAAAGACTTTTTTGAGTTAAATTATTACTGTTTTTGTTGTTATTATTGTTTTAGTGTTGTATGTCTTTTTAGTATCTATGTTTCACATTTTACTGTTGTTCTATTTGAAAAGAAGAGAATTCGTAAAATGCTATGTGGTGAAAATACTTCAAATAAAAAGAAAATCAATAAGTACTTTCTACCAAAAATTTTGTTAGACAGCTCTTTGACGATTCTGATGAAAATGAGTCTTTTTGCCAGATGATTAACCTGACAAAGAAGTCAATTAAATTGTAAATGAAAGAAATGAAGACATAATAGGTAAATCTGAAAATGACCAATTGTTGAAATGTTGTCAGATTTTGAGGTTATAGAGAAAATTCTGCTAAAAATCTGCCAGGATATTCCTCTAACAGGAAGTTGTTACAGTGCAGTTTTACAATAGAAAAGAACCTTTTTTTAGTAAAAAACGAAAAATGCTGTAGTATACTGAACCAGCAAGGCAAGGAAGAACAGCAAAATTAAACATAATTCTCATGAGAGTGGGCCATGTTCATGCTACACTAGTGGTAACTAATAAGCTTAGAAATGAACAATTATAAATTGTTTTTTTTCAAAAAAGACTGTAAGATTCTTCTAGAACCTGTTGTGTTATAAGGACAATATTTTTTTTCATCAACTGATTTTTAGGGTTATATATTTAAATAAAAATATTTCTTATTTTCACTAAATATTATAATTAATTTCATATTCTAATATGCTGGGCCTACCTTCACGATAAAATATTTTGTATGTTTAGACATTGAATTACTTTATTACAAAAAAATACCCTATAAACATCTCTCCTGTAATGAAACTTAAAATATTTTTAGTAATAAGACTTAGTAATATGAATATAGAAAATTAAAATTGTGCAATAATAATGTCTAAAATTGTTTTTAATGCATTTATATAGTATTTATTGTGAAGACTCCTAAATATAAAATATAAACTGTTTAAATGTTAACTGTATTTGTGCTGAGTAAATCTTCGCAAGAGCGCTCTCCCGTGTTAAACTCTATGTGCCCTCTCGAAGGTTAAGCCTAGTATATGAAATTTTTTTGAGGATCATAATTATTTTAAGTTTTATTATCTGACAAAAATTATCAAGTTATAAATAATTATTGTGTAACTGAGTGAATACTTTTGAACTTACTTAATTATAATTTAATTAGTGAATTCATGTTGTTACAAGCAACTTTAATAATTAAGTGTTAATTATTCACATAAAAATGTACTGGATTCCAGTTTCTCTTACAAGCACTTAAACCATTTGGCAATATTTATAATCAAGAAGCTAAATTTGTAATAGTTGATGATAAGAAAATTGAACAAGAAAATGGTGCAAAACATAAAACAAAGTAGTTTTTGTGTTGTGCTTCTTGAGGTTTTATTTAAAAGTACTACTTTTAGTAACACTTGGCAAGTGATACAAGAAGTAGTAATAGAATAAATGGTTATAATAAACTCACACACAACAAAATTCCCCTATATTCTAACAAGACGGTAACCAAATGAAAGGTTTTTATTATATCTCCACTCCATGCTAGAGCCATAATAAATTTATAAACACAACAAAGTTAAAAATAGCAAAGTGGAGATTAATACAAGCAAGTATAAATCAGCACTATCCTTAGTAAATATGTTACCATAACTAAATAAATTGATGCTGTTTGCAAAATACAACTTCTATTCCAACTGAACTCACAAATTATTATCATAAAATGCTTCATATATGAACTTGTACAAGCCTATTCCTGCCAAGTGAAGCATCAGGTATTTCCCTTGTGGACATGAAGGATTTAGTAAGATCAAACCAAGATGGTGGTCGTTGAAGGAATTAGAAATCATTTAAATTTCTGAGAGTGCATAACTTAAAATATTTTTAGAAATTATGAATACATTTTTTTAAATTTGGTTTGTTGAAAAGTTTATGATGAAACAAATAAGATAACACTTGAATTTTGTAGTCCATTACATTCGGTGAAGCTTAATTAAACACTTTATTATAGTGATTATAAAGACTTTATCATAAGCACTACAGAGAGGGAAAACAAATACATCACAATACCATACATGAACAAAACATCAAATAAAATAGCCTACAAATTTAAAAAAACAGGATACAAAATAGCATACAAAACTAACAACAATTTACAATACAAAATACAAAACAACACCAATAACAAAGATAAACTACATGCACCAGGCGTAGTTTATAATTAAACAAATTAAACTGGAACTAATTCTACATTTGGCATACAGTTCTCAGTTTTAAACAAAGAGTTAAAGAGCACAAACAGAACACCAACTCAGCATTTTACAATCACAAAAAAGAAACAGGACACAAACACACAGACATTTACCATAACCTAAAATTCTTACACATCAACAAAAAAGGACCACATCTCAACACACTAGAACAATATGAAATTTACAGACACACAAAAACACAAAGTACAAACATATTAAATGAACAAACCCAATACAAATAACACAAACTCTTTGATACTATAAAAAACCTGCCTTTAAAACCGTCACCGCTTTACCTAATAACTCCAAGCAGAAGACACTTATGAAGATCGTCATATAGTGATCGAAAACGTTCTGTCTCAGTTAGTTTTTACAAATTTATAAAATTTAAAGTTCAGATAGTCATAAGCTAATGTTAAAGTGATTAAATATGGTAATCATAAAAAAATTATTAATCACTTATACAATAGTTTATGACTATCCAAACTTTTTATTTAGTAAATTTGTTAAAACTTACTTAGACAGAATGTTTTCGATCGCTATGTGCTGATCTTCATCAGTGTCTTCTGCTTGACCCAACATCTCCAAGCAGAAGACACTGATGAAGATCGGCACATAGCGATCGAAAACGTTCTGTCTCAGTAAGTTTTAACAAATTTACTAAATAAAAAGTTTGGATAGTCATAAACTATTGTATAAGTGATTAATAAGATTCAACGAACGTAATGGACTACAAAATTCAAGAAATAAAAAAATTGATTACAATAAATAAAAGTAATAATAATGTATGAAAAGGTTTTAAATTGTAAACATATTCATATGTACAAAAGGTAATGAAAGCTCTATTGAACTTAATACAGAATTGCACTGTAGTTTTATTGTGTATATTTTTTTTGTTGTACATCTTGAGGCTTTTCTCAATATATTTTCATTAATATCTCTTGAAAAACCCTACTACTACTACTACTACTACCTTACTTTTGGTATCACTACTTACTGATACTTTTCAGCAGACACATTTCGCACTAATCAGTGCATTGTTCAATGCTGTTGGTCAAGGATAGGACTGTTGGTCAGGTGTGTTGTATTGGTGGGAGTCTGTGGTGTATTGGTGTTTTGTGATGTATTATTGTTCATAGAGTGGTTACAAAAGTAGTAATTTACAAAACAACCTCAATAACACAAAAACTGTAAGTTTTACTTATAAATATTTTTCAGCATATGCGTTTTTGCTGAAAAACATCAGAAAGTACTGGTTATCTGCTAAATGACATCAATAAATTGACATCATGAAACAAGTAATATAAAAAAAATATTGTAAAGTCAATTCCTACTGAGATAAATAAAAAAAAACTTTTTATTTTATTTATTTTCTATTTTATAGCTAAAATTACTATAAATATGCATATAATTTATGACATAATCACAATATTAAGCAGAAAAGTTTCGTATATATGTATTTGAATTTAAGTGAATGAATAAAAAAAGTATTTTATTCACATTTGAAAATTTTTACAAGTATATATAAGGAGAGTGTGAACTAATAGAAAGAAATGACTACGCCATAAACACCACAACATTTGAATAGACAAACAACAGACTGACATTCAAAAAATGAATTCTATAATATTTCAATAAACCATTTTTAATTTTCTTTAACAATCAAAATATTGAATTTTTATGAAAATATTTTGACACTGTTTAAAAAAATTCATGTTTGAATATTTGTTTTTTATCTCTTTGAAAAACAGATATTTATTGGTGATATTATGAGTTTTGTTATTGAAAAATTAGATGATTTTAAAATACCTTATTGCATTTTATTAAGAAACTAAGCATAGATTGCAGTAAAAGTTTTCACAACTTAAAACTATCACAAGGACTATATTACTTGATCCAAGGAAGGAGTTGATCAAATAATTGATGAAATGCTAAATATATTTAGGATAAATGTAAGCTCTGGTCAGTGAAAGAAAGAGCAGTGAAGTCAGAACAATGGAACCCAGCACATGCAGTGTTTGCTAAAAGAAATAACAAGCCTAACAATGGTGATTTTTTCTAACAACTTCTTAACCAGAGCTCATATTTAACCGTATGGCATTTTCTGTTCTAATTATTATACCCTTACAAATACAGATAATTTAATATAGTTATAATTTAAATAATATTTCACTTTCTACATTTAAGAACTATAAATAAGACTGTTTTAAGGAAAAAGGAATTATAATAATTAATAATGTTGATAAATTTATATATTCCATAGTTGTATCAAAATAAAAATAAAGATAAAGATGCTCAATATTATGCTATAACCCTAGAATGCTTGGTGATCATTGCAGCTCTTTCTCTCTCTTCCACTCCTACATCGACCTCAATCTCCAGACGTCATTCCTTGTATCTTCCTAACTCACCCTTTACTACAATACTCCCTTATTTTGGCTTAGTCTGAGTGAAGCTGTCAGCCGTGATAGTGATATGCGGGTCATGGTGACCCACAGCCACTGTTTGGGAGTGCATTAAATTAATTGGTGACACTTGAGTCTTGAGAGTTATGAGTTATTTGGGTTGAGATAGAGTAGGTTGTTATTTTGCATTTAAATACGATTTGCCATGGATGATAATGAAATAGATAGAGTCTTAGCAGCCTTTGATGACGGTCCATCTTCACAATATGAGACTGACATTGTTGAAATTGAGTTTAGGAGTGAAGCTGATTAAGAAGAAGAAAGAGCTGATGATCTGTTCAGAAATACTGAAACAGAACAGAGTGAAGAAAAGGAAGATACAACATATGATGATGTTAGAAACTCTACTTCAGATGATGATATTCCTCGAGTTTACAAAATAACTCTCTTGAAATGTCTAGATAAAAATTAACAGAATCTACATTAGCTCTATGGTATTTTATGTTCATATCTTAATTATTTTCATTTAATTTTCATTAAGTATTAGTGATAAAGTAATATTTTTTAATCAAAAGTTTTCATTAAGAGATTTTCAAAATTTAGCATTGTTCGTTCAATTAGAAGTTGAAATAAGATTTATTTTAGGATAAATGTATGATATTTATACATTATTAGAGTATAATTTATACTTTTATAAAACCATTAGATGAGTATTATTTTTTTTATTTGTATTTTTATATATTTTTTGTAGTTGTATTATATATCTTTGTAAAAAACTAAATATTTATGTTGTTGTCATTATTAATTTATTTTACAGTACAATAAAAATGTAGTCATTAAAATCCATGCTCTTTTTAATTCCTTATACATCTTACATTATGATAAAATAAATAAAATGTATAACAAATTACTAACTAAAGTAACATTTTTATAATGCGGATCACTATGACTGGAATCAGCTGCCCAGTAGATGCGACTATTCTAGATTTAAGCTTAACGAAGCTGAGCAGTAAAGGATCAGTGACCGAGTTCAGTTTATGGAATTTCAGGTTACAAACATTTCTGCTCATTAGCAGAAATAGTTTTACAGAGAGATGTATTTAAAATGTAACTTTAAAAAACCTTAAGATAGAAAAATATAAACACATACATTTTACTTATTTACTAGTAACTAACATTTATCAATTAAAAGTTTAACTGTGATTACTCTGAGTTTTGTATATTCAATATTCAATGACTATTCTGTATATTTATGTAAATATTATTTTAATTTTTACTTAGTAAGATCTAAAACATTGACATAAAAACTTTAATTTAATTTAGTGATTCCCAATTTTCCTAGTTCTGAAAACAAATTTATTACATTTAATCAAGATTGCTTTAAAATCTTGCTTAGTAAATTATAAGCCACACAAAAACTATAATTTATTTTCCCAATTAATAAATTTCTTAGAAAATGTTAAATTGTTCACTTCTGAAAGCAGTTTTACCTAATTCCCCTCCTAATTTATTTAAAATCTTGCCTAACAAAGTAGATAAAAATCATGGAAACATTTATTTATTTTAGTAACTCACATTTTTAAAAAAGTCTAATTTTTATCAATATTTGAGTACATTTATCTACCTTTCATAACATTACAATATTTTTCTCCGTTGGTGCGTTTCGGGGTGACTCCATTTACAAAAATTAAATCGTACTCATTCCAAACATGTCAACATTGGAAAATATTGTAATGTTAGGAAAGACGAATAAATGTACTCAAATACATATAAATATTCCTAACAGAAATAAAGATTAGCATATTAAGAATGTCTAATTTTTATCCTTCTTAAACACTCAATCATATGAGTATAGTAATCATATGGTATCACACTTGCCTATAGTTGTACATACTTGCCTTGTTTGTTTAATAAGAACAAAGAAAGTAAGTGCTACTATAGGAAAATGTGACAAAATAATATATGATTAAGTGTAAATTAAGTAGCTCATGGTAAAAAAGAATTAAAAACAATTTACAATTGTTCTACTCCAAGAATAAATTTTATCTTCCTAAAATTTTTTTTCCAATCCTATCATAACTACTTTAAAATCTTGGAAAAATATAAATTTTCATTAAATTTTACAATTTAACTAGTCAAAATTTAATTTTTACATTTATGGAAAAAATATTATAAATTTTGATTCCAATTATTTAAAACCTCCGTTATTAACAAAAAAAACTAACTTTCTTTTATTTGAAGGATTCACAAATTTCCTAATAATAGACTCATGTTTACTGTATAAAAATATTTTTTTAAACAAAATATACACATAATTGTTTACTTACTTTATTTATTCTCAAGTGGTTAGTTACCGTTTAATTTTTACATTTTTTTAAAGAATTTTGTTTAGTTGTATTTTTTTTCCGTTTCAATTATTCAGTTCTTAAATATTCCTAATAGGTAGTTTTTTATTTCATCGCTAGAGTGCAGCATCATACAGACTATTGAACCCCTAAATTGTGCGACAAAGTTAGCTTGTTTGCTCACACGATTGAGAGCAAGTTCCAACCAAACGACCAACCAGCTGATGCAGCCGTTACAGCTAAAGTAGACTTAAAAACAGCACAGTTTGTCTACTACCCTACATTAGAGCCAAAAACTGACACTACAATCACAGAGATAAAGTGGACAATCTCACAAACAAACTCCAGGAAAGCTCCTGGACCAGACACCATCACCAACACAACGCTGAATAACTTCACGGAGAAAGCGATCACTTATCTCTCAAAGATCTACAATGCTATACTCCAGACACTACACTTCCCAGACGCTTAGAAGGAGGCCAAGATCTTGGTCTTCCCCAAACCGGGAAAAGACCACAGCAAACCTGATTCATACAGACCGATAAGCTTGTTGAATACGATGGGCAAGGTATTTGAAAAAATTTTGCTCAAACTTATCAACAAGCATATCCACACACACAACATACTGAGGCCAGAGCATTTTGGCTTTACGACAAAACACTCGGCTATGCATCAGCTGATGAGAGTGGTGAAGCATGCAACCAAGGGTTTCAACAAGTACTGCTCAACTGAGGTAGTCTTCCTTGACATTGAAAAGGCCTTTGACCGGGTCTGGCACAACGGGCTCGTAGTGAAACTACGTCACTATGGCTTTCCAGACAAGCTTATAAACCTAGTTAGCTCATACCTGTCCAACCGTAAGTTTAGGGTTGATTTAATCAAGCTCAAAATACACTACGGACTATACGGGCCCCCTCAGGTCTCAATTATTGGGTCTGTATTGTTCAACATCTACATCAATGACATACTGACAACACTTAACACACAGGTGGCCATATTTACAGATGACACTGCGTTATCCGCTCATTCATGGGAACCACATCTAATACACTTATATTTACAGGACCACCTTACACTACTAAAATCATGGCTGAGTAACTGGAGAGTTAGGGTGAATGTGGCCAAGTGCCAGACTTTGCTTCTCTCCAAACGTAGGACACACCAACTCAACACACCACTAAAACTATTAGGCGAGGACATTCACTGGGGGAACCAGGTCAAATATCTGGGAGTCATACTCGACAGAGGCTTGACTTGGGACCCTCACATTGTGAACACGTTAAAATAAGCAACAATTAGATTAACACAACTATATCCTATGCTTAACAGAACAAGCCCACTTTCACTGCGGGCGGCTACTACTATATACGTATCTATGCTGCACAGTATACTCACTTACGCTTCACCCGTATGGGGTCATGCAGGCAACTCATGCACATGCAGACTCCAGTTATTCCTAAACAAGGTTTTGCGAATAATCATGAAGGCACCTAGATGTACAATATTAACATTGCTTCACACTGACTTGAAAGTGCCTTTCATCAAACAACACCTCCGACACTTAGCAACAAAGTTTCTACAAATGGGCTTACGCACATACAACATCCACACTCATTTCCTCACTGGATAGATATGACCCCACGACACACACAGATGGCCGCTGTCCAGACTGACAGCCTAGCTCCAACCATAACACCAAAAATAAAAATATACATACTAATAAATTTTGCTTCACAGTTAAGTTCCAGGTGGCGCAGGGGTATATCTTCAGGGCCGCAGCTTAGCCCCAACGGAAGTACTAATTTGATTGCATACCTTTTCAGTTTCGAATAGGCAGCAGAAGAAGATGTGCATGTCATTCCTGCCATAGACTCACTAACAAGGTATTTGCAAGGTAATACCTCTCCTTATTCCTTAGCATAAGGTGATCCAAGCCCCCAGGGGTCCTGCGTGATCTGTCACGGGATTTTTCCTGGCAGGGTTTCTTTCTTCCTGGTTTTTTCATCCCACTCTTAGCGTGACACTTACCGTACTGTTTCATTTCACTATCTCCTGATTCTCCATGGAAAGAGCTTATGAGCTTGGTACGTGGGCAATCAATCCCGTTTCCTTCACTCACAGTAGGGATACTAACCGCATGCGCATGGTAGCTCACTAGAAGTTGGCTGTCAGGAGGGCTGGGCGGGTTTTAGGGTCTCAGACCCGGGTTAAAAAATAAAAAACCCTAAATTGTAATCTGGGTAGGTACATCACCGCCCACAACACACACAGATGGGCGCTGTTCCTCATGACTGCCTAGCTCTAACCATAAAATATAAACAAATTTACATACTAATATGGTCTGCTTAGCAGTTATATTCCAGGTGACGCAAAGCACATCTACAGGGTGGCACCTTAACGCCAGCTGAAATATTAATTTTGGCTTGCTTGCCATTTCAGTTTCAAGATGGTAGCTGAAGACGAGGTGGATATCATTCACTCTACGATAACTTCACTAAAGAGGCTCTTACAAGATGATCCCCTCCATATTCCTTAGCATAAGGATATCTTAGCATGAAGCAGGAGCAAGTCACTAGAGGTTGGCTGCTATGAAGGCTGGATGGACTCTGCTGGCCTAGACCCAGGTAAAAAAAAAGCACTGAATAATCTTTAGTTTAATGTGCTGCTTTATTAATATTTGATGGTAATTAATATTAATAATTTAAAACAATGTTAATATGTATGGATTAGGGCAACATTTATTATACTGAAAGGGGCTGCTACCTAAAAACCTATTAGTAATTGCACACAAATATTAATTATGTATAGGCCTATAGATTATTTGATTCCGTATTCACTTGTACTATTAACTTTTTTAATTCAACCACTTGCAGATATGTTAGTAGGTTACACTTGGTTGTAGAAACAGGTAACGTTTTTTATTAATAAGGACAGTTATTTAGAAAGATGTGTCAATTACAGTTTAAGTTGGTAATGGAACCCATTTCATGAAACGGCTGTCCTCAATAATCAAAAAAGGAAGAGCTACTGTAGGCAAGTGTAACATACTAACATATGTACAAGTGATTTTGTTTTAAATATCTATAATAAGGGCATTTGGATGGGTATCAAGAAATTATTTTTTGTCCAATAAAATTCTACAATCTTCTCTGCAATTCTTTCAACAAAATCCACTACATTATATTTTATTTCACAAAATCAAGATCATCTCATCAATATTTTTACTCAGATAATTATTGCCAAAAAATAAATAATTCCTTGATATTTTATATAGCTAATATTATGTTCATTTTGTATGAAAAACACAAAACTTCATTTTCTGCTACAACTAGGAGTTTTCTTATCAGATATTTTTACTTAACCCCAGTTACACCTGGAGTTTTTTGTATGATATATTGTATGTCAGACTGTAGGCCTACTTGTTAATAGTGTTAAGAGTCCTGTACTATGTCTGTTCGATTATTGAGAGTTCTTAGTTGATATTTAGTTTATGTATGTGAACGTGTGCAAACATTTCTTTTCTCACTGATGTGTTGTTACTGTTCGGTAGCCTCTTGTGTAACGACAACCATATCTGTGTCCTAGATGTATTACTGTGTTGGTGTTAACTAACACATATAAAGTTCTTACTTTGTACAATATAAATATAAAAAACAAAATATTTTAATAATTTTCACATGTTCCAAAAACTTTTGTCCTCTGAGTTAAACGTGATTTTTTATATATTCTATTGTCTTTTTTCTTGTGTAAAATACATATTGAGTTAGTATACAGAACACTGTGTTATATTAATATTTAATTACCATAACTGTATATAGGTATGATAGTAATTTATATTTCAAACAGGTTCCTAAATAAAATGTTTCAATTCTGTAAACAATAAACCTTTACAAAAAAGATCACTAAAAAATCACTTTGTGTAAAAAAAGTTATTTGAGCAAATTACTATATGAAAAATTTCAATTTTGAACATAGATTTTACATTAGACAAAACACATTAAGCCAATCATTGTTTTGTCACAGAACCATCACTAGATTAATGTTGATAGTAATTTTCCCGCCTTAAGCTGAAAGGTTTTGATGTTTTGTTTTTGTTAGCGAGAAAATGGAAAATAATTAGTAGAATTTAATGGACATGATAGTAAAGAGATGTCAGAAGAGATTAGTTGTACAATTACACCTCCAAATTCACCGGGTTCAAGTGGAAATTTAAACCGTTTGTTTTGTGAAAATAGTTTTGGAGAAAATGGTAGGGTTTTAAGTTCTAGGTTATATTCTAACCTGTAACTAAACTTATTTTTTTAGAAAATATTTTGCTTTGTATTTTTAAAAATTATAATTTGCAATTAATTACTCTTTTGAATTAGTGTTTTATTTTTTTTTGAATGGAATAGTAACGTCAATTATTCTGTTCCCACTTAGATGTGAAGATTTGAAAATAATTACCTTTAGAGCTTAGTATTTATTTAAACCGGGTTTTGTGTATTAAATTTATAACACACACACACAGACACATATATAGATACATAATACTTTTAATGTAATTTAAAGTAACAATCAAATTTTTGATTGATTTGGCACAAAAATATAGTTTTCCACAATTAGGGTTTTTGTGATCAACCTGGTATAGTTTAACATATTGATTAACCTGTAGTGATAGGTTATGTATAATACTCAAAAAATTAACAGCAATAGTTTCTTATATAATTGATTAGTCCCAGTACATATCTAGATCACATTAAATAACAGCTTATAGTACAATGAAAATATTCGAAAGAATCCCAAAATAACAAACTAATACAAGTTACTTAAGATTAAACATTTATGTACATTTCGATCACCATGTCATGATCATCAGAGGGTCTTACAGTAGTATAATCTAAATTTAAATGATGTGTACTATATGTATTTTTTTATTATTTGGGTATATGATTGTTTAGGAGTAGTTTTAGTTCATTTATCCATAATAGGACTACTATATTAACTATAAATAAAATTAAAAAAATAAATAGTGGTATACAAATTTCATATTTTTGTTCAATGACAATCGATGAAACTTATTTGGAGCCACTGAGAGATTGTTTAATGTGCTGAAAACATGTTTCAGTCGTTTTTTTATGAATTTACTTAAATTTTAATTTTGGCTAGTTCTAATTTCACTGTTAAAACACAAAATGTAGCAAATATTACTTCATAACAAAATATTTATTTGAGAATGAGAGTTCTGTTGTTTAAAGTTCTATTGACATGAATTGAACAAGTGTTTTTCTAATTGACAATTAAGATAATTGGATCAAGCTGTATTGACTTTTATGAAACACTATTTAAATTTAATTAATGCACTTAATATAATGACATAATGGGTATTAGTAAGATTGTTAATTTTATTAAGACATTTAAGCAAATATTGAAAATAATTTTTTAAATGTTATATTGTAAAATACAAGCAATTATATTTTTTTACACAGATTTACTTGACAGTTATTCAAATTTTCGATGGTTTTGTTGCTTGGGTGAGGCAAAGTTAAAGAAGATTTGTGTACACAATGATAGTTACCTTGGTAAAGGAGAACAGCATTTCCTTGATGCAGTTATTTATAAAACAAGTATGTATAACACCAGCATTGGAGGATATAAAGGATTTGTATGTTTGTTTGGACATACGTTTGACAAAGGTTCTGCTATATTGTATAACTGCAAGTTGTTGTTTAAAATGGCCAGGTAAGTTTTTGTTGCAATTCAAATTCGAATATCTATGTGTAGTCAATTATTTACAGGATTGGGTTTTAAAATTCTGGTATTTTTCAGTTATATTGCACCTCACTGATATTGCAAAAAAATATACATTTATATATACAGTCGGCGCCGCTTATTGTGATCATATTTGTCAGAAGCATATTTGATAACAATAACCGTACGATAACAATAACCGAACGCTTAATCACGATGTAGTCTACAGCCGTACTGCATTGAACTCACTGTATTATTGCCACAACTGTTTGTTCTGAACGATATGTAAGCATATCATTACATTAAGTAATTCTAATTCTGTAACACTATAATTAAACTGTACTTACCAAATTTTGATGCTATTCCGGACAGTTTTATGTACAGTAGTAGAATTTCTGTAATTTAGTTTTCTACTTGTTAAAATTAGTGGGCATATTTCACTGTAGATTTTTTTTTAAAACACTGAATCTAGCATAATTGAAAAAAAAATACAGTATATAGAACTACGTAAAACACTTGATCAAAACATTTTAACACATAAAACTTCATTATAAGACACTTCAAATTTACATTTACTTTTTCTCGAAGAATTCCTCTATATGTGACTGTCTGTAGTCTTCTCGTAAAATATTGTTTATAAATTGTTCATATTCATAATGTTTGTTGAAATATTCTGCTTTTTGTTGAACAAACTGCCTTAGAATCTCAAGAGCTTGTTGAACTTCCTGCTTAGATCTTTGCGGTACACATTTATCATTTTCGTCATCATCGGTGCCTTCTTCTTCTTCCGTAACTTTTGATGTTGAAGCAACTACCTCACAAATATCGTCTTCAACCATTTCCGCTGCTGTTTCAATACTATCGTCAACTTCCATTCACTCAGTATATTCTTTTAAGGACAAATCGGAAGATTTCAAGTTCTCTTCAGAGTCTTCCTCAGATGTAGCTTGCTCTTGATTTTCTTCAACAAAAAAAACACCTTTTCTAAAGCAATTTTTCACAGTCTTTTCAGAAACTTCATTCCAAGATTTTGCTATCAGATAAATAGCATCGAGTAAAGAAGTTTTTTTAGCCAATTCATTTGAGGTAAGGGTTTGAAATTCATCCATATTTTCTATAATTCTAGCACGCATCTCTCGTCGATAAAAACTTTTGAGATTTTTAATTATGCCTTAGTTACATGACTGAATAATTGATGCAGTATTGGCCAGAAGGTAAATCACTTTGATGTGTTTTAGCGTAGTGCTTATGTCATTATGTGCAGTGCAGTTGTCTAGTAGAAGGACAATGTTGCGTTTGAGGCTGTTATTCCATTTAGTCAGCCATTCATTAAAAATTTTTGATGTCATCCAAGCATTGGAGTTTGAATGATATTCAACCGGTAGCTTTTTGATACCTTGAAAACAACGTGGATTTTTAGATTTACCGATAATTAAGAGTTTTTTTTTATGACCAACCATGTTAACACAACACAAAACAGTTATTCTTTGTTTACATATTTTACAGCCGTTAGCAATTTCATTTTTAAATATGTAAGTATGTTCGGGTAAAGCACGATAATAAAGTCCTGTTTCATCTGCATTGTATATGCAGGTAGGAGAATACTCGGCCAAAATCTTTGGCCATTCGTATTGTAACCAGTCCTCAGCTCCAACAAAATCAGCATTTCTTTTTTCACCACACGTTTTCTTGTAAACAATATTTTCCCTTGTCTTCCATCGATTGAACCATCCATCTGTGGCTTTAAAATCCTGTTTTCCTATTTTTTTGGCAAGATCCTCAGCTTTTAGACGCATTAGTGGGCCGTCAACTCGAGCATCTTTTTCGCGAACATTTTCAAACCACAATTTCAAAGCTGATTCCACTTGCGGATCCTTCCCAGAACGATGTCTTTTGTTGTCAACATTTGCATTACACTTTGATAATGACAAGATTTTTTCTTTGTTGTTCAATATTTTACATAAGAGAGGTTGAGAAACGCCAAGTTGAGAAGCAGCGTTTCTTTGACTCATTTTTGGTAATTTACTGTACCTATCTAGAATATCAAGTTTTTGTTTAAGACTTAAATCGCGTCGTTTCTTTTGAGATTCGGACATCTTGCTACACTGTCCTTTAAAACTTCAAGTGACACTAACCTCTACAAAACAAACGAAAAAGATCTTTATTAAATAAGTTATGTAAAATCACACTGAAATACTGTAATAAACGTTCATAAAAATTCACTGTTAAAAAATACAGTAGGACTGTACTGTAAATGGTTCAGTAGTAACATCAACTAATGTTAACAAACAACTAAGGTCGACTCAGCGAGTCTAGGGTGTTTGCGTAAACAAAGAGTAAGGGAGACATTGTGAGAACTGTGCTAAGTGCTGAAACCGTTATAAAGTATTTCTGTCATTCTAAAAATAAACATTCTATGAATTGGGCGTCATTGTGTGTTGCACGTGCTGTTTTCACTACTTTGTAGACATTTTTACTTGGTCTATGCTAGTATACGCTGACGCATATGATTTTGAATGGCAAATTAAATGATAATAATAAGCGAACAGATGATTACAATAAGCGGCCTAATTACAATGTATTAATATACGTCCGTGTTTGTTTTTCAATGAAACGATAACAATAACCGAATGATAACATTAACCGTGATCACAATATGCGGCGCCGACTGTATATACAAATATACGATTTAGTAAGTCCCCAGGAACACAGAAAAAGTTATAAACAATTTGAACAAAAATTAAACATAATTGTTTAAAATAACCTCATTTAAAAAACTGGCTGTAAACCCACCTATATCACCTCTCTTTACAAATACTCAGTGTATGTCACATTTTAGTCTCAAAGGTTGGCATTTTAGTCCTACAGGTCAGCATTTGGTTAAACTTGCATTCATTTACATCAGTTAAAAAAAAAAAAACATTGTAGACCCTGGCCTCACTTGCCACATTTTGGTTGGTATGAGGATGAAGTTGTAATTCTGATAAAAGTAAAGGTTGGGAAATAGATGTGGGATGGCGTATCTTTGTTGAAAAAATTCTATGGAGTATAATTTTCTGTGGATATGACTAATCCCGAGGCTATAGTTAATGTATCACTGCTTAAGAAATTCTTCAAGTATTAAAATTTTGCAATTACAATCATGATATTTTTGTGTACTAATGAGTTAACCATTAAAATGAATATGCCCATTCTTCTTTTTGGCCATAAAATGTAGGAATTTTGAGTGTCCGTAGACTCACAAAGTTGTTGTGAGTTGGGATCTAAAGTGATTTTTCAGTACAATTTTATTTGATTTATTTAGAGTACTTCAATACAAAAGAATATAACAAGCCATCAGATTGCATAAAAGGTAATTCTCTGGCCTTAGTTACGTTTTCGTACAGTTGGTGAATGGAATTGAAGCTAACATTTTTAATTTGTGAGAATGTGATGTCTGGGATGTACTCAGTGCTAGTGATATTGTAAATTTCCTCTAACTCACTTTTTAATGAATTAATATTCATGAAATAGCATTCCGTAATATATACAGTAGTTGAGGTGTGAAATACTTTATCACTTTTAAAACAAATACTAGTAACAGAGTCTCAAAATTATAATCTGTTTAACTTCTAATAACACAGTTACTTAGGTGAAAAGTTGAATGATTTAAATAGTTCTTTAAGCTACTAGAGTGTGTTCAAAAGAAATAAAATAGTTTTTTTAAAGTGAAACTGAATAGTATCTATACCAGGGTTAATCAAATTTACTTTTGTAGGAAACTGATGTTAGCATAAGTAATATCTACTTATCCGGCCTGTAGGACCATGTACATAATCGGTAGCTATAATTCCACGGTTTCTGAAGAACCATGCAAATTATGAGAAGTTTGACGCTACTGAAAGAACTTAATTAAAAAATGTCAGTGAAAGTTAGTCTAAACTTACCGATAGTTTCTTGATTTTGAAGAGAGTATTGAGGTGTAAGCTTACACAGCAAGTTAGACACAGCAGCTATTGAACTTGAAGAGTAATGTAATGAACACATTAATTAATAATTAATACAAGAGTACATTCTGACAGTTATACTTGCGGTTGTTTGTCAGTTATTGACACTATTGAAACTCAAAGGAGTTTAATCTTGAACAAGAGAAAGGTGTTGAACATTATGGCGACATACACCTGTCATGCCACTGGAATATATTCAGTCTATTCCTGTACTGAAGTCAAAAGTTTGTTTTGTAAAGGAAATTCATAGCAAAAGGCTGACTGAATCTCAGAGACTTATGTTGAAGAAGGAAACTGTTAAAAGAGTAGAAAACATCTGTTTCAGTGTCCAGCTGTATGCCTCCTGCTACCACTAGAAAATTTAGTATGGTATTTGAATCACGGGAACAATGCAGTTTTTTCTAATATATATTTTTTTAAATGAAAATTTGTATTCTATAGAAATTTCAATTATTGCGTTTAAATCCTCCATTTCCCTTGTCATAACATGTGCAAGTTAATTATGAAAATTTATCATTTGTTAGTCTGTAGTGTATATGGGCTCGCTATAAATGTATGTGACCGATCATATAGCACATACTTGATAGTGAAATATTTTTTATATACATGGTTGTGTGTGTGTGAGTGTGTGTGTGTGTATGTGTGTGTGTGTGTGTGTGTAGAAAGATAGACCTTATAGTACTGTTAATACTATTAAACCAAAATTAAAAAAAAAATTAAAAATAAGTACATAAAGTGGTCAATACTGTTAATTGTTGAAAAAAATGCCTAAAAAGTAGAAAGTAGTTTCTATGATAAACCTGAAATCTTAATGACATAAAACGTAAACCTCAAATGATATTGTCTGAAACTTGTTTAAAAATAATACTTCTCATATAATAATGCTATTTCTCTTCCCATTCCATTCTAAGTCTTTTTTCAATATTACTAACTCACACTGTAATACGCAGTTTTCTTTTTTTGTCTGACTGAAGAGCAAAAGAAAATGTCTCTATAAGATGAAATATTCTTGTACCATCCATTTGTTAATAGAATTCTTTGCAGGTTCCCATAAAATGCACTGTAAGGTTTTGGATCAATTAGTATCACAGTATAGGTTTTGCGATCTATCTGGGTTCTTTCACCTTTGTGTAATATTTACATTAAGAAATCCAAATAAGTACACTTATGTTATTGGTAATCATTGACTGTCTTTAGGGTAAGTCTCTATGATAGAGTTGCCCTTAAAATTACCTGATATACATACATTTATATGTTATTCATTGCAACTCATTAATCAATTTGACCGATTAATATTGAAATACTATTTTAACTTTTTTTCGATTCATAATTTTTAAGCTAAAAATAGTAATTTTCTTGCATAAACAAATTAATGTTTCAACACTAATTACTGAAATAAATGTGTAAATAGTAGAAGTAGGATGAGTATGAAAGAGTATATACTCATTATGCATACATATTAAGCTAGAGGATGTGTTTTATCACTTGTACTATACAAAAATGTTTACTTGCTATCTTGAATGTTATAACTATTCCATATTGTAAATACTACGGTATAGTAATGACCTTTTTTTCATTTAGTTATCTACCTATAGAGCATGCTAATGTGTATGTTTCATTCCTTATTTTTTTCATATGTTGTATTTTTCAGGAGTGAGTTGATGGTTTTAGAGAATGCTTCTAAGCTAAATACCAGAGTCCTTGGTTCAGCACCAGGTCGGTCATTAAAGAAAGATTACTGTGAAGCTAGGCGGAATTGTATTTTACTTTTTCTTTATATTAGAGAGTATCTTTCGAGGTAAGAAAAAGCTAGCAACAGTTTTATAAATTTTTAAAATAACAATACTATTCATAATTCTGTAATTTTTCTAATTTGATTCATTTCAGACTCTGCTTATTAAACTTTTAACACGGTAACAATTGTATTGATGATGATAAGTAAAGATAAGGCATTATGGTTCATTTCAGTAGCAATCCATGTTTCAAGTGTCTTAATGTATAGGCATAGTTGGCCTCAATAAAGTAAGGAGTTGTTAATGGAAAATTATAAGCAGTTATGACAATAGTGTGATAAACGTTTATATTCAACTGCTTCTGTTTGGCAGTTGAAGTTCTTTTAAATGCATTTACCATTTATAATCACAAAATAATTTTGTAATCAAAGGGGCTTATTTTCTATTAGTAATTTAAATATTTGTTGTAGTATTGTAAACTTTTATTTTTAATTGACCTAGAATCATAAGAAAATAAAGCAGAATTATAGCAACACTTTTAAAAATTTATTTACTGATTCTCCAGTGGGTGCTAAAAAAATAAAGTTGAAGTAGAACTCATTCTAGGAACAAAGTACATAAAATTTTAATGACGAGTATTTAACTGTTCTCTCTTATCCTAGCAAGTTGAAGAAAAACTGTCCTCGTAATTTATTAATTATGTTCTTGAATTTTGTAGTTCATTACGTTCGGTGAATCTTAATTAATCACTTTAAGAATAGTTTATGAATATCCAAAATTTAAATTTTGTAAATTTGTGAAAAATTCTTTGAGAAGAGACTGATGAAAATTGCCACATAGAGATCGAAAACGTTCTGTCTCAGTAAGTTTTCACAAATTTACAAAATTTAGAGTTTGGATAATCATAAACTTTTGTTTAAATGATATATTAATTACGGTAGCAAAACACTTTTATGGGATAGTGTACGTATTTATGCTAAAAAGCATAAGCTAGAAGTATGACTGTAATAAAAACTAATTCCCTTTTGTTATTGCCAAGCATAATTGTAGATGCAATTACACTTTTTAAAAAGGCAGTTACACATAGGTGAATATATAATTTAAGCAGTAAGAGATATATTTTACTAATATGATAATGTTCATAATTTGAAGTTTATATAGTGGAAATACTGGAGGACCAAGTGCATTCAAGAAGTCAGCAAGATATTGTACTGTATTATAAGTCGTAGGATTGTCAACTGATTTATATTTTATTTCTTGTGCTTGAAATGAATGTAGCAAAATGCTATTGTAATCTCAGCAGCATTGTCAATTAGGAGTTAATATAAATACTCATCCACTTAAACTCATTTAATTTTGTTGCTAGTTCGCTGTAACAAGGTAGCGTTTATTTATAAGATCCCTTAACCCATTGGTGAGCTAATTGCATGCACCCCTCGGACATTGGCGGATACGAATTAATTCTTTGCGATACTTGGGTTAAATTTTGCTACAAAAATATTCTCACTTATAAAAGACTAAATATTATAGTTTTTGTAGTAGTGCAGTTTTTTGTTTTGTTGTTTTGTACCTTAGTTTATTTTTTGTTAATTGATTATTATGTGTATACATAATTAGTAAAAACAAATTAAAATATACTTATGGTTTGAAGTTTGCTTTAGATTCTAGGCTCCCACTATTATTGTTCATTTCGTATGTACACCTGAATACACTAATTATTGTAACATTCTAACAAACATCAGCTACTGACCGACACCGAGTAAAACCTATACTGAGCTTCTCACTCCAGTTGATATAAAAACTGATGAAGTAATGTGTTATGTTTAAATGTCTGACAGAAAGTCAATGGGCCATAAATATATTTCTTTATTTATACTGTAAGTTTTCGTGAATTGATAAATATCTCTTAGAAGATACAGACGTCTAGTCTTGTGCATGACATTTCAGATTATAAATTATCTTAAAACAATAAAATCAAACAGATTTCCATTAATAGCTGGGCTAGTTGTTATACTCGCTAATAACAAACTGTCACGACTAGCTGAGCTAGCCCGTAAACTGCAATGGGTTAAAGTACGTATCATCATACCTAAGCCTTATATAATTTTGGGATATTCAGTTTATTCTGGTTTGTGATTTTTCTCTAATAAAGAAAAATGTTATTATTGAATGCAGAATGAAATCCCATGATGATTTGGTGTGTCACACATTTTTTTCATCTATAGTGGAAAAGTAGAAGCTTTAAAATTTAAAAGCTGCATACTTTGGTACTGAGATTGTAGCTCTAGTTCTTGTATTGACATGGCAGTGAAAAACAATTTTATTTTTGGACAACTCTTTTAATCTCTAATAAAAGTTGAAATAACAACTTATTTCAGAGTGGTAGAATTATTTGAACTACACAATCTTGTAATCAGTTATTAAGTCATAGACTAGATTTACAATTTTCCCACTTTCTTAGCATAATATCCCTTCTGCTTACAGATTATCAGAGCGTGCTGAATATACATGGATTATAAAAGAATTATTTCCAATGCTTGCAGAACAAATTACTATACTTCGATTGCTATTGAGACAGATAACTCATCTTCCTGATTATATATTACACTTTGCTGCTAATCCTCTTGGAAATAAGGTATGTCAAAATGTCATTTTAGTATGTTAAAATTTGTGTGTATGTTTTGTTAGTACATTTTGTTATTTCAGTATTTCATGATGTTTAAAGAATTGAAAGAAAAAATTCTGTCTGATGAGAAAACTCTTATTTGTATTTGTTGATTCCATCTTTGTGAAAGCTACTAGTTTTCACTAAATCACTTGTAAATATTTTACAACTTTCCTATATTAGCACTCATATTTGTTGAGGACGGCCGTTTTGGAAGATGTGTCTCATTGTCAACTCAGACCGTAAATGATCTTGAGTGATAACCTTGATCTGAGTTGACAATGGGACATATCTCTCGAAACGGCTGTCCTCAACAAATATAAGTAAGTGCTACTACATGGAAGTTGTAAAATATTTACATGTATTTTAGTCTTATTTGTATGTTTTTGTGTAGGACATTAAAATCTTTATGAAAAAAAACTATAGATTTTGGTGATCTGTTAATATACACACACACATATATTTATATAAAATATTAGGTTAGTTCTAGTAGAGCTTAAAGCTTATTTAGGACTAGATGAGAGACTGACAGACTTACCTAGTGGCAATAGTCCAAAACTGCAATCTCTTGGAAACAAACATATATATATATTCATTCATTGATTTTTGGTTGGATATAATAGCATTGGTTTTGAAGTATAAATTGTCAATGATAAAATTTTACTAACTATTAGAAAACTTTAAGTTCTTTTGTTAATGTTTAGTTAAATGAAGAGAATATTAAAATTGATTTTAACAACAATAAAATAAATTCATGCTTTGTAAATAAAATTGGCTTTTACTATCACATTGGCTAATTCTAAAATGTTGAATACAATATATCATGGTGTAAGGTTTTTAGGTGAATATACATTATTTATACTCTGTTACACCTTTTGCCTATTACTCTACTTGCCTCTGGTACATGTAACAGCACAGTAGAACATAGACAGGAATTAAAAAAATGACCAAAATGATTATTTTAGTTGTACTACACATTGGTGATAAACACTATTATAACTGTGAAAAAAAACTACTGACAGAATTTCTACTTGAAAAAAATGCTAAGTAAAGAAATTTCAAAGCACAAATAGCAGGAAGGAAATATTTTCAAAAGAACACACCTCCAACAAATGTAAATGTCAAAAATAATTCTTTAATAAAAATAAATTCATAATTCTGGGTAAAAGTATATATAAGATAAAGAGTACCATACAAATATTTTTAACATCAAAACAGCCATACAAATTTTGTATTCGTAGAGAATGTCTATGTGTCTGTTGCTCATTTGAAACAAGTAACACTAGATGGCAGAACAATGCAGAGAATAAATTGGAAGAGAATGCTGCTTTAGACCCCAAAGAGAGAAATATTTGCACTAAGCAAGTCCTGAAACTTATCAATTCAGCATTGTCTCCAGAGACTGTCTAAAAAACTATTCCCTTTCAAAGGGGTTAGTAAGATTTCTTGCTTGTTATCAAAATGTTAATAAAGTATGTAGTTTTGATATGAAATGTATTGTTGAAAAACACTTTGTTGCAAGATGTTTTCTTTATCCATTACTTCCAGTTACTTCTATCTTTAGTTTGGACTAATAATGTACTCTTATAACTTTAAAAAAATATATTTTATCAAATTTCAAGGAAATTTACTTGTACTTTTTCAGAAGGATTTAGCTTAATACAACTAAAATAACTTTTCATTGACTCCAAAATGATCCAACAATATGCATTATTCTAGATTATGTATTTATTTTTTTCTTTAATAATTTTATTTCAATTGGTGTGTAGATTGAGTTTTACAGGTTCGCTACCTCATTTCCGGGGTTGAAACTAAGGGGGTTGTAGATGTTATGTCCATCTGTGGATGACAGGAGATAATAAATTTAAAAAAAAACATTTACTGAATTGAAGGTAATTATATCTGGAATTTTACTCCAAGTTTGTTTTGTTTTAAAAATCTTAAAAATAAACTAAGCATTCGGAACTAACACAAGAATAAACGATAACTGTCCTATTAGAGTGAATGAACCTACTCGAGGTGGGAACAGACTACTGTAAATAAGAGTCATTGACAAAATGCTTGGACACTCGAAAACCTAATGTGTCATAATAAGATTGTAGTTAACAAATGTCAGTTAATCTCGGCTATAAATAGTCTAGGACGTGACATATGCATTATCTATGTCTGCATTTACATTATCGATCTCTATCGCTTTGTGAAACACATGACACAAGCAGAAATAAATATTCCGAGTTAAACGTTGTGTGGTTAATTTTAGTATGTAGTATATTTTAGTAGTACATACTTTTGATTATTATGTAAAAATTTTTGTTCTTTGTCTTTTTTATTAAGTTTTATTATTTGTCATATAGTATTTTATCATTTGCATTAGTTTATATAAATTTCTTTTTTTTTACTGTGACTCGATAAATAAAACATTATTTTAATGTCTAATACACTGTTTTGATGGCCCAAAAAAAGCTGTATATGGTAGAAATAAAATTATTGAGCTTAAAACAATGGGCATGATAATTAGATGCAACGATAAGCTATGCAACCCGCATAGCATTTTAATAATTCCACTGCCAGGGACGACAAGCGCACTGGCACGCTCTCGATTTTTACAATTAAATAGAGTATTAAAATTTTTTAAATAATTTTTCTTGTTTATAACTAAGGATTTAAGTATAGATTTTGAAGTAAAACAAAATGCTCTCAAATGTGCAAGTTAACGAAAAAACAGTCAATAGTTTGATGAGATCTCCAATATCGCCGCCGTGCTGAACGTGTTACTTAATATTTAAATTTTTGTTATTTATCCGCATGAGCTGTGATGTTGAAGTTAGGAGGTTCTGTTGACTTTATTGGCCATTTTTATGACAATTCCCTCTTTTTCACTTTGGAATCTGAGGGGAGGGGCTTTAATTATTTCTGTGTTATAACAGAAGTCAAAAGTTGTGGTACTGTATCTTACAATCTCTTGACAAGTTGGTCTATCTGTGTTCATGGCTCTAACCATTTTCTCTCTAACATTTAGGCCGATTGTGAATAGTCGTTTGTATTATATTTGGCAAAAATTAAATTTCATATGGTATATGAAATTTTTTGGTGTGCAAGATGACTCTAAATCGTGAAATCCATTTTTGTTGCTAGGTTATTAAAACTCTTTGTTGAACGGTGTTGAACATGTTTTATGTCTAGGTTTATTTCAAGGGTAGTTTTTGTTTTATAAAATCACTTCTAGCATAAATACTCTGATTTTTTATAGAACTTAGTATGCTTTTAATATTTGATACAACTGACTCGATATATGATGTTTTGAGGCAATAGACATTGGATTGTTAGGCTTAGACTGAATATTTTCTGTAACAAAGGACAATCAGAACAATATTGAATTCTCTACTTAATTTCTATTTCACCGTTATTTAAATTTTTTTTTATTTGTTTATGTTTGTGATATACAGTAAACCTCATATATGGATCAATGTGTAATCCAGATAACAAAAAAATCCAGTTATGGAAGAGATTATGTAATGATGTATGCCTGTACTACTAATGTACAAACATTCCAATTGAAAGTAGATTGTAATTATATTTTAATAGTAATATAGGACTATATGTATAATTTAGTTACACCTCTAAATGTACAGTTCCTTAATACTGTAGTATACATACATATTAATTATCAGTTCTGGTAAAAAAAAGATGTAATTGCGGTTTGCTTGTTTACGAAAGAGTAGACGATCGGCTGTTGCTTTGTCTTGTTGTTCGACGTAGTCGATCAGCTGGTCAAACACCTGAAAAGCTTCTTTATAAGTCACGGTTTATTTTCTTTCATCATCTTTGGCAGGCTGGCTGTGTGCTCACTAAGCTTATAATATTAGCAGTAAACTCATAATATTCATTCTCTTGCATCCACTCATTCACGCTAACACTGTTCATGTCCTTACAACCAGGAATGCTTCGGAGAAGATCTACGATGTCTTCTTTTTTTTTTTACTAAGGTTTTTTATTTGTAATACGTTTTTAATCGCCTCATTGTTTTATGATCCAATACTTTTTGCCAAGATTTAACTGGTGTTATCGGCCTGATTACATCTAGTGCTATAGCAATCCATAAAGCAGCATCTGATAAAATTAGCAGATATATTTTGTCCTGGAAAGATTAAATATTCTTTCAGACTCCAATTTTATCTTTTGAGTGTATTAAATGTAATAGCATTAGTCTGTTATAACATAGGAATATATTACAATGAAAATATTGGAAAGAATACCATTACCACAAAAATACTCAAAAATAACAAATAAAACAAGTTTTAAGATTAAACCCTTATGTACATTTTGATGTCCATGTCATCATCATAAGAGGGTCTTATTACAAAATTACAATCTAGCAAACAAGAAGTTACAAACTAGAGTGATCTTAGAGTTTAATCTTAAGTAACTTGTTTTATTTTTTATTTTTGATGATTTTTGTGGTATTGGGGTTCTTTCCAATATTTCATTGTAATGTACCACTGTGCTCTTGATATTGTATAGGAATATATATTCTGTTTTTAGGAAAAAATGAAATGGTCAGAGGTTTTTTGACAGCATTAATTTGCAATGCTTCAAGATTGACATCTTAAATAGTTGCAGAAAATTTAAGAGAATTTTAAAGTATAAAAATTAAACTGAATGATATACTTAAAAATTATTTTATAAATTTTTGTTTAGCTCTCCATCAAAGGTGTGAAATATAGTAGATTACAATATGTTTTTTGTCTCAGTGTTCACAGCCTGCTTACCATCTATTTCACTGCCACTTAGATCTGCGTTGGTTGCTTGTAACCACACTAACATTCTTAAATGAAATCAAAGCGAAATCAGGCATCACAGAATCACAGTCATTAGATTATGGATCCGTGTTTGATCAGAGGAAATGTGTTAATGATGCAACTGTGGAACATGCAATATCTCTGCTTGTATCTGATCTAATATTGATGGCTATCACTAGGTATGAAAAGGTAGGTACTGTAACATTTTAAATGAAAGCCACACATCAAATTTTATATACCTTAATTTCATAGCATTAAATTTAAACATATTAGGTACCATCCAAATTAAAAGAAATTTACAATATTAAAAGAAGTAAATAATATCGGCCTAGTAAATGCCATAAACGTGAAACAATAATTAGGTGTTATAGTTTAATAATAAGTTTTTATTAAATACCCGTATTTATTCCCATAGCAATGTATTCTCAGTTTTGTCGATTTCATTCTTTATATCAGTTCTTCTGCTTTACACGTCTTTTATTTTAGGCTAATCAGAGTTGCTTTTACGAACAAAAACTAATTTGGTAAAGTGTGGCAACCGAGAGCTATCATACATTTGTTTGAAAGGTGTTGGTTTGGTCAAATAGTGAGTGTTTTATTAGTGCGAGTTGTTTATGTTTCGAGTTTGTTGTTGTTTGCTCTAAATATTCTGTATCAGTTATTCCATTTATTTAATTTCTATTTTATGTAATTTTTGTTTATGTTTTGAGTTTGTTGTTTTTTGTTTTAAATTCATGTTTCAGTTATTTAGTTTACATAATTTTTATTGTTAGAGATATTATGTTATAGATATAATGACTAAGCCACTGTAGGATGCGATTTAATACAAGATATGTTGCTTTTAGACAGTGATAGTGGCAGTGAAACCAATCTTGGTTGAGGTACACTCAACATATCTTTTATTGATGAACTGAATGAAAATGTATATTACCCGATTTTAGAGAGTTTTTCAAAATTCTCAAGGAAATATATCTCAATAACATTTCCTTTCAGCATTAAAACGATATATAACATGTAATATTTATTTTAATTCCAATGTATAATGTGTGTAGTGAAGTACAGTGATGTACATTGTTGCTATTTTATTTTTTCCCTTTTTTATACATTTTTTCAAAAGATCTTAATGCCATTTATATATAAGTAATCAGTATATTTGTATATATTTCCTGAAAGCTTGTTTCATTTACCTTTAAAAAAATGTATAATTTGTTTTAATTATGGTATTTATTAGAGGTCAGGAATTTATTATATTTTACCTAAAAACCTTCAAGCAGATACAGATACAGATTCAAGCAGATGGATGGCTATTAACGGTCTAGGCTTCAAACTGTTAATGTAAATGGAGTAAAACAACTTAAATCAGGAGTTCAGCTTTCAATTGAGTGGTAAATGCTTCAGTGGACATGAACATTCTCTGCGGAGAGTAAAAAATATAAGCTATAATATGTCAAAGTTGGAAGAAAGGTGTTTGCTAAAAATTTAGTTGTAAAATTACAACAAAAATTACCAAAAACAATTTAAAAAAGGAATCAACATATACTATATGAATCTGAAATGAAATGGATGTATTGTAGTGTACTGTAGCTGTGGTACAAAATAGATTAATGAGAAACAGAGAAAAACTTTTTCGAATATTGAAGAAATAATTATTACAGTATTTTTTTTCTGTGGATTTCATTTTGTTTCTGGTGGATTTCATTGAATATGACTAATATTAACCCTAAATTTAAAGTGTTGTGAAATGTTAAACAAATCTGTACAAAAGTCTGTAAATACATTTTTTCATGTTTCTATAACTTGTTACCCTAATAATAAATGCAGTAGTCTCGAAAATTCGAAGTAGATAGAACTGAAACCCCCTGGGATTACCGAAAACTCGGATTACACGGAAGTATGTTCCTGTACATTAAAAAAAACTGGAATTCTAATGAACTCTAATAATATAATTAGGATGTCAAAAAATTAGAATTTGATTGATTACAGTACTTACATAAATAAATGTTGCTTTGAAATACATTGTTTAACACGGTTGATACATATTTAGGAAAAACTTGTTTTAAGTCTTCTGTATTTGCTTATCTGATCGTTTTTGTGCTATGGTATCTTAGACGTCTTAGCAGAAGCATATTTGTTTGGCATGATATCTGTCGTTTAATATAGTGTAGTGCAGTTTCCAAGGCAGTTGTTCCCTTCTTGTATTGTCTCAGTCGAACCATCATCTTTATTCTCGTCATCACTGCCTTCAGTAGTGTTTTGCAACAATTCAATAATCGTAACATCTGTTACCTCAAATTCTTCACATTGTAATTTTCACAACCTCTAAGTTTCTTGATAAGAAATGTCATATCTGTTTCTTCTTGTGATCAATAACAAAGCAAAAGTTTCATTAAGAATCAGGATTTAATTGTTACTTTTTGAATAGCCAGAATTTGAATAGTTCTCTATCCATCCAATCAGCACTTTTATTCATTTATAAAACCGGCAATGTTGAGGTGGAAATGTTTTTAAACTCTGGTGACTTAGCTGATTAATCCCACTGCTTAGCCGACTCGAAGTCGAGCTCGAATTTAACGGAAGCTAGAAATATCGGAACTCGGAAAATCTAGACTTTACTGTACATATAATAATTTTGTAAAATTAAAATTTTTGTTTGACAATACACAAAATTTATTTAGGATTTTACTTGCTACACAGATTGAGCTAAATGATCTTTTACATAAATCAGCCTTCAGTTGTACCTGTGTGGCAGAGCTATGGATACTTACACAGCTTCTAACTGATGGAATGGAAACCAGTAGAAATTTGAAGGTATGGAGATTTGTTATACTGTTTATGTGTAATTATATTATTATAAATGAGATTTGAGCTGAGTTTGTAAGTCACTATTATTAAATAATGAAAGAACCTGACACCATAAATGTAATGAGACAGTGATGAAGATCGTCTAATGTGATCGAAAATGTTTCATCTCAACAAGTTTTTCATAAATTTACTAAAATTATAAATACAACTACCTTTGTGTTAACTTTTGTGTGTTTATATTAGGTATTTCTGAACCTGCTTGGATACCAAACTACACTATCACCTTAAAAATTATTCAAGTAAATTTATTTAAATAAATACGATTCAGTATCTGCTAGCAATGATTCACTATTACTAAAAATATCTCCTGCGCAAATAAAGCAATTTCTAATACAATCTTATTTGTAAATTAACCTGCTATTTAAAAATAATGTACCTAGATGATATTAAATTACTTCAAATCTCATATTACAAGCTATCATATTGGAAAAAAAATATTTAATATAATATAATGTCTGTAATTTTATAATTAATGAGTAATTAATTTTATTCAAATCTATATTAAAATTTTATTTTTATTTTTCAGTTTTATTTGCTCATATTTAACAATTAAATTTGAGTAACTTGAGAGAGCCTTAGTTGTCGTAATAATTTCATTTTAAAAACTTAATAACATAATAAATACACAAAAACCAAAGACTGACTCAGTATGTTGTATGTTATCCATCTGAGGATGGTTACTTGGTAACTGAAATGTACATTAGGGTAAAATAAAGAAAGTTTGTTGTTAAGAGGTTTTTGTGAATTTATTAATAAATTCAACCACAGTATATTACTAATAAATAGTAATTTAATAATAGTAATTGAAATAGATAAAGGAATAATCATTGCATTTAGGATCTTTTTAATTTTTCCAAATTGGGTCCAAACCTTGAGGGAAATGTACAACAGATCAAATTTTCTTTGAAGGTGTATATCTTATTCCTTATTTTTGTACATCTATACCAGAAAAATACTAAAAAGAATCGAGAATTGTAAAAGAAATTCATTTGATAACAGATTAAATGTCAAAAATGAATTGCCTTGTATAAATTAATATAGGTTTAGTCACATATATTCACAATTGGTTTCAACTTCTGTAAAGTCATAAATGAAAACAGCTTGTAGTAAGAAAAACAGGATAAAAAAAACTGTCAGGAAAACCCTACAGTAGATTATGCAGGAACTCCTGGCGGGCGAGTGTCCTTATGACAAAGTGTAGTGAAGGGCATTCTTATAAATATCTTTAAAGTAAGTCTATGAATAAAGATTCATGAGCTTCTTTACCTGCTGACTACTGGGGAAACATTTAGCTGCTGCAAGTTGTTTCAAAAACATCTTTTTCTACTTGCTAACTTTAAAGGATTTGTAAAAATAACTTTCAAAAATACCAATTCCTATACAGATTATTTCATAGATTTATCATAATTTTATAATTTTATTTCTGTTTGTTTTACTATTATTTTGGTTGTTTAGGGCTTCTGGAGCTATGTTAATACAGTAATTGATGATATTTTAAATTCCAAACTCCAAGACTCTACTATGCGATACAACTGTGCAATCCTACTTAGACCAGCCTCATATACCTGTTCTAAGCCTCAGCTGTTTTGTGTTTATCTTCTAAAACATCTTTCATTCCTCTACAGTTATAAAAATAGAGTAAGTACTTTAGTTCAAATGGTAAACAAAAATATATAATGAAAATATAACGAACAAAGACCTCTTTAAATATAGATTAGGTCTACTTTTGAGATGCATTCTTATATACATGAGTCATAAGACTTTCCTAACCACAGACAAGAGAGTTTTATATCTTTTTCTTAATAATATTCACAACCCTTTTCATGTCCTTTGTATTGAATAATAGTTAAATTGTTTTATCACCATAAAATAAGTTGAATGTATTTATGTATGTTAATAATTGGATATCAGTTATATGCAAGGAATATATTCTGCTGACAAGACTAGAGATTTACCAGTTGAAATTTTAACATTAATTTGAACAATCTAGTTAAGAGATTTCTTCCTTTATCTAGAGTAAAAGGCTATATTGATTTAAAGCAGAGATAGTTCTTCTGAAGAAAATGGTTTGTTAATACTTTGAAACATGAATTTTAAAACCATTAGTAACACTAGGTCTCAGAGATTTCTAAGTTAGTTTTATGATATATATAATCATTAGGATATTTTGATTGTGTGTTTTAAACAAAGTATATGTAAAAAGAAATGGAAAACAGTTCCTTACAGTACCATTACTTACAATTAATGAAAAATTTACAACAGAGTCAGTTTATGTTACTTCTAAAATACATCAACAAAGACTTGACGCTTAATGCTCTGTATATAACACGGACTGCTAGTATAAAATTAGTGTTTGAAAATAAATTTTCTATTTGTTTAAAGCTGTATTTAGAGAATTATATCAAATAATGTTTGCTATTAAAACTTCTTGATTATTTTATCCAGGAAATGAAAAGTAATTACCCAATGCTGGAATTAATTTTGAAAGCAATGCTAAATTCAGAGGTTCATGAAGTGGAACTTCGAACAACCCTCCTTCTATTGCACGATTTATTACTAAAATATTGGGAGCCAAGGACTGAAACTGTGGTTCTTTTGTGGGAATATTTTCACAAACGATTAAATTCTACATTCTATCTAACTGGAGCAATGCTAGACTCAATGAGTATTGTAAGGTTGGTAAACTATTCTCATATTCATTTATGAAAAAAAATTTTTCTTTTGTAAAAAAATTAAGGTCTAAAAAATATTTGTAATGGTGCATAACAATATATATTATGAATATATATTTTTTTGTGAACAAGAATTAAAATTTATGAAGCTTTATTTTCAGTGAGTAAGTATTAATAACTGAGTCTAGTATTCAGATGCACGATGTTGCAAGCTGCAAGCTCGCAAGCTGCAATAATTACACTTGCCTCAAATACCCACACAGTGTGCCTCAGAACCATTAATTACTGCCTGAAAATAGAAAAACTCATCAGAGCAGGGTGGCATGTACAGCTACAATGAGTCCCTAGCTGTGTAAGCATTGCAGGGAACGAAAAGGCTGACGAACTAGCCACTAAGGGAGCAGAAGTCAAACAACATAAAGTCCAATGCTCCCTAATTTCAGCCAAAAACATCATTGACCCTATGGTGAGCGCCTCCAACCGAAGAGATGTAGCAGAACTGGTAAAAAATAAAAAATAGGAGTTCCTAGTAACAGAGGGATTGATTTTTTACCCCAGATGGAGGCAGTTTCCAGATTCTGCCTAGTAACCCGCTATGATTATCTATAAGGCCATCTGCACCGGATCGGGATTGCTGATGATCTGACCTGCCCCCTTTGCCAAACGGGCGTAATGGATGGCAACCACCTGCTCTTTTGCCCAGATCTCTCCAGCACTCCTCAGGACCCCGCTCGATGCTACTGAGAAGCGTGGCGTCGAATGACTGAAGGGCCAAGAACAAGCGTAGGCTAAATAAAAATAAATGAATTTTCCAATGCTAGCTTGATTCTACATCGCTGGTAAATGGTCAATTACTCTATAAACTATATTACGATTTGATGTCTTTTGTTCTTCAAATAACTTATTATGAATTTGTACATATCTAAATTTTCAATAATAATAATCTTTAAACTTTTAATTTAGCTTTTTTCAACAAATTAATTTTTTTTCTAAATTTAAACAATTGTAGTTGTATACAATACAATGTTTAGCAAACTTTATTTATAGCCATTGCAAAATATTCAATATATCATTCTTTCAATACTTTCTTAGTATTGCATATATAGCCTATATGACATTGAGCAGTTTATTAAATATATAAGGTCTTGTAATGTATGTTAAGTTGACTCTTTTTTACTTAGTAACAGGTTTTAATTTTGTTATTTGTTTTGTATTTAAATTTAATATTTGAGTCTTCATATGTATAAATTCACAATAGCGAGATATTACGCAACAGAATGCTATTTCGTTTTGTGTTCACTAGACTGAGATTGTGATAACAACTTACAGTAAACTTCCAAAGGTTTTTGAAAGTAAGGTTATGTCAAGAGTTCAATTTTTTGTCGCCTTAAAATGTTTAGAATAAATGTTGAAGATAAAGATAACAATGAGCGGCTACAACTTCACGAACTGATGTCAACAGGGCCAGGGTTTGTAAAATCATGTGATATGATAAAAGATTATCTGTGAAAATAATACAGAAGAGCTCAATCAGGAGAATGTTTACAAAATAATAGCTAAAGATTTGGGAATGAGACAAATTTGTACAAATATGCTCTTAGTAATCTCTCAGTCACACCATAAGTAGGGGAAGATTGTTCTAGTTTTATCCAGATCGAAAACAGGTTTCACATTGAAAGAAAATGAAATGAATTTTTATATGCTTCTTCTGTCCTAAGGGCATTGTTCATTTGAAACAATACCACCTCTCTACTCAGTCTTGATATTTTTGTTTGGTATTGAGAAACATGTGTTTATTATTGTTTAACTATTTTCAAAATTTTTATTTGTCTCACACAGTCTACGAAATTACCTAACCTATACTACAAGAAGTTAATGTTATACTACAAGAAGTTAATGTTATCTGATGTATAACAATGGAACTTGTTAGTTTGAATTGAATCTCATATGGTGTTGTACGACATGTTGTTTTTGTCTCATAGATATTTCAGAAGGTTTTATAGATTTATTGTTGCCATATTTCGTGTTTATGAATATAATAATTGTATTATTATTTTTAGAGAAAAATTTATTTTTTTATAAAGTAAAATTGTAAGAGTCATTGATTCGAAGATAAATATTTCATTTATGGATTTTACTATCTATAATGTAGGGAAAAGTTAAATATTATAATGCAACTTAGTTCAAAGCTGAAGAGTCAAATGAAAAAATTTCTATCAACCAAAAAAACCAAAACCAATGTTTCTAATTATGACGTTGGAAAAAACCCTTTCAGTCAAAAGCAGTCCAGTTTCTTTTGTATCTATGACCACAGTTTCTGCTGTTTTAAAGTATTGTGTTACTGATCTATGTTTATTTTATAACAGACCACACACACTCATTAAATACTCTAATTTGATTATGCAATAAACTTTGGCCTAGTGTATTTATAAAAGTTATAATTATTAGCAGTTAAAGGTTACTGTATAGGAACACTGTTATTACAGGAACACAATATATACATATTATAACGAAATTCATTAGGTTAAGCAAACTGTTAGAAAATTATTTGAACTTGTGGGATATACCTAGCTAGCGCTACTCTATTGTCACATCTATCGGCCGAAATAAGTTACTGCACACACCTGCGAGTCATAAATAAAAATAATGCGAAAGGGGTTCATTGTAAGTAAACCAGGACGTGCCTTGTTCATGGGAGAGAAGCTTTACCTAGACATCCACGGACCAGGGAGATTTATGACTAGGAATCCCTAAGAATACAAAAAATCACATGCACCTGTGGGAAAGTTCAACAAATTCCCACGAAGCCCAAAAGAAAGTGAGGGAAGTGTCAAAATTTCATAGGCTAGCCATAGTTCGAGCGCCATAAGGGAGCCAATCAAATTTGAAGAGGGGATGAAACCCATACGGATACCAACCAAGGGAAACAGGAGGAAGTCAGTCAATTTTCAGTACTCGAAAGGGTCAAGCTATAGGACTCGAGGGAGAAGTAATGTTCAGTTTTAGTAAGAAATATCAAATTCAAACAAAGTAACGTGGAAATTTAAAGTAAGGGGGATTAATAGAGGGAGATTAAAGGGTAGCAAGGGAGATTATTAAATAGAAAGTGAAGTATAAAGAGGGAGATTAAAGGGGTAACAAGTGAGATTAAAATAAGGGAGTGATTAATAAAGTCAGTTAAGGAATAGAAGCATTTCGAGAAATTAAGAAAAGTGAAATTGATAGGAAAATATTAATAAGTGAATTTGTGTCAAGTGAAGTGAAAGAAGGAACCACACAAGTAATAAGCAATACATTTATTTTAACTTAAAGCCAACTCTTTAAAGTAACATACATTAAGAATCTTTTAAACTTAAGAAATTCCTTAAAAAGTTATAGTTAATTGAAATAAAAAAATTTATCAAACCAAGTGCAGTAACTTATACACGCCCTTAGATAGCTAAAGAAAGTAAATTTAGAATTGTTAAAAAATTAATAGTCAAATAAGAGTCTTGATGCCTATCAGCAAATATTAGAGTAGTAAAACGAATTATATGAACTACCTGTAAATGCAATATTGATCTCAGGATAAAATAAATCTGTAATTATAAAAGCAAGTAGCTGGATTATTAATTTAATTTCCTAAGAGTCAAAATATCCTGTAGAGAAGCATTAAGTGAAGGTACGTTATAATATACAATAAGTTATGTTAAGATAGATATATACTGTGCAAAATTAAAGTTTGTGAAAATATTTTATGTCCAATTGTCTTGCAGAAATAATTCTTTTTTAACATTTACAAAATCCTTATGTACAATTATTGACTGGAACCAAATGCAGAGAATTCTTGTAAGGCAATCACAAGTGCCCTGGAATTCGAGCCCATATTCAAACAAATAACTTCAAGTTAAAGAAATTAAACTTTAAAATTATCCATAAATATTTTACATTGGTTGCATATAAAGATCAATTGAATTATCGGCAATTTTTAATGAAAGACTTTCAATTTATCCACGTTGTATGGTATAATTATTGTAATTCATGACTGAAACAAACTTATACTTTGAGTAAATTTTTTGAAAAACATGCTAAGACTTTTTTTTCAAAACACTTACAATCTTTGTTAATGCTTCATATTTTACTCAAAGTATTTCTAGTATGCGTAGATCCATTGTAAATATATGCTGTTAAATTACTATTTCAGTTACTTGACTTCTAAAGTCATATACTCATATATCTCTAATGGAAATTTAATATTGACATCATTTCATTCAGAGTATTTCTATAAAAAATGGTTTTACAGTTAAATCAGTTGATTTGATAGTCCTTCATTTTTGGCTGATTAATTGATAATGAATTAAAATTTACCTTCATGTAACTAACGTATGGGTTCTAAAAAGTGATGACATTTTTGTTACAGTAAGAGTGCCCTTGGGCTTGTTACTCAAGTGATATCACGCCTGGATGAAAGCACAGAAGACAGACAAAACTCTTTAGATAGTTTTCATATTTTTATCAAAATCTTAGGTAAGTATCAATCAACAAGTTTTTCCAGTAATTAGCTCTATAGAAAAATAGTACTTTGTTAAATAAACAAGAATATCTGCTTTTATTTTTGAGTAAAACAATACAGTATAAGAGTCATAAAGTTTTGATTTCAAGCACCAAAAGGTGACCTTTTAGAGAGTGTAGAAATAACACTTGATGTGTTTCAAGGTTGCTCAATCTTCTAACAAGCAAGAATTCTATCTGAGAGCGTTTAAAAATTTTACGTTTTGGATTGGGGCTTTCCTGGATTTTTTGTATGATTTGAAAAGTTGATATTTAAATGTTTTAAATAGTTGTTATTATTGATTACATATTGTTTTCTATTTCAATGGTACATGAAGATCTCTGCAGATTCTTTATAATTATTGTCAAAATTTCATTATTTCATATGTTCATCTATTGATACCTCTTTATGCCTAGCAGTAGGAAATACACGCCTTTCATTAAAACCATTAATAATTCATGCAGTGATGGGCTTCACTACTAAGTTATTAATGCAATGATGAATTAAGATGACAAATATAAAATTTTCCATCTATTGATATAAAAACACAACTCAATACTGTTGCATAAGCCTGTAAGAACTTCAGGATCGATGATGCATCAAATCATTTACTTAATATCATCTTAAGTGCCCATATATGTATCTTCAGTTTGACTGACCACTAATCATTGTAATTGTATAATACGTTGACGATGGATTATACATCTCACAAAATAAAGCAATAATTATTAATATCATCCTAAATGAAATCAAAAACTTACACCCTAACATACAATTCACCATGGAAGAAGAAATAAACAATAAAATAAACTATCTAGACCTAACAATAACCAGAAATATAAGTAACATTGAATACTCAATCTATAGGAAACCCACACAAAACATTAATACAATACCAAAACAATTCTCACCATCCCCCACAACATAAAATGGCTGCTTACAACTCACTCTTATACAGAATGCTAAAACTGCCTCTAAAAAATGTAGAAAAAACCAAAGAAAAACAAATAATATATCAAATAGCCCCAAAAAATGGATACAATAAAAAAACTATAGATAAATTAGAATTAAAAATATTAAATAAATTAAAACAGCCTAAAATCGAACTACAAACAACAACAAAATGGGCCACATTCAAATATACAGGGTACAACATAAAAGGAATAACTAAAACACTAAAAAATAATAATAATAATATAGCTTACAAAAACACAGGAAACATAATCAATAAAATAAATCAGCCGGAAAAAATATGTCCAACACTTAATAACGGAATATACAAAATCAAATGCCCAGACTGTAATAAAATATACATAGATCAAACAAAAAAGAAATTAAAAGTCAGATATCAAAAACTCCTCAATGCATACATCAAACCTGAAACTTATAACTCAAACTTAGTTACTCACGCCATCAAAAACAAACACACATTCTCCAAATTAGAAAATGTTCACCTAATAAAAAAAAGTACAATAAAGGCATCAAAATGACAATCTGGAAACAACTACAAATTTATAAACATAAATATAATATCATAAACAAACAAATACAAATAAAATAAAAAAAAACAATAAATTATTCAACCAAATAGACAAATTTAACCCCAAGACAAACTTAAAAGACTCACACAGTGCCGTGAATCCGAAAATAGAACTATAATGGTACACCACACCTTGTGACAATGGAAATTCCACACAGCTCGCATTCTGCTACAACCCCCTGTCAGTGATGCCCGATGATGGAGATACTACCAATCTTTGAAAGTTAACTCGCATAAATACCAAGTAAGATTCTTGTTCAAGTACATATAGAGAAAGTGATAAGTGAATACAAGAAAATAGTGTTGCAAAACACGTAAATAATTTTTTCCACCACTAAGTGCAATAATTTTACTTTATGTGATGAGGCACCTTTCGGTCATTTGACCATTGTCGAATCACTGTTGTTAGGTCCGTGATGTTGGTACTTGTTGACGTCATATATGTTTTGTCTTATGCCACGTGCATGATGCTTTTGAAAAGTAGGTCGTCTGCATATGTTGTTTGTTGGTTCATTAACTTGTATATGTTGTTATAGATGTGGTATTTTTCTAGTGAGTTTAGTTCTGTTGGGTTGTCATTTATTTCAAGTATAGTTAGGTTATTTTCGTTACTTGTTATTTCATGTTTATGTGATAATAAGTGTTCTGCTAAATTTGATGCTTTTTTATTTTTAGTTTTGAATGCTCTGTAATGTTCTGTAAATCTTATTTTGAATGACCTAGTTGTTTTTTCTATGTAAAATGTGTTGTAGTCATTACATGTAATTTTGTAGATTCCAGATAGGTTATGTTTTTCTGTATTTGTTTTGTGGTTTGTGTTATTAAGATATTTTATTATTTTGTTGTTTGGTTTGTATGTTGGAGTGTAGTGTTCTTTGTTGTATATATTTGTTATTTTTTAAAATTTTGTATTGGTGTATTTATATTTTAGGTAGATCTTTTTATAATTATTTTTGTTTTTGTGTTCCGTTGTAGTGTTGTGTTGAGGATAAGTTTTTTGTAAATTTATTGTATATGTTTTTTTATAAGGTGTTTGTTGTATTCATTTTCTATTGCTATTGTAAACCAACATCCAACAATACCACAATACACAACAAATCAAACCACCCCTGGACACACAAAATTAACACTTACAGTAACATGATAAATAAAGCAATAAAATACACACAAGATAACAAACAACAATTAAATGATGAACTAGATAACATTACAAAAATAGCAATAGAAAATGGATACAACAAACATCTTATAAAAACATATACAATAAATTACAGAAAAACCTAACCTTAACACAACACTACAACCTAAACACAAACAAAAAATTATTATAAAAAATCTTCCTAAAATATAAATATACTAATAACAAAATAGAAATATAACAACTATTTAGAACAAAGATCACTACATTCAAACATACAAACCAAACAACAAAATAATAGAATATTTTAATAGCACAAACCACAAAACAACTACAGAAAAACATAACCTATCTGGAATCTACAAAATTACATGTAACGACTGGAACACATTTTGATGTGATCATATTATTACATAAACATGAATAACAAGTTATGAAAATAACCTAATCATATTTGAAGTAAATGATAAAGTGATAGAACTAAACTCACTAGAAAAATACCACATCTATGAAAACATGTACTACCACTTAATGCACCAACAAACAACATTTGCAGACGACCTACTTTTCAAAAGCATCATGCACCTGGCACAAGACAATACATATATGACGTCAACAAATACCAACTTCAAGGACCGATCAACGACACCAGAAAAATAGAGGAAAATAATTGAGTGATTCGACAATGGTCAAGTGACCGAAAGGTGTCTCATCACATAAGGTAAAAATTAATTGCACTTAGCGATGGAATAATTGTTTACAATTAACAATAATAACTTTATATATAGTATTATATATATATATATATATATATATATATATATATATATATATATATATATATATATATTTGAAGCATATCTAGAAGAGATTTGTAGGGACACATATTCTGATATATGTGTGGTTTGAGAAGCGACCCCGACAAGAGAAACATTTGATTTCCTAGTAGGTAAGCTCAACATTGCGGTTGCGGGTTTTGTTATGACAGACACTTGACTGCCTGGGTCAATGATTGCCCGAAGGATATGCGGATTTCCAAAATGATCATTTACAATGACCTGAGCAGTGCCTAATAAGGCAGAAGAGACGTTAGTGTTATCGGCGCTGGCGAGAGGTTTTCCATTGGTAGTTGAATGATTGCAGTCATTGGCTGAGTTTGGGTGTCGATGCGTGTACGGTCGCTGGGGCGAAGCTGAGTTAGAGTCATGTAACAAGGAGTGATGATTACCGTTGCAATGTTTACAAGTCTTGAGTGACTTGCATTTGTTTTGGTAGTGGGTGCCGAAGCAATTGAAACAGCGCTGCATATGTCGTATAGACTCGCGACGTTCCTGAGTTTTTAGTTTGAGAACGTCTGGACAACGAAAGATATTGTGAATGACTGAACAATAGAAACACTGTGCTGCCGACGGATCGTTACGAGGCGGGTTGGTAGGTCTGGTTAAATTTTGTCTAACAAGCGGTGATGGTTGCGGTGCGGGTGCTCTTCGGTTGAACTGGATGCGTTGGCTTATCACTGGTGGTCGCAAAGCCTGTGGTTGTGTCCTGGCGGTGTGGTGTATTGTACTGCGGTGATGACCTTCATTCAGCTGTGCGGCTTCATCTGCGAAGTCGGCAAGGTTACTTGTAGCTGCTGCGGTAGTCGATATCAGCGTCATGAGTTTAGTGAGGTATTCGAGCTGTGGTGTTGGACTCTCAGGAGGTGTATTACTTAAGTCAGGTTCGTTGACAGAATAGACCGATAGTTGGGGTTGTTGGCTTGTGCTAGCTGCGGTTGACGTCGAAGGCTGGTTGAGCAATTCCATTGTCCTAGCTTGTTCGGTTACGAAATCATTTAAGCTGCGGTAAGTAGGCATAGTGTTGGTGCCTAGCCTGGTTTCAAAATTAAGACGAGTGTTCGGATCTAAATTATTAACTGCCAGTTGAAACAACAGAAAATCTGCTAAGTCCGGTAGGTTAATGGCCTTCAAGGCACATACTGCGTTAGAGTGTGCAGTTAGAAAGCGGTTGAGTTCTGCTTGCGAAGCAGTTTTCATTGATTTAAATTCCTTGATTTGTTTAAAATAATGATCGGCTAGCCTGCGTGGGTTTGCATAGCGGTTTCTTAAAGCGTTGTAAGCTATTGTATAATTAATTATTGTCTGAAATTGTTAAGCCGGTAATGATTGCTAAGGCATCGCCTTTCAAAGTTGATTTTAAATATTGAAATTTTTGTACTGCGGTAAGATTAACATTAGAGTGTATCATGGAGTCAAACATAGTGATAAAGTCTGCCCATTCATTGTTATTGCCTGAGAAAGTGGGTACTTGTAGGCTTGGCAGACTGATGCAATTATTAGTGAGGTTAACCGGTGAAATTTCTTTTTCTTCAGACTTTATAATGCCTGGACATTTAGCCAGGATGGGTAAGTACAAAAGTTGAAATTTGGCTTTCAATTGAAAAGCCTTTTCTGCAGTTTCAGCGACTTCATGCTCAAAAGTTTTTTTCATGTATTCGTACGTGTCAATAAAGTTGCCGTGGATGCGTCGGATTTCACTAATGAGACCTGTTGGGATATCATTTCCAGCAATTATGTTAATGACCTGTTCCAGGTCCTCAATGATGTTGTTTAACTTTGACAAATACTATTCTGTATTAATTGCCATTTTTACAAGACTTATTAAGGAAATTTTGAAGATGAACTGTAACCTATGGCTTATGCGATTCAAATTATCCGGCCCGGAGGACCATGTATAGTTTTGGTAGCAAAACTAAAGAAAGAAAATTATGTGAAATATTAGAAATCAATAGGGTAGTTCAAATCATACGAGGTTGCACTAAAAAGTCCGGAAGACCACCCACGCTTTGTTGGAGCAGTATGGGGTCTGCTTTATTAATAAAAACGACACTGAATTTAAATGAAACACTAAACGTTAATTAAAAGAAATAGTTCAATTTTATGAGTGAAGTTAAGTCTACGCCACTTACCATTCCAAGCTATACAGGGTAGTTGAAAAGGTGATGCGGCGGTTGTTCTAGGCCTGGGTTAAGTCCTGAAGCGATGAACCGTAGCTTGCGAAGAAGGGCATAAAACTAGACTCATTTAAAATTAATTGAAAGTTAAAAGCACTTCAATAGTCACAATAGAAAATCTTTAATCAACACTTGAGGTTAAAGAGTTAATTGTCTGCGGTGTAATGAAATACCACGCGGTTTGCCTAATACAATGGCCATCAAACTTAGAATGTGGTTAAAATGACTTATTAAAGTTTGACGGCGGTAATTTATAGTTAGAACGTATCTAAGACATTAACTGAACATAATCAGTAAGCGGTGTAATATTGTAACGCGGTTTAAACCCGATGTAATCGGCTAAAGCACTTGAATAGAAACAGGAGAGCAGCACTAGTAAACAGCCATGTTGCAAGAATAGTGTGTAACTGAGAAAGACGGAAATGCACAACGAGTAACTAGATTGAAACTCGTAGATCTAGTCTAGAACATAGATGAATAGGCTCAATGCGTCTGGTAACTGGATCGCAAAACTATTTCTTTGCAGTAAAAGATGCCTAGATTCTGGCCGGCAACGAATGTCTAGTAGGCGGTGGAAATTGAACTGTGGTAAAACACCAGCTGATTTCTAGGTTATATCGAAATAATGACACATGTCAACAGGCACGGTTTATGGAAAGTGAGGTTAACAGTCCTGTACTTAACACTTCATCTGGCGAAGAGACGCAAACCTGCCCGAGGATGCAATGTTGCTCCACCGTTGCATTAGCATTACATCATTGGTTGTTGGAGCTGCATGTTGATCTGTGTAACGCAATGCAATGTCGAGAGCGTCGGCAGCATCAGCATGAGTAACAAAATTCGTAGAGGCATCTTTTTCCTCGCTATCACTATCTGCTACACTGTCATCGTGTTGATCCTGGACCATAGACACCATGTGATGCTCGGTTTATTCTTCAATCTAATCTCCACTCTTCCAGGCAACTTTCTTTGGTATCTTCACACACTGGTACTCTTTGAATGAGCTGAAGGAGCTCAGTTTCATCATCCCGTGTTCTAAGTGGCGTTTTCAAAAATTCGAGGCTATGCCAAAGCTTCTTCCAATTTGCATATTAAATGAACATACTTTACTAACACACAGAAACACACACTTATACACATGCACAGATGCACATGGGGCATTTATTTCAAAAAAATTTTTACACAGAAATAATACATATTTAAAATTAATATGAAAACTTACAATTTTATTTGAATAAGAAATACTTAACTAGGGAGGCTGCTTCCGCTTCTCTCCCTCATTGCCTTCGCCATGCCCGCTGCTTGTTCCGCCACTGGCGTTTTGTGCGGAGGTCCTTCTCAACATCGTCCATCATATGTTCTTCGTAGAGGCCAATGTTGACAGCGGTGAAAATCTTGTCCCTGATTTTCACCCCCAGAGCAAGAACGAGCTCAGTAATTTCTTTGGCTGATGTCATGAGCTCGTTGTCCGGGATCAGCTCAGTGCTGGTTTTGTCCGCTTCCTCGGAGTCCCAGAAGGGGTACTTCTCTTTCAGCTCCTCCATACGGGCCGGCGTGGTCTTGAGCCGACGGCGGTGACGAGAGACTCTCTCCCAGCCGCTAGCCACAGCAGTGGGGTCCTCCCTGTACTCGGTGTTGCGGTACTTTCTCTTACGAGGGGGAGCAGTCTTCTTGGATAAGAAGACATACTATATGTACTATATATACTATATGTATGCCAGCTGAATATCTAAATATTAATATTTTACTTTAGGTTTACATTTAAGAAGAACTACATCACAAGAAAAACATTGGAAACAACTACGTGGGCGAATATATTCTAAGCTGTCTGCTTCTAAAATGGTTACACTCTCAGAAATTGGACTCTATCATTTTGTTTCATTGTTCCTAACGTTGGCAGTGTCAGCGGATGTAGTGGAAGTGGTAAGAAAGAAGTAATATAATTTGTATTTATATAGTACCACAACCAGTTAGAAGGTTAATTACTGATGCTGTCTGTTTAATAATAATGTATAATTCTCTTTTCAAAGGAACTTTGAATAATAACACCTCAGGCTCATTCATAGTTATAAATTCCGCAAAAGACTTAATTAAACTTACAGATGATTACTGTAAAATGAGTATACTGGATTTGTCGGGATAGTGCGTATTAAGTAAAACAACCTCACACATATATATATATATATATATATATATATATATATATATCATTTTAAATCTATAATTAACACATACATACACAATATTATATTATAATATATTCATTATGTTCATTCACTGTTTATATATTTGTTACAAATATAACTATAATATTATTAACTTACAGTCTATATTTAAATTATATTCAATAGCTATCAAAATAGAGTTGCTAGTTGTAATCATCTTGAATTTGCTACCTAAGTAATTATTCCATAACTGAGTGAATACTTTTGAACTTACTTGCTGATGTGTTTTGAAACAATCATTAATTGACAATGCCAATATAACGGTATAGTGGGTCGGCTTCTTCAATGAAATGATTGTTTTCAAACTGTGTCAGCAAGTAAGCTCAAAAGTATTTACTCAATCACGCAATAAGTACTTAAAACATCAAATTCTCTTAATTTAGAATACAAAATGAATTATTTAGTAACAGTATGGTTCACTAAATGTAATAGAAAACTAAAGAAAGAGGGTTAGGAATAGGCAGTGACTCTGATACATTGAATATATAGTAAACTTATAATATAAACTTTATATTTTCCAAAAAAATTAACAAATTCTTCTAACCTAACTATATTTGAAAAATAATACATGTTATATGTACTATGACAAAGAAATAATTTATTGAAAATACACTATTGGCTAGAATATTCATATTAAACCCATTTACAATTGTTTGAAGCTTAATTTTATTTTTAATTGGTTAGACAGGTAAATTGCATCATTTCCTTGGAATGATAAATGAATCTGAGCTGGATCTTAAACGTCGTCAGGTGTTATGGCATGCACAGTTAGCTTCTTGTATCCTGTTGGCTGAGAAAGGACACAGCTTTGCAGATATATTAACTCCCTTGCACCAGAAAGTTGAAGCAATGGTTGCCAATTTGAAATCTGAGCATGCATTGCCATTAATAAGAACATATATGGAAGCCGTGCAAGATATTTTAGATTGTAATGAAAGGATAACTTCAAGTCATCATTTACTTTTTGGTGAGAAGGAATTATAAACACGGGTTTATTTTGGTTTATAATGAGTATTAGAGTAATTATTTTAATACTTTATAATAGTAACTCTTTAAATTAAATAATTTAAGGTGTACAAATTGCAATTAGGAAACTTATTTAAAATTTTCAGATATTTTAGTTTCCAAATGAAATAAAATTCCCGTATCATGAGATATACCAATTAGATCACACGAAGTGTAAAAAATTGATAAACCACGAGTTCATAATCTTTTTTACCTCTTAAAATTAGAATTCCATAATATCTTTCTTAGTTCTCCTATGTGTTGTAATACAATTATACCCCACTATTTGAAATGTTTTTGTTCAAAATTCTTTTCTGTGTACTGTTATGTTAGTAGTCAGGAAGTGGCTTTTTAAACGTTACAAATAAATGTCTAAAATTTTTAATTTGGATCACTTCTTGAACAATATGTATAGAACACAACGATATATGAATTGAAAGTATATCAAACCTTCTTTAAGATAAAATCAAGATGTGAACTAATGATATGTATAATCACCCAAGTGTATGATAGAAACTCTTCAAAGAATAAGTAGTTTCTAGAAGGTCACTATACCTCAGTCATAATATATTATGTTCGTAGCAGCATGGCCTCCAAAACTCCTTACTTAAAGTAAGGTGCTAATCATTCTTAAAGTTTTAAATACGTGGATTTAGTTCAAGGAATAGATTATATGAGATATTTTCAAATATTGTTACTACAAATATGTTAATTAGAGCTTAGCTAGTGAGAAAAATTCACAACAGTATATATTAAAATAATTCTCTTAAAATCTTACCACATATTAGTTTAGTAGTACATATAGACTAGTTTCGATGACGATGTTGCCTTCATTAGGGATTGGCTACTACTATTTTAATATTTGCCATTGTCACTAGTGTTGTTTGCAAAACTTGAGTATTTTACTAAGTGAAACAAAATCAGAAATGTTGAGTAAATACCATACTCATTCTTAATATACTCACCTTCATTTCTGTTATGAATATTTCTATATACTTGAGTACAGTTTTCTGCCTTTTCTAAAGTTACAGTATTTTCCTCTGTTGACGCGATTCAGACTGACTCCATTTTCAAAACTTAAATCATAATTATGTACGATTTAAGTTTTGAAAATGGAGTCACTCCAAGATTTGTCAACAGAGGAAAATACTGTAATGCTAGGAGAGGCAGAAAACTGTACTCAAATATACACCATACTCGTGTTAGTAATTCCTTTTCATATTACAGTAACAAACCAATGTTCTAAAACCAATCTAAGGGCATGGTAGTATACTTATAGGATTTTACCCTATAACTTGTGGTATACTTACAAGTTTTACAATGCAAAACATGGCAGCGTGAAATTTGTTCAAAACCAGTTCTATAATTTATTTATAAGTATGGCAATAAATAGTCATAAATATGACTGACTTTTCTAAACAATCTCTTTATATCCATGTTACTCATCATTCATTTATAAAATTCAAAAAATAAATATTTCTATAATTTTGTTTTGTTTTAAAAAAATAAATGTCATACTATCAAAATAATTTAACACATTTTTCAAATTCAGGTAGCTGGGTTTCTCGATACCTGATTGAATGTTCATCTACAGATGCAACAAGGCTGTTGGATGCTATTCTGCGAGTAGTCAATATGTTGCGAAACCAACCATATGATTCGACAAACTCAGTTATTCAAGGTATTTTATTTTAATTATACAATTAATTTTTACCTGTTTTATTTGTATATAAATTGAGAATTAATGTATTATTATTTTTTTTCAGCTTTATCTATTTGTTTATATTATATTATATTTATATTTTCAACATTTGCTTAAAGTAACAATTACTTTTTGTTAAGAGTTACTGTTTGAATTAATAATGGGCCATCCTCATTTGTACAAAACATTAGTGCTACTGAAGGCAAGTAGTAATTAGAAATAAATTGCAGATAAATAAATTTTTTTGTAAAAAGAAAATCAGAAATCCTGATCTAACACCAGTGTTTTTATTTATGTACAGACAGTCTTTGGGAAAATCTTGCACCATATTTACGTTCCAAAAGCTCTGATGATTTGGCAGCGTATCAAGTAGCAGATATTGCATTTGGATTAGCAATGCTTAGCTTGAGTACCAACAATTCACAAGAACGTTTCAAGGAAATGTTTAACACATTTGTAGTAAACGATATCGTTGATGTCAGGTGAGTTTATATTTGTTGGTTCAGTATAGTTTTTAAACCAGTTATAAAATGATCAGTGATTGGATTGAATTTTTCTATTAATTGGGTTGAACTTTTAGATACATTTTTAAGGCTCTTTGAAATGATACTGGTTTTTATTATTGTTTTTCTCAAGTATTTTTGTGTTGAAAGAAATAATTTCAAATTAAATGTTGGTAATGTTTCATATTACTAATTTAGTATTACTTACTAATTGATTGAAATAGTATAGTAGGTCTAAAATGAAATCTTTATGAAATAAATACTTTAAAAAACAAAATCTGGACACACAATTATTCTTTTTGACTAAATGATATAATTAATACAAATACCATATATATATATATATATATATATATATATATATATATATATTCTTGATATTTAATATTATCCATTGTTTTTCCGTTGCACTGACTTTATGAAGTTAATATATTATTACTATTTTTGAGTAATTTTATCCACCGTTAAGTGCAATAATTTTACCTTGAGTGATGAGGCACCTTTCGGTCTTTGACCAGGATTCGACAATGGTCAAAGACCGAAAGGTGCCTCATCACTCAAGGTAAAATTATTGCACTTAACGGTGGATAAAATTACTCAAAAATAGTAATAATATATTAACTTCATATATATATATATATACAGTACAGTCTCGCTAATCCGGTCTCCGATGATCCGGACGTCCGGCTAATCCGGACGGCCCAAAATTTTTGTTTAGTTATGGTATTTTACAGTGCACAATCAGTCTGCCGTCCACAAAAATATTTATTTTTATACGTCTATATTTGTTATTTTTCAAAGGGGTTTTTCTACTCTAATAGACAAATGATATAATTTATTCATTAAAATATGAATTTACCATATTATTTGTTTCTTTTGCCTATTAAAGTAGGAAAAACGTCTTTGAAAACATATATTCACACTCCCAACACTACAACGTACGTGACATCAGAGACATCTTGCGATAAAAGAGAGATAAAGGACCGCTGACTAAACGGTCTATCCGTCTGGCGTCAGGTCAGTTGTGTTGTCGGACGGATGCCACCTTTACTGCTTCTCGCAAGATTTCTGCTCAGTTGTCTTTTAATTCTAGTGCGATATTGATCTGTGTTTTTTATTTACGTCTTGTTCAGTGTTCAGTGAAAATGGCGACTAAACGTAAGTCAGTGACAGTGACAATGGAATAAAAACTCCAAGCTTTATTTCGTATTGATGGAGGTGAATCGCTTACTAAAATTGCAAAAGAGTTAGGCCTGGGAAAACAAACTGTTTCCGATTGGAGAAAAAGCGACAGGAAATTGAAGATTTCTTTGCAAAAATGGTTAGTAAAGACAGTTTAGGCGGCAGAAGCACTTTAAAAAACCAAAAAATGAAACCTTAGATGATGCTTTGTATGTTTGGTTTTGCCAACAACGGGAACAGGGTGTTCCATTATCGGGTGTAAATTTGCAAACGATCGCGCTGAAACTGAATGAAAAGTTAAAAGGAGGCCCTAATTTTACTGCAAGTGTGGGTTGGCTGAATTTGTTCAGATTTTTAACAATTGGAGGGTTGGGCCGAGTTGAAAGACACTGATATTTCCGAGTGGATTATTAGTGATAATGACATTGGTTATCAAGTGCTCAATCGTCGCGGTGTGCACTGCAAACGCAGAAAATGACAGCTCGGAAGAGGAAACTACACAGACGAACCGGTCAGCCCAACTCATGATGGGGTGGCTGCAATGCTGCAGGGGTTAATGACCTACTTTGAGAAACAAACTGATACGTCTTACTGACCTTGAAACGCCTACGAGATCGTACTGTGAAACGACGTCATTCATAGTTAAAACAAAAGAACATTACGGACTTTTTTCACTAAGTTTTTTGAAGTTTATTTTTGTTTCAGTTTCATTTTTGTTTGAGTTTTTTGTGCGCTTATACAGTACAGTGTAAATAACTTTATGTGAATACATTTATTCAAGGAGAAAGATGCTTTGATATTTATTCATGTCATACCTTTTCTGTTACAATTACAGGATTTTTTGCTAAATAAGCTATGAAATACTGTACTGTATAGCTATATTTAGGCCTCAATTTCACTAAAATTACAATTTCAATATGTTTCCCCGCCCAGAACACATATTGTATGCATTTGTTTGGCTTTTTCCGTCTAATCCGGACTTTCGTTGATCCGGACAGGGTCCGGTCCCATCAAGTCCGGATTAGTGAGACTGTACTGTATATATATATATATATATATATATATTTAGGTTAGTTTTGGTTGGTAAAGATTATTTAGATTTTTTGGACTAGGAGACTGACAGACTTACCTTGGTAAGAGTCCACTCTGTAGTCTTGAAATAGAAACACATAAAAGCACTTAAACAATGATATATTTCAACCACACAGTGGTCTTTGTCAATCGAAGAGAAAACACAAAAAGAAATATGAGAGAATGAAAAAATCTTCATCTTTTTCATTCTCTCATATTTCTTTTTGTGTTTTCTCTTCGATTGACAAAGACCACTGTGTGGTTGAAATATATCATTGTTTAAGTGCTTTTATGTGTTTCCATTTCAAGACAACAGAGTGGACTCTTACCAAGGTAAGTCTGTCAGTCTCCTAGTCCAAAAAATCTATATATATTCTTGATATTTTACGTTATCCATTGTTTTTCCGTTGCACTGACTTTATGAAGTTAATATATTACTATTGTAGTAATTTTACTAAATTGTAGTAAAATTACTATAATAGTAATATGTTAACTTCATATATATATATATATATATATATATATATATATATATATATATATATATATACTGATACGTATTCCTTCACGGATGGAAAAATATGATGAATAGTTACTATCTGGAGTACATCCATTCATTCTGCAGTCCATAAATTCGCAGTTCCGACGTTTCGCTAGAATCTCATCCAGCATTGACGAGGTGAACCCAACAACAGTTGAAGAGCGAGATGTTTATATATATATAAATATAAAATACGTTTTCTTTTTTAATAATTTAAAACAACATAGGTTATTCAAATACAAGAATATTTATTATTTTATATCCAAAGCCTTTCATCAAACAGATGATGTTGGTACTGTTTACCAACGAAAAGCTTTGAATATAAATTAATATATATTCTTGTATTTGAATAACATATGTTGTTTTAGATTATTAAACAAGAAAACATATTATATACTGTATATATATTACCAATGTAAATACTTTTATCCACCACTAAGTGCAATAATTTTACCTTGTGTGATGAGTCAGTGAAACGGGAAAATAATGGACAACATATATATATATATATATATATATAAATTGATTATAATGTCTGTCAAGGGTAAAAATTGTCATAAAACCCAAAGAAGAACTTACCAGTATCCTTTTTTCTTTATAATACTTTCATCAACATACTTTAATTAAAATATAACTGTAATAGATTAAATGTCCCATAACAAAATTTTGGTTTATCAAGCTGTATTTGAAAAGTAATTTCCTTTCAGATGTAAATAAAATACAAAAATTAAATGTAGATAAAAAGGTTTTCCTGCTACAAATAATCAATAATCAAAGATCATTCCAAACAGGAATATGTTTATTACAAACAAAACAATCAGAGCTATTTGCCAACTACAAAGCTGACATCATGAAGAACAACAGATTCTCTATTAGTTTGCATGTATTAAATAGATGGTAACTTTTGAGAATCGGTTTTTCTTGATAATGCATACATTGTAGGTGACAAAAACCTTCGAACAGTTTGTTTGTTATAATAAATGAAGCATTTTGTTTGAAAATTGTGTTTGTATTGTTATCAAGCTTTTTTTATATAAATTTTGAACCGATCTTACACAATTTATCTACAAAGTCACCATTCATGATAAGAGATTTATCGTAACTTCGTACAAAGTGAGAAATACATTTGTCAGAAAAATTGGCTGCTTGTTATTTCATTTGCAAACAACACTGTTTTCAAGCAAACACATACAAAATGTGTAAATATAAAATAATCAACCAGGAGATTTAAAGAACAAGCAGAAAGTGATTATAAAATTATCTAACATTATTTGAATATTTTTCACTTATAAATAAAATTATTGGTAAAAACTGTTTACTAATAATTACTCAGTAATAATTTTAAAATTGATATTTTTCAGATTAACTAGAAGGTTTCTCTGCCAGATGATTCAAAATAAACAATTTCCACAAATACTGAATTATAACAGGATAATTGTTAAGGTAATACTGTTGGACTTTTTTGAATATTCACATCTAGTGAAATTAATTCAAATAATAATTCATTTACAAGAATTAATCACATGATATGTATGAAGTGTTGAATGATATGTATGAGTATGTAAACAAGAAAATAGTCACTGTTACTACAAAGTGGTTGTTATTATTCATTGTGTCTTTTTCTGGGAGTATAAACATTTCTGTACAATACAATGCTAAAAATGTGTGAACATATAGCAAACAAAAGAGAATAAACATTACCGAGTTGTATAATATTCTATTTTGAGAATTTTTCTATGCTTATCTGTAAGGTATGATTTTTTTATTTATCAAATTTATGTAATTTTCCCTTTTCATCTAGAGCCCTGTATTGACTAAAACAAACAAAGTGGAAACACTGAATATGGGTTCTTTAGTTAATTGTAAACTAGAAGCAAGGAAAATTTTTGGAACTGTTGCGGTTGTGTAAGGTTAACCAATTACAGATTAAATGATTTACGATCCAAGGAAAGTACTATCCATTTTTCACAATTACAATTATAAAAATGTGTAATAATGTTTTATAACCTCAAATTTTATTTATAAATTTATGTACATCTTTCTTGATCCTGATCACAAATTTATAATGAGGACCTCAAATTTTGTAAACTAAAGCATACTTTACTATTCTGTTTTAAAAATATTAGCGAATTTTACTTTTTGAGTTGAGATTAAAAGTAATTGATTTGCTATAGACGTTGTACTTGAAAGTGTTGGAACCAAAATTTCTAAATGTAGTTAAATTAACATTTGTAAAAAATTTAATCCTGAAAAAATTGATTAAATAAAGTCAAACAAAAAATAAGGTACGGTAATGTAGAAAATAAAATTTCGTATTGATAACTTTTGTTTTTATGTAGTTATAGCAAAATTTTCTTTACTTCGTGGACGACTCGCATATTACAATTTTCTTTTATGATCACTGCTAAAATTTAGAAGCATGTAAAAAAATAACCATTTTCCAGGCATGGATAAAGTGTTTAACGCTGTCAGTAGATGGACACCATGCTGAACTGCAAGACTTGACAATATATGTTGCGAGTTTGCCTGATTTCTGGTTAGATGCATACACTAGTCTAGCCCAGGACCCTCTTTTGCATCTGTTTTCTACGTTTGCAAAGAAATACAACAATTCCAAGGTGAGGTTTGTTTAGTTATATAAATAGTTTTACGCAAATAAATTATTATTCACATAAATAAAATTTAAACTACTCTAATAATAAAAGTTAGAGTTGAAGTACATTAAATAAAAAACTTTTTAAGGTTGAAAAAGTGCCTTATTGTGTAACCTGATGAATATAGTTTATAACCTGTAAATGGCAATACACAAATAGACGTAGTTTATTGCATGATTTTTAAGCTTTCTAAAATATAAAGGTAATATGTATTATCTTGTACTGTAATGGGAATAAAAAATATCTATTTGCTCACAATTTTACGCAGTTTTAGCAGAATGTTTATTTATTTTAAAAAATTAATAAAATGTAGTGAAGTAAAAAAATTAAGTCTTTTACTTCCAGAGTTGATACTGTGAACTGTTAAGACGAGCAGGACATGAGGTGATTCTAAGTAGAATTGATAGTCTCATGTAAATAGTAAACACTATTGTGACACATAGAAACTACAAGAGAAAGTATAATTAAATAGGATTACTCTGATAACAAGAAGATAAAGTCTTGCATCTTTTAATATACTCATGTTCTCTACTGTTAGAAATATTTATATATGTTCGAGTGCATTTTTCTGCCTTTCTTAACATTACAATATTTTTTCATTGTTAACTTGATTCGGAATGACTCCATTTTCAAAACTTAAAAAGTGAGCGAACAGTACTATTTAAGTATTGAAAATGGAGTCATTTGGAAAAGCATCAAAAGAAGATATTGTAATGTTAAAAAAAGGAGAAAAATGTACTCAAACATATATAGGTAATCTTTTTTTGAGTAAACCTGAATAATTAATTATTTTATAATTAGGAAAAATGATTATCATATATGAACATGAATGTATGGTTGAATAAATAATGGAAAATGGCGAGTTCATTTGGCAAGAATAGTTTGGTGATCAACTACTTGCAAAAAATTTCTGTAATATATTACAGAGTTATATTCCATGTATTTTAAGGACCACATTTTCAACCGTTCAAGAGCAAATGTCAAGGTTACTTTAGGTGTTCATGTAATTTCAACATTATGCTAGAGTAACTTTTTTTAAAAGTTATTGTATTAATTACATAATTCATTTCAGGCAAAAGATTTAAATTAATATATATATTAATTGGTATAGGTTTTATAACCAATAATATGTCATGGGATTTGTTGTCAAAATCGATTAATTTGACAAAGAATAATTTTGAAAAAACATTTTTTTTGTTTGACAAACCTTTAAAGATGAAACTTTATAATATCCTGATTTGCACGAATGTCTAATTTAAGTAAATTTTATAAAGGTTACTGAAACAAACCTGGGTAGTGATCATCAGTGTCTACGAGTACAGTTAAAAATGTTTTGTTTCAATAGGTTTAACAAAAATTATTTTATTATAATTTATTGCAGGTCGGGATGTTACAAATTTCAATTCAACAAAATGTATTTTGTACTCAAAACATCACAGCAAATAAAATGTTCACCTTTGAGGACCTTTCCTAAAGATGTTTACTTTTATTTTATGTTTAACAGGATATAATGGAGAAGAGTAGGCTAAGAGATGATGTGTTTTGTCTATTTGAAGGAATAGACAGATGGTTACGTCCAGTGACTAAATTACCTAAAAGTCAGGAGCAAACCTCAAGGATATATTTTGTTGCGGGGAAGATGGTTCATGAAATTTCAGCCTTACTTTATACTAAGGTAACTTTTTGGAAATTTACTGAAATACTAATTAATGTTCTGTAATTTAAGACGTTGGAATGTAGCTCCTGAGAAATATAGAAACTAATCAGAATGACAGTGCATCATTGTTCCATAAATTGTATTACCACTGTATTATCCATAGATTTAAAATTGGAGTTTATTTGCAATTAGACGATCCTTCCTCTAAAGACAATTTTATGAAATCATGAATATTGTATGAGACGTTTTATGAATTTTATATTTTGAAACTTAAGTAGAATTCTAAACCTATGTTAATATGTCTTTGAATATGAATTTTTTAATTTGAAATGAGGAACATGGAATACAAACTCTGAAGCAAAACTTTAAGTTTTATTTATGAGTAATTCTTTCAACTGTCGAAACAGATAAACCTGTTGCGTGTGATAATAGTTTGAAGTATTTTGAGTTATTTGTCTATAGGTGTATTAATTATAAGAAATTTGTGAACGATATAAAGAATTTCTTATGATTCTATGGCCAAGAAGTTATTTTATTTGTTATTATTAACCTACTATAATATTTTAACTATTAAGACTGTTATTACACCTAAAATAAAAAGCATAAATAAAAACACCGAACCACCTGTAATATAAAAGTAATACAAAAACAGAAATAAAAATTTAAAACACAGTGAATACAGGTATATGTAAACTCATACTAAGAATATACAATATCAAGAGCACAGTGGTTAAATATATTACAAAAATATATGTGAAAAAACCCCAAAACCACAAAAATTAATCAAAAAATAACTAAAATAAGTAAATAAGTTTTAACCTGTTAAAATTAAGGAATATGTTAAATTAACTGAAATATGTATGTTCCAAAACTTCTTTAAATTTAATAACGAATTCTATAAACAATGTGATGGAACTGCAATGGGTAATAGTATGTCTCCTTTTATAGCTGAACTTTTTATGAGCAGATTTGAACAGAATTTAAAGGAAAAAATTACATATTTTCCGAGAATTTGGTTAAGATATGTTGACGACGTATTTGCTATTTTTGATTGTAGTAAGTGTAATGTTGATGTTTTTGTTAGCCAAATTAATAGTATGCATAGTTCTATCAAATTTACTTATGAGTTAAAAGATAATAATTGTTTACCATTTTTAGATATTTTATGTATTACAAATAACGGAACAATTGAATTTGATGTTTATAGGAAACCTACTAATAATAATAGATATATTTTGAATAGTTCTAACCATTGTATTAGACATAAAATAGCGGTATTTAATAGCATAGTTAACAGAGCAATTAATGTACCACTTAGTTCAAGACGATACCATAAAGAAACAAATTATATTAAAGATGTTGCTAGATAAAATGGCTTTGATGTTAACATTGTAGACAATATTGTTAGGAAACAAAGATCGAAATATATTTTAAGAAAATCTACGACTCTTCAAAAAGATGTTGAAAAATACAATTATATTAGCTTACCTTTCGATAATAGGTTAACAAAAGGGTTAGATTCTATTTTTAATAAGGTCAATATTAAATTAGCTTATAAGAGTCAAAATAAACTTAAAAATTTGTTAGGTAACCCTAAAGATAAGACTCCAATGTCGGAAAAGTCAGGAATATATGGGATAAAATGTAATACATGTGACGATATGTATATAGGCCAAACCAAAAGGAAAATTGTAACAAGATGTAAAGAACATTTTGCTCATATTAAATATGATAGGTCTGAAAAACCAAGTGTAGCAGAACATGTACTTTGTAATAACCATGTATTAGATAAAAATGTTAAATTAATTAAATGTATCAGCTCTAAAAAAATACTCAACAGCTATGAAAGTATTTGTATACATAAAGCGAGTAATAAATTAACGAATACAGATAAAGGGCCTATCCCTAACTCCCCTCTGTATTCATTATTGTAAATATTATTTAATTTTACATATAATTGTATGATGTTTTGATTTTTTACTAAGCGTATTTTACATTATTTTATCATAGTTTAGTTTGACGTGGCTTATGCAGCTAAGATGGCCGGCCGTTGTGGGAAGTGGAGTGGGCAGAGCTTAGTTCACACCTATATAAGCTTCAGCAGACAGCGGTCGGTGTCAGTCTAGTTTGTTAATTTTTTTGTATCCTAGATTGTACTTTTGCAATAGGAACCTCTGAAGATGATGACTTTGTCATCAAAATGTACATAAGGATTTAATCTTAGGTAACTTATTTTAGTTGTTTTTTGATTAATTTTTGTGGTTTTGGGGGTTTTTCACCTATATTTTTGTAATCATACTAAGAAGTCTAAACAGTAATTATCGAGAACTATAGCTGTTTGTACTATGTGGATGTGTTTAACATATAAACAATGGTTTGTCAAACTGAGTTTAAATTCTTCCATTTAAATGAAGGTACTAAAACTAAAATAAAATTTATTCAGTAACTATATTTTTTATAGTAATTATTGTCATTAAAGACACCAATTGTTTCTATAAAAAAAGGGTTAATCAACCAACCTTCCTGTTTATTGAGAGGCACTAAATACCTCAATCTAAACGTAAGCCCTTGATCTATATTGACTGACTGAAAGACCATAGCAACAGTTTTTTCCCCATTATAAACACAGTATGTAGCCAGTTTCAACATGTTTTCTAGAATTTTCACTCTCAACTGATCAGACTATACAAATAGACATATGTATTAATATGTTCCAGCCCAAGTATAGAACTGTCTATTTAGTTAACACTAGTCGCCTAAGTCCATTTATAGCTCGGGATCCCAAATTAATTTACATAGCAACGTAACTCCTGCGTATTCTCGGTTTTGTTTATATCATTCTTTATATCGGTTATTCTACTTTTCATGACTTTACCTTTAGGCAAATCATAGTTGCTTTTATGAAAAAAACCCAATTTGTGAAGTTTGGGACCGAGAGCTAGCAGACAGTTGTTGGTTTGGTCAGATAGTAATGAGTATTTTGTTAATGCAAGTTGTTTACGTTCCTAGTTTGTTTTTGTTTGCTTTATAATTTCATCTGATATTTTGTTAATTTAATTTGTAGTTTATATAATTTTTGTTTAGGTTTCAAGGTTGTTGTTGTTTTTGCTTTAAATAGGATCTTTCAGTTATTTAGTTTATATAATTTTTATTGTTAGAGATATTACGTTATAGATGTAATGGTTAAAGGCCACTTTAGGAAGTGATTCAATATGAGATGTGTTGCTTTTAGACAGTGACAGTGTGTGTTCCAAGCTGCTTCAAGTTATACTATACCAAAATCAAATTTGAAGTGTAGTGTAGTGTTATGCATGTGGTTTTTATTCTTTGAAAGTATTTCATTAACTCCCACCCAATAATAGGATAGGTTATGTAAATATATAGCCCAATATTTTAAAATTACAATTTCTTTTAGCTTTAAAATGATGTATAACATGTAATATTTATTTTAATTCCAATGTAAAATATGCGTAGTGAATGCAGTGATGTACGGTGGTGGTGTTTTACTTTTTTATACATTTTTCAAAGGAGCATAATATGATCTATATGTAAGTAATCAATTCATATGTATATATTTCTTGAACGCTTGTTTCATTCCCTTTACAAAAATGTATAATTTGTTGTAAATATGTGGTATTTATCATGTCAGGAATTTTTTATATTTGACCTAAAAACCTTCAAGCAGATATAGACCGGTTCCTATTAAGAGATTAGGCTTCAAAGTGTTAACACAGCCTAAAACCAGCTTTACATAGATGTGCCCCACATCTCTATAGAAGGGGGAGTAAACTTGTTGATTACTTTATTGTAAATCTGTGTCTATAATTATTTATTATATATAATGGTAGAGTAATATTTATTTATCAAACTACTTTGAAAAAAGCCACTATTTACTGATATTTCTCAGCAGACACATTACACACTTGGTCAGTGCATTGTTCAATGTTGCAAGTCATAGACAAGACTGTTGTTGAGTGTATAGCTATAGTTATTATTGTTTTGGTGTTCTATAATGTGTTGTTGTTCTGGAAGTAGTTTTTTTTTAAAATAAGTATTCAAATAGATAGTTTTCACCCTACTACTAGTAATCAAAGATATCTGGTATGAGCAAGGAATAATCAAGATTATTCATTTATCTTTAAGTAGTTGCTGCATCTTTTTAGTAACCGGAGCTTCTTCATTTACCTCACAACTTATATAAAATTTATTAAGAAAATTGAAGTAAAAGAAGATGATATTAAGAAAAACATTTTAAAAGCAGCAGTATTTTTAATTGCTGCATGTATAATTGTTCATTAATGGCATACTATTCTTGCAACCATTTGTAAGTTATTTAAAAAGCAATTATCACAAAATTAACACAACTAAATGCTTATCTAGTCATATTATGCCTTGTACACTCAGATCAATGTGAATAATACTAAATTTGTGTTATTATCATAATTATTTTATCTATTAAGAAATATAAACATTATTTGTTACAAAAAAACCAAAAAAAAAACAAACAATAGTTGATAGGTATCAGTAGTGACAGATTGTGTCCTGAAAGTAAATCAGAATAGTTGAACAAGTGACTCGACCTATACAGAAAGACCTATTCTTTAATAGTAAAACAAGTTTTTTGTTCCTTTGAACTAATAGATAGTTTTTCAGTGTATTTTCTTAAACCTCAGTAAAGCATAGAGAATTTAACAATAAATTGAAGCTAAACCCACATAAAGAATTTAGTTTTTAAAATTGTTCAAAAGTATTTAAAATTGTTCATGGTTTGTGGAAGGTTTATGTTGTGTATTTGTATTATATGATAGATAATGAGTGTTATTTTAAGTGTATAAAATATTGTATAAATATCTTACAGTATGTTAACATTGTTTCAGTCTAGGCCAAATAGTATTCTAAAATCTTTGCTGGATCTGTTGCTTTTGCCTTTGGCTGTACACAATCCTGAGTTCAAGGTGCATCCATTTATTTTAAACTCTGTAACTTCTACACTGCACTTGTACATTGAGGGACTTGTACAACTAGGTAAGACAAAAAACATGTTTAAAAAAATCTTTCTTAAATTTTTTTGTATGCAAAATATTTTTTATTATAAATTAATAACAAATTGTAAGGGCATAACAATTTAGATTACAACTATTGTATAAACAATAGAGAACACAAATAAAATTGCTCCCTTATGTTTCTAATAAAGAATATTAATATCTGAACCTTCAAAAACATAAATTTTTTGAAGAAATTCATCTGGAACTCATAATGAAAGTTCTACAGCTTTTTGATTACTGTAGGAGCAGTGCCTACAAATGTTCTAGTCCACAAAACAGAAGTCTTCTTTTAAGATGAAATTGGTTATTAGTAAAGGTGAAATTCATTTACTTCAGTTTTATTACATGAACCTTAATTCTAAATATAGTAAATGATGATAGATTGAGTGACAAATAAAACATATAGTTCTTTAAGAGCTATAGATAAAACAGTCCTTACAATTAGCTTGCGATTTCAGTATTAAAATAAGGTTTAAATTTTTCTAAAGCTCTTTATATTTAAATTCTCAGATACATGTAAGATACATTTTTGTTTAATGTTATATATATTTTTTAAAGCTTAAAATATTCAAAATATTATCAACTTCAACTAATGTAATTTACAAATAAAAAACAAGTATAATAAAAAAACTATAGTCAGTTCCCACTAAGGTAAAAAAATTTTTTAATTTTATAATTACAATTAATATAAATATATATATATATATATATATATATATATATTCTTGATATTTAACGTTATCCATTGTTTTTCCGTTGCACTGACTTTATGAAGTTAATATATTACTATGTAAGTAATTTTATCCACCATTAAGTGCAATAATTGACCGAAAGGTGCCTCATCACTCAAGGTAAAATTATTGCACTTAATGGTGGATAAAATTACTTACATAGTAATATATTAACTTCATATATATATATATACATATATATATATATATATATATATATATATATATATATATATATATATATATATATATATATATATATACACAGATGGCAGAATCGCAATATTAAGTGACAAGCTGATGGGGGTCTATAATTTCTCATTCTATCCATCTCTTCATTATTGGAAGGAACCTGTCTCTTATAATTTTATATACATCTTTAAATAATTAATTGATTTATAGGGTTGGAAAAGTTCACTTAGCGCCAAAGCGCTGGATTTCAAACATATAGCGACTCAGTTCGAATCCGACTGAGAGAACAACTTTTTAAAATTTAATTAATGGATAAATATTTAAAAAAAACCTGTATTAACATTAATTGTCTTCCGCTGTAGGTTAAAAAAATGTATTTGAACTTGATTGGATGAATAAAAGCGTATTATATTAACGATTGAAAATTTGTACAAGATATATATATCCAACTAGCGGCCCGTAGGCGAATGTTAGAAGCATTAGATTATGGATTTATTAACATATTCAGCACGGCGGCCATATTGGAATTTTCATCAAACTATTGACTGTTTTTTCATTAACGTGCACATTTGACGGCATTGTCTTATGTCAAGATCTATACTAAAATGCTTAGTTATAAATGGTAAAAATAGTAAAAAAATGTAAACATTCTATTTAATTGTCTTTACTCAAAATCTATACTTAAATGCTTAGATATAAATGGTAAAAATAGTAAAAAAAGTTTAAACATTCTATTTAATTGTAAAAATCGAGAGATAGCTGGTGCGCTTACTGTCCCTGGCAGTGGAATTATTGAAATGCTATGCGGGTTGGATAAGTGGTCATTGCATCAAATTATTGTGTCCAAATGTTTTCACCTCAATAATTTTATCTCTACTATATATACAATAATTGGGGCGATCAAAACAGTGCATTAGACATTAAAAATGGTTTTATTTTTGTGGTGACAGTAAAAAAAAAGGAAATATTCATAAAGTATTTACTAATAGAAATGATAAAATATTATATGACAAATATCAAAACTCAATAAAAAAGACAGAGAAAAACTGATAATTTACATAAAAATCTGAAATACCTACTACTAAAATATACTACATACTAAAAATTAACCACTCAACCTTTAACTCGGAATTTTTGTTTCTGCTTGTGTCATGTGTCTTACAAAGGGATAGATATCAATAACATAAATGGAGGCAGAGATAATGGTTGTTACGTACCAGAATATTTATAGCAGAGATTAGCTGACACTTATACAATAATCTTATGATGACACACTAGGTTTTCAGTTATCCAAGCATTTTGCCATTGACTTTTATTTACAGAAGTCGGTCCCCACCTCGAGTAGGTTCATTCAACCTAATAGATAATTATCGAAGCAACTATTACAATTAAAAATTAATTTTTCTCTGAAACATAAGATTGTAATTAGTATTAATAAAATATTGGATTGGTTAAATTTATTAGATTAGTATCTGGAAAATATTATGATAATCTTTAAGTATTGTATTTTATCAAACAAAATATTTCCAAAAAGTATGTAGTAACCTTTTTGTATTTATAATTTTAATATTAGAATTTAAATATTATGTTACAATTATGTTTGCATTTCAATGTTTTAAACCAATTTTTGACTTGTGTTACTCAGGACCACAGCAGGATGCTTATATTTTACGCAGTATTAAGGAACTTATCGTTCTTTACTTACCCAGATGTGTAGGTAAACCTGGATCCTTAACGGCAACTTCTCCTGGGAACTTCTCTCTAGTTCACAGCATTAAGTCAGATGATGAAACCTCAAAGATAATATTAGAAACAATAAACACAATCATCATCAAGAAGAAGGCTAAGACACCTCATGTACACTGTCATCAGGTAATTGTAATCAGATTTAAAATAAAAGAATTATAATTCTGATCAAAATAGAATTATGTTTAGAAAACGGACAATTATTTAAATACATTTTTAAATTTTAACATTAGCAATATTTTTGCATTAAATTAATTTGGTTATATATTGGTAGTTTATGGCTAAATAGTAGTTACAATTTAAAACACCCAAAATTTCTTTCTTTGAAAAAACTTTGAAATTAGAAAATCAATACTTTGAAAAGTAAGATATAGTTGCGTCCAGCTACCCATGCACTTGCTCACTCCCGCTTTCTCGTGTACTACCACTTCTGAAAACATGTTACATTTTCAGAATGCTCTATACATCAACAGTCTCTGCATCTAGTATGTATACGTGTATTTCAAGATTATCTTGTTATTTCATAACAAGCTAATTTATCATCGAATTTATCTAATACCGACTATCTCATGGAAGTCAGTGTTTTGACAGTTCTACCTTACTATGTTTGTAGGAAAGTATTTGTACTGACTCATTGCAGCCCTCCACTTCTCGTCTCGCCTCTCAAGGCCGAGTACACGGTTACAATGTCCCTACTATACACAGCATAACTAAAACCTTAGTAAATTGAAAATCCAGATAATCTGAATAATATGGTTTGTAAGTAAATAAACAGTATAATGAGAACCCATAACATTAACTCATTTTGAAAAACTTATTTACAAAGTTCTGTAAATACAAATTGTGCCATATAATATCCATTTATAAGGAATGTTGCGTTATCCTCAGATTCAGTTAAGTAGTGCACTTAGCTGGGAGATGTTAACTTTTTTAGTAAAAGCTGGTCCAGATATTGGGAGAACATATCTATACTGAGCTATGTTCCATATCAATAATGTTTTATCTAGTTTAGTTTTTCACTTTTTAAATTTTTATTTCTAGCCTTCAAACTTTATATCATTGCCTCCTAATACAATGTAACACAATACTTCTACTAGACACCTTAAAACTCTTACGCTTATATATGGTGAGTTTGTGCCTTTTGATACAAAGTGATAACATTTTTGGTAAAGTATAATTTTTGACGTGGTATAAATACTAATATGTAAAAAAAATTATCGGACACTGATTATAAGAAGAAAATACTACAACACATTGTGTGTGGGATGGTCGGATCCGATATATCCTGTATTACTTGAATATGTTTTAATTTACTCACCCTTAATGATGGTAATGACTATTTTATAACTTCCAGTTGAAAGTCATAGGGGGTCATATGTTTCCTATCTACAACATTGTTGCTATTATAGAAATAATACACAGTCATCAAAATAATTTGAAGTAGATGGATAAAGAAATTTTCTTTGTACCATCTTAGAGTTTTTTGCTCATATTGATAGTATAGGCTATCATCTGGTAAGCTCTGTCAATATCTTTCTTGTACACTTTATATTGGATAATTGTTGAAATATTTTGTGGAACTTGCTAATATTTGTTCACCATGTCTACCATTTCGTTTCTATATTAATCCTTCTACTTGCCTGTTATTATGATTCCATGATAGAGGCCTTCAACATGTTCATTATGGGTGACACTTATCTTTATCCTTCCACTTTCTTGTTTTCATGCCTTCATTCAGCATACTGTGCTATGGCGTTACCTTTCTTCAGTTGGCCATCAGGATTTTGCAACATCTGGTTATTTCTTTCTGTTGAGTTGGAGAGTGCCGGTACAATATTTTTAATTCCTTAGGAGTGTTGATTCCATCAAAACTATTGTAAAAATTGTCCATATATAACACATGACCAACATTCAAATGTCTTTCCTTTAGCTTCATGACAACTTTTTTTTGTCTTTTTCCAGAGAGCTTTCCTCTATCTCCATACACTAAGAACTTTATTATATGTTCCTGTGGCTCATTCAGGGAATATAGCTTTAATCTAAACTTAAACCATTTTCCTTGATATAATGCTTAAAAATTAGGCGGCCTCTCCATAAGACCATAGCTTTATTGAGAGAATTCTGCCTTAATGGATAGTAAATCAACTCCCATTTTATTTTGTTAAACAAATTAATAAAACCTTATTTTTATTGTTAATTAGTTTGTTGTTTGCTAGCAATCAAAATCGAAGTAAAATGTAAAAACTCAAGTATTGAAAGAAATTTACCTTAAAACATATGCTTTTGAAAGAAAGGTCAGTTGAATAATTTGTCAATTTTCTAGTACTTTAGAAGCGGTTCAGTTTAACTATTCCTGTATCTATAAGAAGATATTAGGTGTTTTAATTCATCTACAATTAAAGCTTTGTAATGTGTAATACTTGATTTTGGCTGTGTACTATATACTTCATTGTGTAACTTTTTTGTAGTTACACTCTTCAATTATGATGACAAGGTCATTGAAATGTACATAAGGGTTTATTCTGTTTAGTTTCGCTATTTATTATATTACTTGTTTATCTAGTTATCGATTATATATTGTATTGTGTTATTGCATGTTTGGATACAAATTTATTAGTGAATATTTTTTTCATTTTATTTTTGACAAATGCTCTTTATTTTGTTTTAATTATTTCAACCTTGTGAAAAAAAGAACCAAGTATTTCAGTTACAAAATACCAAGAAACAAGTAAATTATGTATTAGTTAGTATTACAACTATCTTAAAATTTATCATGCTGAAGAATTTCAAGTGCACAAGCACTTTAAGATATAATATGGAATTTTAGATTTGTTCCAAAAGTGTTGCCTCTGAAGGTTTTAATTTCGAAAACCCTAATGCCTGTGTGAAATTTTAATAGAAAAATACATTAGCAGAAATTTCTGACCAGCTGAAATTTGTTTAAGTTTTTGTATATACAGGGAGCGGCAGAAATAGCTGACGGTTTTTAAATAAAAATAGCTTCAGTACTTATACATATTTTTTAAACTTTATTATTTGTTACATATTATAAAAGATGGCAATTAATGAAAAACACAATTATTACTTAAAGATAACATCACTTAAGTGGTGTCCATTACTCGTCATGCATTCCTCCAGTCTTGAAATGAAACTGTCAAACACTTTTCCCAACATCTCGTTTGTTATGGAGGCGATTTCTTGAGTTATGGCTTCCTTCAAATCCTCCAGTGTACGGAGTTTGTTTGTGTAGACTTTTGATTTGAGGTAATCCCAAAGAAAAAAGTCACACACACTGAGGTCAGGGGATCGTGTGGGCCAAGCAAAGTCACAATTCCGTGAGATAACACGGCGACGGAACTTAGTCCTCAAATAATCCATGATGACATTTGCTGTGTAAGAAGTGGCTCCATCTTGTTGGAACCAAATCTTTCTAATAGCTAAACGTTTCCTTTTTAGTTCTGGTATCAAAAAATTGTCTAGCATCCGTAGATAACGTTCATGGTTGACTGTAACCGTACGCCCACCTTCCTCAAAAAAGTACAGTCCGATGACACATTTCTTAGTTACTGCGCACCACACGGTAACTTTAGCACTATGTAAAGGGCATTTGTGCAACTCTTGTGGGTTCTCATTCGACCAATAGCTAAAGTTCTGTTTATTAACATAGCCATCAAGTTGAAAATGAGCCTCATCACTCATTAGAAGAATTTTCTTGTAATCCATCAAATTGATCATTTGCTCTGAAAATGCCTGGCGATTAGCGTAGCCATGAGGCTGGAGTTTTTGGACGATGGCAATTTTATACGCATGAAAGTTTAGGTCGCAGTGCAAAATACGTCTTACTGTGCGATCAGACATTTGAAGAGCGGCAGCTTGTCTACTCGCCGTTTTTATGCAAGCTTGTTAGCACAGTTTGTCTCACTTGCTCAATGTTGTCCGGTGATCTCACTGACCTTGGACGGCCTGTAGGCCTTTGTTTTAAAGATGAACCAGTTGTTCTAAAACTATCCAACCACAGTTTGATTGTGTTTCGGGTTGGGATGCGTCCTCTACGACTCACATTAAAATGCCTACGAAACTGATGTTGTGTAGCAACAACCGAATCACCACTTTTAAAATACGTCTTAATGACAAATGCACGATGTACACCAGACCACTGCTCCATGGCTACTGAAATGGCGTCGAATGGCCTTGTCAACGCGCCGCTCCCCACCACCCCCTCCACACAACTGCTCGACTGTACGCGAATGAAAATCGTCAGGTATTTCTGCCGCTCCCTGTATTACATTGGATCCTGATTTCAGGAAGACATTTCAAGAAATATTAATAATAATGTTTTTGCAAATAGGATAAAGTAAATATTGGGTTTAGCCAATAATTACCCTCCAGATATATTTTCACTACAGTTCTGTTTATAAATTAACAAAAATTTAAAATATAATATTTACTATGGAAGAAGAAAACAAAATAAAATCAGTTAGATATAACAAATACCAGAAAGATGAATAATTTAATATTCAATATACAAAAAACCCAAAGTGTCTATCCATTTGTATCATCTACTATAACACAAAATCACATGTATATCTGAATTATAGATTTAAAACCTATACATAAAATACTATAACAAATAAAAGGAAAGAAAACATTGATAACCATTTAAATAAAACTAGCACACACTCACAAATAAATGTCAAAATAAATTACATCAAATCCATTTAAGAGATAAAGTCGTCATCATAAGTGACTTGAATTAGAGTTAACAAAAATTACAATATAGCAAGTAAAAAAACACATTAAGAAATATATTTTATTTATAAGGTGTAGTCAAATCAATGATTATGATGACTGTCATTAATGTAGTTTATTGTTAGTGCGGTTTTGTTTTATTTTTAAAGAATTATCTTGGATTACAAGCTAAGCTAACATTTTATATTCGCAAAGATAGTAAAATAATGACCCAACTTAATAATTCAAAACACAACCACCCACTAGATAGAAAAAATAGAGGTTTTTACATACCCTTAAGATAATATTATAAAATCACCAACATTCTAAAAATATAAATAAAAATTTTAAAAATTCTAGAAATTTAATAAACAAGGTAAACCCATCAGAAAAATAATAATTTGTAAAATTGAATCTGCAGGTTAATTTAACAGACACAAAAAACATAGAGCACTCTTATTACATTAAACTAAACATGTATAGTTAAAAACTTGCTACACTTGCCATTAAAAATAATTACAAACTCATTACAACTTCATTACAAATTCTTAAAAATTGGAATTTGTGAATATTTAAAAATTCAAAAACATAAACATAAATTATAAACAATTCAAAGTCAACTTAATACTGTAAAGTACCTAACATATTGGAAAATAATCTTCAAAAACACAAAAATAACAATATGCCATAAATAAAATCAAGACACCGTAAAGTTTAACATTTGGCCACATAGGCAGCATCAGCATAAAGAAGTAATTATGTAACAACTCTAACAGCTGGTTTGCCAAAAAAACAAAATGTTTTGCTATTATAAAAGTAAATATGTGTAAATTGGAAACGAAAAAGTGGAGTTCTTCTTATCAGTTACTAAATTGACATTAACTTTTCAACTTTTCTACAATTGATTTCTTTAGGATGTCCTATACCATGTACCAGAACTAGCTTGTGACTATAACATGCAGTTCTGATGGATGGAGAATATCCAAAATGTGTCAAATGCAGGGCAGATGACATCATTAAGAAAGACAAAAGATTATTATTCTCAACATGTATGCTTGAATAAATTTAAATTATTAATATTGGTTATAAAATTCATTTTCAGTTTCTTCTATTAGTTTACTCTCCTTTTATATATATCGTGTTCAAATTTTCAATCGTGAATAAAATATTTTTTTATTCATCAACTCAAGGTCAAATACATTTTTTAAAGCTTGTAGTGGATGAGAGTTGATGTTGATAGTTTTTTCAAATATTAGTTCTTTCAATAAATTTCATGAATTAATTTTAGCTTTATAAAGGAGAAAAACTATTCGCAAAAGGGAAAAGTATAGAATATAGTTATTTCGTCCCATTTGCTTTAATTAACATTTGGGGATAAGATATGATTTCATAAAACAGCTAATTTTATGTTATAGGGTATATGGTAGAACAGCTGTTTTAACACATAGGTTATGTTACTTTATTTATGTTAATTTTAATTATTTAATAAAAAGTAACTAAAAAAAATTTTTTTGACACAAGTAGGAATTGACTTTGTAAAAAAGTTTTGTTTATATCACTTGTTTTATAATAACGTCAGTATAAAATTTCAAAGGTGTATTTAGTCCAGTAAATTACCAGCAGTGTATTTTTCATTTCAGGCTTTGAAATTTCTCTCAGATGTCTTTTCTCTTTATCACCATGATTGTAATGTAGTGTCTAATATAATAAAATATTCATTGGATTATGTGTGCAATGTCGTTATGTTTTCTGAAGAAAGTTTAAGCAAGAGACAAGGACGCGACATTGTGTTCTCCGTTCTAAACTGTGATATTATTCGATTGGCTGTTCGTCCTGGGTGAGTTTTTTAATTTTTAAAACTAATAATAATATAATTAAATTACAGGTACAGTAAAACGTCTCATATCCGGATTAATGTGGTAATAGCCAGATCCAGATAATTAAACATCTGGATATGAGAGGGGATATATAATGATGTATGTTTGTACAACATAATCACAACCATTTCAATTGGAATTAGATGTATGATTGTTTTAAGTATATAAGTTACACTTGTTGATTATATTTTAACCCTTAGCACTCGACTGTCGGGGCAGCCCCGCCAAGCGTATATTGCAGTTTACTCGTATGTTGGGGGTCACCCAACACGATTTTCAAATGCCTATAACTCGTCTGCGGCGAAGCCCATTTTACCGTTTGGTGCTACAATCTATTGACAATAATGTGAACTAAGTTAAAAATGTCTAGGAATATGTGAGTCATCACAAAATCTAGTTTGCCGCTACGTTGTAAGCTGCATGTAGGTTAGAGTTTTGCAGGTTATTTGTTTACTCGTAGTTTGCCGTGGCTTCACGTGCAATTAGTGATTCTGAATTTCCGATAGTTTACTTGATCCTGATTTATTAGAATGTAGTTTAGTTTCATAAACAAAATAATTAAACCGACAGGTATTTGTAAATATAACCAGTTTATTTGTGGTGTAGATTTAGCTGTTCATTATAATGAACCGTGCAGTTTTACGAGATGAACAAATAAATGGTGGAGGAAAATGTTTTTCTGGCTATTAGATGTAGCTGTAGTAAACAGTTTTATTATCTATTATAACAAAAAAAGGAAATTAGAGAAAATCCTGTTAAACAAAAATAGTTTCGCCAAAACTTGGTGATGCATTGGTGATATCAGGAATAACCAGTATAGTAAGAAGGGTTGGCCAACTACTGACAAAGAAGAAAGACTGAATGGGAAATTACATTTAATCTTTTCCAATGATAAAAGTAACTGAAGATTGTGTAGTTTGCAGTAACAGGACGATAAAAGGAGATAGAAGGGAAACAGTTTTTCACTGCAAAACATGCAGCAGAAAACCAGGACTTTATCCGGAAGATTGTTTTCAAAGATATCATACTCTGCAAAACTACAAATAAGATAATAAAATCATGTACTTACAGTATTAGTGAATAAAAATAGCTTAGTTTATTAAAATCGTGTAAGAGAAAATAAAGTTTTCCATAAACAATAATGCAACTTGCAGGGGAGGAATTTGTCTCAATTTAATTACAAGTGGAGAAGCAAAGCATGTTAAAAAAATCCGATCGCTAAGGGTTAATAGGAATATACAGAACTGTACATACAAAGCTACAGGGGTTTATGTAGAGTTCCTTAACCCATTGCTGCTTACATGCTAGGTCAGCTAGTCATGACAATTTAGGTGGGTAACAGTGGGTATAAAGACCAGCTCAGCTTATCATGAATGTCGTCATTGTTTGAATGATTTGTATGGTTCAAGAGAGTTTATTTTCTAACATGTCAAGCATAAGACTAGACGTCTCTGCTTTCTAAGGGATATTTATCAACTCGAAACTTACAGCATAAATAATGAAAGATATTTATGGCCCATTGACCTGTCACACATCAAAACATAACTAAATATGGACACTAAATCACAACTGATTAAGTTGGGTAATACACCAATCTGTTAAACACTAGTGAACTGAATGATACGGAGTTGAACACAACCAGCTGAGTCGAGAAAGAAAAATAAAACTACTATTGGTGCCAGAGAATGGCCCAACGCAAGGTGCTTTGCAGAACAAAGACTATTACTTTATTTTCATATTACATCCGGTCATCAAAGGTTCCAGATATGAGATGTTTTACTGTATTATAATAAATTAATTGAGTAAGTCTGATGTTTCAGTGTGTTAAACAATTTTTTATTTAGTCTATTAGGTGCATCCTCAAACAAAATAAGTTACTGCTGTTGCAGTTTGGTACACATATTGTACCATCTCTACCTTATGATGAAGGATTGGCTGTATTTTAATTTGGCTTATTTTTACTATGTGGTGATTGTTTAAGAATTTATTAGATAATCCTGCCATCTGTGGGATTAAATCTGTAATTTGCTTTCTCACTGTGAGAAACATTAAACTAGCTCTTCACACAACTTATGTTATATTTCATAAATAGTTTTTAAAAGTGTCATTGTAAGCTTTTGCATTATTTGTTGTTCATAGAACAGCATGACTGAACCAAAACACTGCTGTTTTCAATGTATCAACATTTATGTGGCTTTTCTTTACTAGTGACAAGGTTTGGCTAAATTTCAGTGATTGCCATTTTGATATAGTGGTTTCATAAGCTACCCAAACTCTCTCACCTGTCACTATTCTGCATATACAGTAGTGTTGAAAATCCGGATCAGTTGGGGCCGGGACCCATCCGGACAATTGTTTTATCCAAATTTTCAAACGATCTTTAAACTACTCTGTATTATTGATATTTCATTAACTATAATGGATTTTAATGCTCAGAGTATCGTCAAAGTTTGAATTTAACCAGGAATTATTACAAAATAGACGTCAGGGGGTTTAGAAAATGCAAAAGAATTTAGTGAAAGAACATATATTATATTTTACTTATAATACATAGCTGAGTGCGCGCATGCTGAAACCATGGTCTGGATTACTGATGATCTACTGTATTTCTCTATTTTAATAATAGAGTTAACTATTTTGTTATCAGACCTTATTTGTTTACTTTAATTAAGATCTTTCTTATGTGTATACTATTTTTTTATTAATTGATACATTTTAATATTAACAAATAGAATTTAAATTACTTTTACAACTAGTATCTTTGTTCAGCAAAGACCTGGACTGACATCACTATCTTTGTAAATCATACTTTTCATAGTTGGGCAAGTAAATTGGTTTTTAAAATTTTCATTTTAATTATTTATTCACTGTATGAAAAGAATTTGCGATTCTTATTTACATAAAATAAAATTTAAAAACTTAATTTAACACACACAAAATTAAAAGAAATTATTGTTTCATAATATCTAATCTTTTTCTTTAAGTTTTATTTATTTGTATTATCAGCAAGATCATATTTATGTTATAAATAATGGCTTAGTAATAAACAGAATATATATATTTCTACTGTACTTTATATTTCAAACTAACATTAAAAGTAATTCTTTAGGATACAAACATCTAACCTTATCTTTTGGTTAATTTTGATCATCTTCGAATTTCAGTACTTAGTTTTTGACTCCATTTTGTTTAGTTAACTTTTTGATATAGTGTTGATGCCAATTCAGCTAGTTTGTTTATATTGAAGACATTTTTTTTTGAATAATTTCAGAATTTTTTGATTTAGTTTGATCCTAATTTTTAGTTGGGAACATGTAGCAATATATTTTATACTAGTGTCAAATAGTTCCCTAGGGCATTATGATATGGCAAGGTGATAAAGCTATTTTAGATAAATAAGGAGTTTTAGATCAAGCTATTTCTTTTGTATTGTATGCAATTTACGTTATAGAGATATCATGCCAACAACGATATGAGGTGTACAAATTTAGTATGATAAAGGACTAGAAATGACGGTCAGAAACTTTATAAAAGACCTGAGTTTAATTGAGCGAGGCTTACAAATTTTGGAAAACATAGACTTCAACAATGAGGGAATTTCTGCCACAAAACAAAAAGTTAGCGAGTTATGAGGTAATTCTGCGTGAGAAGAAAAAAATCTTTTATTCGTCACATGAATTTACTAGATTTTATGAAGCTTTCTATATCTTTTGTGTTGTATATATTGTTTTGTGTTGTATGAATGTAAAAGTTTGTATTCATGACAGTTTTATGGAATGTGGTATTGTATTGGTTTGCTCAGCAAGTGTATATAATACACTGAGAGGTGATAGTGTATGTCGTCTTGTTATAAAGTGTTTAAATTAGAAACTAAAACCAATAAAATATTATCAGTGTTGACATGGATTTAAAATAAGTACTTGTTATTTATTTATTGGTTATGTAGTACAGGGGTTATTATATTATGTTTTTTGTGTAGTTTAACATGTAAGATTTTACTTTCTTGTTTTCTATAATTAATTTAACGATTTGTTTCAATTATTTAAATTTTGTTTCTATAAAGTTTTTTCTATGTTTGAGTGTTTTTAAAGTTTTTTATTTTTGTTTTTTTAGTGAAGAATTGATGTTGATGTTTTCTCGCCTCTGCCGGGAGTATTTGGCGTTTTCCTCACGTCAGCTCTTTGATTTTTTCCATGACATGCTGTCCCATGGGCCTGACCTTATTGCAAGATTCATGCCGACATTACTGAATCATGTTAAGGAGGTAGAAAACAAGAGAGGAGTTGGCTATGACAGATCTCTCAGGTGAGTTGAAAAGAGTTTGGAAAATAAAATGTAGATGTTTTTAGTTTTCATTAAACGTTTTTATCATAGAAAACTGTAAATCTTAGTATTTTTTTCTTCAATTTGAACAGTTTTCAATTTTAGAGAGTGTAAAAGAAAATTATCCTTTTACATATTTTTTAACCTTCTGTATTTTAAAATGGAATTTAAATAAGAAGGAATAGATGTGGTTAAGCTATTTGTCAAAATACAGTAAAAATGTTATAAAAAATAATGTCATTTTGTATTAAATAAATTACTGAATTAGTTTTAATTGGGCTTAGTAAACTAATTTCATATAACTAGAAAACTAGATTTTAGAAAACACCTGTATGCTGTCTTAACTTTTTTAAATGTATTATATATTAGACTTTTCCTTTAAAAATAAGTAAATTTTATAACTAAATCTTTAGGTAGTGTTATAATCTTTTCATGTTCACAAAAAAAGTTTTATCTTCTCCAGAAATAACATTTTATATTTACCACTTAGAAATATGCATGTACACTATAAACTTGAACACAGCTCTGCTAGTAAAGATGAAGGTGACTAAAAGAAAACACTACATGTACTAAACTGAAATTGATGAAAATCTACTACTGTATTACAACTCACACTAACCATATTTTTCAGAATGGTTAAAAAAGTTAAATCTTAGATTGAAACTAAGAAGATATTGCGTCATAAAACTAAGAATTCATAAAAATTGCACAGTTCTGAGTCAATAGAAAAAAATTCTTCGTGAGTAGAACCATTTAGTAACTTTTTGACTGTTTAATGCGAGTGTGACTGAAAAGGAATTCTTTTTTTGTGGCTCATGTACTAAAAAATGTTGTTTATCAATACAACTATCAAGTTATCTTGGGACGAGGCACATTTCTCAAGACCTATGACTTGATTAAAGTGATTTTAAAAAAAAATATCTCTCTCCTTACTTTGCTATAATGACTCTCTGCCAATAGACAGAAGATAAAGAATATTTTGCTTCTGAGGATGGAAATGTAATAAAACTAAAACTTATGTGGACTACATGGTTTGTGGTTCAGATAATGTACTTACTTACTTCTGCCAACGCCCGTCCTTGGCATCTCAGCCATCCGACGCCGTGCCTCCCAGTATAATGTAGCGAGTCCTTCCCTGGACTCCTAGTGAAAGATATCCTTCAGGCCGTCACAAGTGGTAAGATGCTCTGCCGTCCCTTCGTTGTTGGAGCAGAGTGGGCAGATTGGTGTGTCTACCACTTTCATGCGATGCATGTGTCTCTGCAGGTAGTCATGTCCAGTGGTCATCCTAAACAAAGCCACTGCTATGCCTCTTGGAAGATCCAGTGGTATGCTTGATTGGATGATCTTTTTCCATTGCTTTCCTGTAGCAGCTTGTTTCCTGTCCCGTTTCACGGAGTCACTGATAGTGCTATTTATACTCCGACAGACACTGCGGTATGAGAGGGGGAGGATCGGCTGCGCCATGGAGCAGCCATGCTTGGCCAAACTATCTGCTTTTTCGTTTCCTCTGATGTCACAGTGCCCCGGCACCCATTGTACTGCGATCTGTGTTGTTTTTTGTAACATGCGGAGTGTTTTCTGGCAGTTGTTTATTTCCTTCCCTTCTTGTGGCTTTGGGGAGGCGATCGCCTGAATCGCGGATGTTGAGTCCAAGAGGAAAACTACCTTCTTGGTGTGGGCCGACAGAATCTCTCTGGCCGCTTCGCCGATGGCGGTCACCTCTCCTTCGAAGTTGGTTCCATTTTCCCCTACTGCTATTGGTTTTTGCCCAATTGAGGAGAAATATCCTCAATGGGCAAAATCTATCTATCTGTCTCCGCATGTGTCATGCATTGCCGATCCATCTGTGTACACACGCAGCCATTCATCGGCCGGATACCTCTCATTCATCATAGCTTCTGTTAGTGCTTTGAGTTCGCAGATTTGGATGTCGGCTTTTCTCAGGCTTACACCAAGTATTGAAGTGCACAATGATATTTCGGTCCTTTCCTTTATATATTTCGTTTTCTTGAAAGGTTGTACTCTGATTCTTCCAATCCATCTCTTCTTATTTCTTTGGCTTTTGCCACAAGCCTTTGGTTTGCGCATCTGTATTTCTTCCAGAAGTCAGATCCGTTGGTTCTAATCTTCCGGCCCTTAAGAATTGGTTCCAGTACTTAAAGCCCTTTCAAAGAATTTGATAGTAGCTTTGTCTCTGCGAGCGTTAAGGGGCTCAATATCTGTTTGACTTTCTAACGCTGTAATTGGGTTAGACTTCGCAGCACCACATATTAGTCTGAATGCATTGTTTTGGACTGTATTCAGGTCTTTCTTTGCATTATCAGAAGCCGTGTTATAAGCTTCTGAGCCGTATTCAAAGATTGAGCGGATTTAAGACTTGTATGTAGTAATCAGAACATCCTGAGTAGCACCCCACTTTGTTCCAGTCAGTCTCTTCATCATATTCAGCCTTTTTGCAGCTTTTGTTGCAGCACCCTCTATATGTCCCGACCACTGGAGTTTGCTGTCCAGAGTGATACCTAAGTACCTGGTTGATCGCGTTATTGGCAGGTCAGTAGTCTCTATTACTACGTGTGGATTGTAAGTTTTAGTTGATAGCGTGAACAACTGTGCCGTGGTCTTGTTTTCGTTAATAATCATATCGTTATCGGAGCGCCATCTTTTGATTCCACCTAATGTCTCATTTATTTTGGTTTCCAAGGAGTTGATGTTGCTGCTCGTCCCCCATATTATCACATCATCTGCGTAACAGAGTACTTCAACTCCCGGGTTATTTACCTTAATGTTGCAGAATAAATCACTCATGTAAAGGTTGAAAAGAGTACAACTGCTGACCGCTCCCTGCGGGAGTCCCCTTCTCTGATGACGGAACTGAGAACTTCTGTTTCCATAGCGGACCTTTATAAATCGTTGGCTCAAAAATTGATTTATCCAGTTCAACGTGTTTCCTGCCACAGTTCATATAATGTGAGTAATGTCCTAGAACATCAGGTACATCAAGGCGGCTTTGAATTGAATAGGTGGCATTCAAAGCAACTTGTCCCAAGCAAGAGGTGTTCGAGCAATACCTTTCCTTAAGAACATCCTCAAGCTTTCAGTGTTTCTGAAAACCTTTATGATCTTTAAGTTTTTAACTCTGAGTGCACAATGGTTTTTGGAAACTGACAATTTCACTTACAACTTGAACTTACCTAAAACTTCTTCTACTAGTCATTATGACTTCAGTTCATAGCTACAACATCCGTGTATAATTTTAAAAAAAATGCTTTATGCAACTTCTTTGGATAGCCATTATCTTCTGGGGTGAGTAATCACTGAAACATCTGCATTTTTGTAAAACGTTTCATCAACCTACAGTGTAAATCAGTAGAGTTTCATATTCAGTTTCGTGGTCACTGATACTTGTATAATTGTTTGGGATAATATTTATGTACTGTTAAGTTATTAGAAAACTATTTAAGCCGCCAGTAAGACGGCGGTTAGACAGAGAAGACTGTTCCCATTATTTTAAATTCATATGTAAGCATAGAACTATGGAATTTCGAGTGTAGTCATTTCTGATCCTCTAGTTTAATAAGCCTTTCTCTTTTATAAAAAACCCACAGTAAAGCATGGTTTATAAAACCACACAGAAAATATGTGGGTATCATTGTCTGGAGACAGAAATTGTTATAGCTATTCTTTATGACTGTTTATCAACAAAAAAACTACTGTAACTAAATATACTATGCACTATGATTATTCTGTAATACTTATTATGGATAGTTTGTACTGTTTAATGTTACCAGTCGTTAAATATCAAATCCTTTGTGTATCATATTTTATACCTTAAACCAAACTACAACAGTTAGATGGTAAGAACAGTTTAAAAATAATAAATGAATTTAAATATTCATATCATATATTGTTTTCATTTTAGAAGTGAATATTCTTGGCTTTAGAACAAGTCCCTTTAAGAAGGTTTAATTTTTTTTGCCAATTATCCCTTTTATTACTGCGAATATGTCTCCAAGCATTTTTTGCCAGCCTGTTTTTTGTTGATTTTCCAAAAGTTTATGAATAAAAATCATTGTAAAAGAAGATATTCCACCCTATTCCATAATTATTTCTCCTTTGTTCCAAAAAACTATGAACAAAATGGTTATACTATAGTTTTCATAAATGGAAAATATACAATAAATAAATTCTTTACCTAAAAAAATAAATTTTCTGCAAATTTAGTCTAATCTAAAATTTGGTTATAAAATATAATTTTACATTATTTTCAGTGACCCCATTAAAAAGACCATAAAAACATAAACAAAATTAATATGTAGCACATTAATTTACTTAAATACTAAAACATCATAATATAATAATTATGAAATTAATCACTTTTACATTAGTTTATGACTACCCGAACTTTAAATTTTGTAAATTTGTAAAAACTGAAACACAACGTTTTCCAAAAGACACCGATGAAGATCGCCATGGAGCTGTCAAAAACGTTCTGTCTCAGTAAGTTTTTACAAATTTAAACAAATTTAAGTTCGGTTAGTCATAAACTAATTTAGAAATGATTAATTAAGTTTCACCAAACGTAATAGACTAAAAAATTCAAAAATATGAAATGCTAGAGAAGTAAGTTTGTGTATAGAATAGTGAGATGATTACTGTAAAAATAGTTGAAATCTCATCTCCAAAACACTAGCCTGGCACAACTACATGGTTCATCTTTCAAGTGTTTGAATTAGAAGAAAGTACAGTAAACTCCCGATTATCCGTGGAATAGGGTGGGCCGGCAACGCCGGATAATGAAATCCCTGGATAATCCGCTATGAACAAAGAATACGCAAAACGATCGATAATCGATTATTATACTATAAGTTACACATATAATGACCCCGGTTAATGCAATTCACAAATAATCTTCAGAGGACAAAATAAATACAGAAAATAATTTAAAATGTAGATGTATTTGACGGATTATATCATGTACATTTATATGTCTAACTATTTACAATACGTACATAAGTATATGTCAAAAGTAAGTATGTATGTACATATGTAATTTCCTTTACACATAATACTTTCACTTTTTAACAAAAAAATCTCTCACTTTCGTCTGTTTTTTTGTGAGCATTAATTTAGCTTTAATGTGCAATCTAAGTTTCTTGAGAACCATTTTGTCGCACAGTGTCTACTTGTGTCACTTGTGTCACAAAGCCATAAAGATTGATAATGCATATGACAGACATGGATAATGCATATGTCATGTCCTAGACTATTTATAGCCGAGATTAGCTGACATTTGTTTACAATCTTATGATACATATTAGGTTTTCGGGATGCTTCCCTTTCAATGTAAAAATTAGTATGTACATATTTACATATCTATTCCCTTCATCTTAACTTCTACTAGGCCTTATATGTATTTACGTCGTAATTCACCGTTTGAAAATTTAAACTCATGAATCTGATTGGAATAAAAATTGGATATTTGTAAAACAATGGCAGACCTCGGATAATCCGCAAACCGGTTAATCTGCCTACGGATAATCGGGAGTTTACTGTATTGTAATATGACACTTACTAATAATAGTTTGCATTTATGTTTCTGTTTTTGGAGTAATTTCATGTTTGTTACAGAATGGGTGTTGAGAGGTTGGATTTGGCAATGAAGTCTGTAAGGAAGTGATACAAATATCTTCGTTAAATCTCCAAAAAGAGGTTTATTATATAGCAAATAATTGTTTTAAAAGTGACAATAGGTTCAAGCATATTGTTTGAAATATGTCAGTTTGTTTAAACATAATGATATTGTTAAAGTTGAAACAAGTTAGTGTTTCAAGTACAACATAATACATGTTAATTTATCCAATGTTGTAGTTATAATAGTATAAATGGTATAATATTAAATAGCCGGTTTTAAATAATGCTAAGCAACATGAGATAAGAACAATTTATTTCTGCACAGTTGTTATATACCTAAAATTAAATAGTACAAAATATGTTAAGGTTTTGAGTTTAGGAATGTAACAAGACTATTTTTAATATGATAATGTTTAAACTTCCATCAGTTTATGTATGACTAGTGCCAACCAATGAACAGCCATGAAGGATTGGAGCACAAAGAATAAATCCATCTGGAAATAGATCTAGTCTGAAAAGTATAACAGATTAATATTTAACAAGCAAAAAAGTAGTAAATAAAGACTTCATTATTGAGGAAATATTAACAATTGAATTGTTGGTAAAAAAAGTCACTATTTGTTTATTTATGTTTGTATAAAGGATGTTTCAGGAGGGATCTGCTACACTGCACAAGCTTCTTCTTCTCACCAAAATAATGAAAAAAGTTCATATAAATATGACCCGGAAATGCTTTGTTGGCGAGTTATACAGGGTCAAATATTTAACCCGAAATTCAGCTCCTTCAATTAAACTAACTCACACTGAAAGTTTTAAGAATTTAATTGTGTGTTTAACTAGATGCGTTTTATGTAAGAGCTGACAAATCTTGTAAAACCTGTCCCATAATTCTATCTCCAATAGTTTGAGAGAAAATTGGGGTAAGCAGAAAGGGTGTGTGTCGAGAACACTTTTTTACGTTTGGACTACAATTTCTTTAAATTGCCTATAAACAAAGAAAAATGTTAAATAAAATTTCTAGAGAATTTTATTCTCAAGAAAGTTATGTAAATAAAGTCAATAAAATAGTTTTTCTTTTAAGAGATCTCCTGATTTTAACCCCTTAAATTTCTTTGTGTGGGGTCACATGAAAACATTAACATATGCTCAGAAATTGGATAATGAACATGAACTTTTACACAGAATAATGATTGCTGTCAGATAAATTAAAAACAGTCCAGTAATGTTAGAGAATTCAATGAACTGCTTCTTTAAATCGTCGGCCTTAAATGTGTATTAATAACGGAGGTGGACATTTTGAGCATCTCCTGTAATACTGTTATCAATGCAGGCCCTAAGTTGATCAAGTAGTTTTATGATTATTACGGTAAATTATTTAAATAAATTTTTGATTTGTAATAAAACTGTTTTAAGAGACATTGGCATACATTTTATCATCAGGCTATTTTGTTAGAAATGCGCGATTTTCATAATTTTTAGTTTTGTGTGTTCCTTAATAAAATTGAATTTAAAAGAAAACTTCCATTTTTATTGTCTTTATTTAGATTATTTTTTTTGAAAATAAAGTTACAAATTTTATTGATCATTTTTCTTTGTTTATAGGCAATTTAAAGGAGTTATAGCAGTCCAAATGCAAAACCGTGCGTTTTCGACCATAACCTTTTTTGCTTTACCCCCATTTTTTCTTAACCTATTGGAGATAGAGTTCTGGGACAGATTTTATATGATTTGTCTGCTCATTTTACATAAAACGTATTTAATTAACAGACTCAAATAAAGCCCTAAAAATTTCATTATGAGTTAATTTTATTGAGGGAGCTGAATTTCAGGTTAAATCTTTGACCTGTATAACTCACCAGTGAAACATTTACAAACCCATGTCATATATATATATATATATATATATGAAATTTAAAATATTACTATTGTAAGTAATGGATAACGTAAAATATCAATATATATATATATAGGAATTTTTTGGACTTGATAGGAGACTGACAGACTTACCTAAAGGCAATAGTCCAAAACTGCAATCTCTTGGAAATAAGCACATATAAAACACATATAAAACACTTAATACACTTTTATTTGAAATATTTCGATCAACATGATCTTCTTCAGTCAAGAAAGAGAAAACAAAACCTTTGTTTTGTTTTCTCTTTCTTGACTAAAGAAGATCATGTTGATCGAAATATTTCAAATAAAAGTGTATTAAGTGTTTTATATGTGTTTTATATGTGCTTATTTCCAAGAGATTGCAGTTTTGGACTATTGCCTTTAGGTAAGTCTGTCAGTCTCCTATCAAGTCCAAAAAATTCCTAAATAAGCTTTAAGCTCTACTAGAACTAACCTATAAATATATATATATATATATATATATATATATATATATATATATATATATATATATATATAAATATAAAATACGTTTTCTTGTTTAATAATTTAAAACAACACAGGTTATTCAAATACAAGAATATTTATTATTTTATATCCAAAGCTTTTCGTTGGCAAACAGTACCAACATCATCAGGAATGAAAATTACAATAATCTACAACATTATTGTAATTTTCATTCCTGATGATGTTGGTACTGTTTGCCAACGAAAAGCTTTGGATATAAAATAATAAATATTCTTGTATTTGAATAACCTGTGTTGTTTTAAAATATATATATATATATATATATATATATATATATATATATATATATATATATATATATACAAATTCCAATATATCTTCATTTCTTTTGTGTTCACATTTTTCTTTGTTTCTTAGGGCGAAATGGTAATATATCATCTGCTATTCTTCTTATATAGCCATACAATGAATCTGGTAACTCTTATAGTGTTTGTAAGTAATGTGTCAATATTCATTATTTTTCTGATGTTATCCATTTTGACCTGATCTTGTATGTGTATCTGCAAAAATTGTGTATTAATTCATTTGCCATTTTCTTGGTTACTTTTCAGACTTAAGGTCACTCTATATTTCAGATTTTTCACAAAAGTTGAATTGGGTGATTTGTTCTTAGTTGTACAACTATATTCCATATTTAATTTAATGTGATGGAATGTTCTTTATCTATTTTTCTCTTAATCTGAAAATAAAAAAAATAATACTCAAGCAATTTTTATAATAAGTAAACAATATATTAGTAATGTTATGAATATATTTTCTGTTATATAATATTACATTATATATTTTCTTGTTAGTTGTATAGCAGTAATTCAGAATGGTAATCTGATGTCTTGTTATTGACTTTTGAAGTCGAGAGAATGATCATTGAATATTTCAAAGTTTGCAAATCAATGATAGCATCATCATAAAATTTTTTTAGTACAAATAAATTAATGAAATTGCAATTGTTTTACAAAAATAGACAATAATTATAAGTGGAAAAACGTTTTAATATAATTTTAGAATCCGGTATATTTTTGCATTTTATAGTTTAAGCTTTGTTTATTCCGATGTAGCTTCTTACAAATGAAAAAAAAAATTAACATAATTTTAGAATTCGGTATATTTTTGGTTTTTATAGGAATAGTTACAAGTGAAAAACATCTTAAAGTAAGCTTAGAATCCGGTGTAAATTCTTATTTATTGTAAATGTATACAATATTTTATATATTATTTTTTGCATGAGTCATAAACTTAGTTCAGAGTACATTCTATAGTATTTTACACATGAAAACAGTTGGATGGATATAGTCTATAATTCTGTTAAAGTGTTTAAAGGTTCAGATTTTTCAACTTATATTGAATACAAATAGAATTTTTAAAGTCAACTATGTCTCAAGAATCATATTTGTGGTAATAATATGAAAGTTTTCCTAATCTCCTGATAGCTAAAAATATTAAATACGTTTCCAAGAATGGATGAGGATGAATACAGTATTGTATTTTAAGTTTGAGTTTCAGTAAGTCACTCAACATGTTTAACCAAAGACCAATTAGAACAAGTTGGAAACAACTTACTGGAGTTTTTAGTGGTCATTGTTCAAAACCATAAAGGACATACAATGAGCCTTTATGAAATATTTACTTTTATATACCTAAGATACACAGAAAAATTACATAAGATGCAATAAATAAAAAAAAAGAAGAAGAAACAAACATTGTGACACATGAATTTCCACTTCTATTTGTTTACACTTGTAAATAACTGGAAAATAATTATCTTACTATAGTAACTATAATAAATACTCTAGTGAAAAAAACATCACTAAAATAACCTTGTTATTTTTATTGTAACAAAACAAAAAACAGACTGTGAGTTACAGTACACATCTCCCGAAACGGCCGTCCTCGACAAATATAAGTAAGTGCTACTATAGGCAAGTTTGTAAATATTTACAAGTGTTTTAGTAAAAAAAAACAAAATAAGTTCATAAAACTACAATTGCAACAGAAGACAAACCTTCTATTCATCAGATTAGTAATTGTGATGTAGTTGGAATTATTTTCCTTACGGCTGCACAGTTTACTGGAAATGAACAGTAATAATGTGCAGAAAACTGTGGAATACCGAATCCTGATATTTTACTGAAAATAGAATGTATGGAGCTTTACCTGGGTTTGTAGTACCCTTATATGTTGTCCTATAGCTTGACTTATAAGCTATAAATTATAAGACTTATTTTCATTGATTGGATGTATATTTCTCACTGTTATCTAAAAATATTTTACCATCACAAAGTTAAGGAATGTTAGGTTTATTATAGATGGTATGTACTATGTTCATTTGAATGTTTAAGAAACGATGACTTGTGTAAATTTAAACTTTTGTTACACTTTATAAAAATATAAAACAATTTTAGAAATTTGCAAGGCAAGTTTTATTTACCAGGCAGTAAACTTTTTAATACAATTTTTATCTTCAGCAGAGTAATTAGTATTATGCAAGTATTTTAGACATAAATTAGCATTTCATAAAGATTGATTTAAAGCAGAAATGTTGAAACATCCTACATAGGTGAGTAATGTTTTGTTTCAAAGCATGCCTGAAATATGTCTTTATGTTAGGAAATAACAAACTTGAGTGTGTGTGTTGTGTTGTGTTTATGTATGTGTTGTGTGTGTGTGGCTATGGTTGCTCCTGCAATTGGTATTCATTGCTCCTGTAGCACAATATGTTTTTATAAATCATCAACTGTAGTAGAATCATTCATGGTAGAATGTGAAGTATGTTGTGTAAAGTCAGAGCTCTATATCATTGTTGCAAACATCCTGCTGAATCATTTTAGGCAATTTTTATTAAAGATTTATTTGTTTTCGTATTGGGTTCTGTTCCGCATGTACCGTATTTTCATATCCATTGATATCTAACTGCTGAACTGCACAGAATAACCGTATTGTTTTTTAACTTGTAATTTATTGCTACACGGTAAAATTTCCGATCGTAGTCGAGTAGATCCCTGTATCAAAAACAACGTATTAAGCGGGATTCAAAGTGTATTATCCTTGAAAATTAGTATTTTTTTTACTTGATGTTAAGTTTTAGTGTGTGAGAAAAAAATCGTAATAGGCGGGAAATCGTCTTAAACAGGAGGAGATTAAGCGGATGATACTGTATACTCTTATATATATCATTGACCTAATATATTTAAGATGTATAACATATATATAATATTTGACCCAATATATTTAAGAAGTATGGCAGGTTGAAGGATGAAAACAATGTCTTTGCCAAGTGGCTAAACATGTGTTGCTTGTGCAATAATTATTTTTTGGCTTCATTCCTAACTTTCCACATTTTTAATATACTTTTAGTTCATTAAGACCTGATTTTTGTTTGATTTCAGATGTCTTGTTTTAAATAACAAGTTATTCTGATACTATTATTAGTATCATTGTGTAGTTTAAGTTTGGATATATATATAGCAAGTTACTTTATTACATTTTAATAAGATAACTCTTACAAAAATTGGGTTTGACTCCCTAACATTGTTCGGTTCATAATGACTGGCTGTGGTAATTACCATTTGAATTAATGGTTTAGTATACTGTTATTTTCATTGGCATTTTCAGAAGGGATTCAGACACCAAAAGAAATTATTTTTTTTTTGTATGTTTCTTCGTTGACCTATTTGTTCATTTTAATTCTTTCAAATATATATATATATATAATCTAAATAAATATATATATATAAATATAATACAACAAATACATATATAATAAGTCTTTTTAAATATACACACATATATATATATATATATAAAGAACATAAGTCAAAATACAAATACAAGAATTATAATTGAATTTACAATTATATTGGTTGTTTAATATTCCTGATGATGTTGGTACTGTTAGCCAACGAAAAGCTTTGAATTGTAAATTTAATTATAATTCTTGTATTTGTATTTTGACTTATGTTCTTTATTAATACACAAGAATACATATTGCGATATATATATATATATATATATATATATATATATATAAATGTATGTATATCTATCTGTCAATACATATATTTATAGATTAATTAAATTTTGTTTTTTGGTATGTATTTTTCCTTTTACATTGTTATGCATACATAATAATTATAAATACAATAAAAAATGGTAAAATAAATTAACCAAGACAAATATTGCGTTTAATGATAATATTTGCCCTCGTAAAATAAATTGTAGGGCCTATAATTAAAGTAAGGAAAAAATGTTAAACATATTGAACTATTAATTAGTTTGATTATATTCCATTTTATAAAATGATAAAACAAATATTGGATCTTTTATTAGGATCTAAAGTTAATATAAAAAATCGTTACACTCTATGATAAAAGTTCTTGATGTAATTGAAAAATTGAAACATATATAATAGGTCTATTATAAAAATTAATTTGTTTTGATATTTAAAAAAATGCACATCTAAACATTAACTTTAAGTTATTTACAAATAAAAAAAAATCTATCCTAACCGAATACTTTATAGACAATATTTACAATTAAAAAAAATCTATCCTAACCGAATACTTTATAGACAAATTCTATTGTAGCTATATTGCAATGAGGGCTCTGTTTTATAAATATAATCACTTTTAAACTTGCAGTTTTTCTTTTGTACATCTTGATTTTTTTCTAATAAATTTCACTTTTGGTAGCACTTGGGAAAAAACCACTACTTACTGATATTCCTCAGCACTAGGTCAGTGCATTGTTCACGGACAACACACCTGAGCAACAGGCCGTGACTCACAGCATTGAACAATGCACTGGCTTATTGCGAAACATATCTGTAAGTAGTGGTTTATTTCCCAAGTGTTGCCAAAGGTGTAATTTATAAAAATCTTATTTTAAACCCATAAACTTTGTTTTGGTCTTGATATGATAAGTACTTTTTTTTTCAAAATTTGCAAGTTTTGGAGTTTTGGAAATAAATACAAAGCTTAGTTATTTATGTTTTATACTGCGTTTACATCAGTGGCGGACTTTGCCATGGTGCTGCCCTTTGGCACAATTCGACCGACCGCCCCTTTGCGCCCCGTTCGCGAATTTATTGGAAACGTCCCAACGTAATATAATACTTTTAATTTTCCACCATCGAATCCGTTTTCATGCCTGTTCAAAGAAATATAGATAAGATATTATTTAAAGACTTTTTATAAAAATAAATTAAAACAATTATTTTGGTTCCATCGATAAAATTAAAAAACAATAAAATAAAAGGAAGTTTTCTATTCTCGGGGGGGGGGGGGGGCTGCTGGATCCGCCACTGATTTAACTGAGGTTCACATTATGATATTTACCAAATTTAACTAGGTACTATTACTATTGTCACTAAAACTTATCGGTACAAAAAAAACGGCTGCCGCCTGCCGCCTTCTCGAGGCTGCGCCCATAGGCACGTGCCTAATGGGAAGTCCGCCCGTGGTTTACATGAAATATAGACCTAATTGTAGTGGGCGAGAAGGGTGCAAGAGAGCGCCAAATTGGGTTCTCCCGCAGTAAAAATTTCCCGGGCTCCGCACAAGCCAAGGCCGGGACCGACAATCTGGTGGATACACTTAAAACTAAAAATTCATTTCTTTACTTAACGTATCATATTAACTTTTAAATACTGTTCCGATCATTTTGTGTTAATTATAAATCCACTTTTATACTACATTAGTTTGTTCCAAAGAATTGATAGCCCTACAGTTATCTATGCATTGGTAAACTTGGGCCATCTGTTTTTGCAAACATCAGTTTTACGTGCACGGCCAAATTCAATTTATTTTTTGCGATTGTGTTCTCAATTCCTAGTTCCATTTAATAAAGGCAAAACACAATGTCTGTTGTCTAGACAGGATGTTGATGGAATTATAAGTGGCTGACTTCCGCCAGGAAGTAAACAACTTTGTAACAGTTTGATCGCACAAATAACACAACTATAATTGAGTTTATTGTAATTCAGGAGTTCGTGTTAATTACAATCCAAGCCTCAAGAAGCGATGAAGATTTCTAAATACTTTATGTTGGCAGGAAAGACCGTTTGGTCACATAGTGAACAGAAAAGACAGTAGCCTATAGGTTTGTTCGATTTGGAAATATTTAGCATTGTATTTTGAGATAATAGGTTCATGGTTATAATTCCGTAATATGGTTCTTATATTAAAATTTTGGAAAGTAGAAACATAGAATGGTTAGTTATTGAAACTATAGATAGCAATGCCGTAAAGCTTTACTGGCCTTTTCGGTGTTAAAAATATATATTTAATATAGGCCTACATTATGCTCTTGAAGTTTGTAGTAAAAATTCACTCTTTAAAATCGTCACCGCTCAACCTATCAACTCCAAGCAGAAGACACTTATGAAGATCGCCACATAGCGATCGAAAACGTTCTGTCTCAGTAAGGTTTTACATATTTACAAAATATAAAGTTCGGATAGTCATTAACTAAGTGATTAAATACATTATACGTTGTGATCACGCCTAACTTTAATTGTATCGAGTCTCTTAATGTAAGCTAATAATTTCCTCGTTTATTGTTATCATTGGATTCAGGCGCGTATCCAGCGACTTGCTTTGGGGGGGCGATCGATGCTCTCTCTCTCTCTCTCTCTCTCTCTCTCTCTCTCTCTCTCTATATATATATATATATATATATAATATGTGTGTGTGTGTGCGCGAGCGCGCGTGCGTGTATGTAAAAACATAGAACAGAAAAAGTTCTTTCTACGCTTGCGTTAGAAATCGGTAATGTGATTAAGATTCGTAGCAAATTAGAGTTTTTAATAAATAATTATTCCAGTTTCGATAACACTTATGGCTAGAGAATATTATTAATTTTATAATAAGCTATTATTATAAAAATTGTTTATTAATTGATATAACACGAACAATTCCGGACTCAACTGCGAATATTACGCTTGCAAAATTACGTATTAAAAATCATATGTTCGAGACTAAGCTTCACTAGCGCTATCTGTTGTTAAAATTTTTAGACGTTTACGAGGGTATGCCGAGGAAACGCGTCACATTTTCAAATTAAAAATTAAAATTGTATTTTTTATTTACAATAAAAGACGAATTAACTTAGGTAAATTAAGTTAAAATTCGAGCGTATTTATAAACATAGACTAGCATTTGATAAGTGATTCTATTTTTGTAATTATTCAAAGAGCATTACAATGTTACAAAACTATTATTATATTTATTACAGTTAGGATTTTATATTTGAGAATATATAATAACTTAATTATCGAAAAAAGTCCTAATTTAATAATATATTGTCGATTTTTAACCCAGAGTTCTTGAGGGTTGAGGGGGCGATCGCCCCATCGCCCCCCCTGGGGATACGCGCCTGGGATTTGTCAAGCAATAAAATGTGCGTTCAATAGCGCAGGTCAAATAAAAATGTTAACAAGTATTCGTAAATTATCAGTGATATGATGACTGACATTCTGTCTGTCAGTCCTATTATAGACGTGATTCAATATTTGACATCATGTTTGATTTTATTCCAACACGTTTTGTAAGTTTCATAATATGTACAGTAAGTTGTTTGTCTATTTAGTTGTTCGTGTATCATTTGTTCACGCGACTACTGCACAGTACTGGACGGTTTATTTCTTTATTCTCATATATGTTTAAGATTTCATAGTGACTTTACGTTATTTAGTTTTGGAAGATCGTTTTTCATTTGTTTTGGGAGGTTTGGTGTCACTTGAAGCATTAAAGTGTAGCAAGATATAAGTGTAGCAAGATATAAGTGTAACAAGATATAAGTGTAGCAAGATATAAGCGTAGCAAGATATACGTGTAGCGTGATATAAGTGTAGTAAGATATAAGTGCAGCAAGATATAAGTGTAGCAAGATATAAGCGTAGCAAGATATACGTGTAGCGTGATATAAGTGTAGTAAGATATAAGTGCAGCAAGATATAAGTGTAGCAAGATATAAGCGTAGCAAGATATACGTGTAGCGTGATATAAGTGTAGTAAGATATAAGTGCAGCAAGATATAAGTGTAGCAAGATATAAGTGTAGCGTGATTTAAGTACTAAAGAAAAACTTTATATTGTAGATCGATACAGTAAATTACCAAAAACGAGTCAAAGAAACATTGTTTCTCAACTTGGAATTTCGCAAACTCTCTTATGTAAAAGTTTGAAGAACAAACACTCCATATTGTCATTATAAAATTGTAAGGAAAATGTTGAGAGAAAAAGAATCGTCCCGGGAAGGATCAGCAAGCGGAATCAGCTTAGAAATTATGGTTTAAAAATGTTCGCAATAAGATATTCAAGTTGAAGGCCCATTAATGCACCAAAAAGTCGAGGATTTTGCAGAAAAATTATGAATATGTACATTTTATCAACAATATTTACTGGAAGTTTACAGAAAATCTCATATTGAGAGAGTTTTAGTGAAAAAGTAAATAAATTTGAAAGTGTAAATAAGATCGAAGTGTTATATGGTGAAGTTTTGTGTGTTAAAGTGTTTTATAAAGTTTTTTACGTAGTTCAATAATTTTTTTATAGAATAAAATAATCTGACGTGTATACCCGCAAAATATAACAAGTAGATATAATATAACAAATTACTACAGTACATAAAAATGTCAGGAATTACGTAAGTTGGTTGGTAATCACTCATGATTTCCATGTACCTGAATTTGCGCGAAGTTGTAGTGATTTAGATCTAAAATGAGTTAAAGTTATGGTAGACCTACATACCGTTCAGTAAACACTTATGACCGTAATACAGTGAGTTCAATGCGGCACTTCTGTACATAGTGATTACGCAGTCGGTTATTGTTATCAAATATGCTTCTGACAAATATGATTACAGTAAGTGGTGGCTACTACGTATGTATGTGTAGCACGCATTGTTAACGGAGTGTAGTACGGATATTAACTATTATATATATATATATATATATATATATATATATATATATATATATATACACTAAAGTACCAACATTTTAATAACAAGATTATTTAAATAAACCGTAATAATCTTTTCTTCAATCTAACATATTGATATTATCAGGAGCTTTGCACACTGTCTACAGCTAAAACAAGCTGAGTGATGATGATACCAATATATTAAATTGATAAAAAGTTTCGAGCACTTTATTTCTATAAATATTTGTTTTATTGGAATGTTTGTACTTAATTGTTAAATGAATATTTAAAACAAAAATGTCATCTTATATAAATAAGAAAACAATTATATACGTATATAATATTGGCAGAATATAATGGTATTTTTATGATATCTTTTTTATTTTAATAAACAGTTTACAAACAGGTATGTACAGTACTTACTTAAAGAGGTAGCTACATACAGTAAAGAGCTAGCTTACAGGAATGTACAGTAATTTTATCGCCTTTACATTGGTAGCATTATCAATGACGAGCTCATCAACACAGCCCATTGATAACTATATATCAATGGTATTTTTCAAGGATTGTATAATTAGATTCACGAGACTCTACCCTTTTCTAACTGCCGTATAATATAAAATTTCGGAACGTTGTATAAGGCTTAGTTTTGTATACTGTTGATTAGTCTATTCAATTTAATTCTTGTATGAAAATTTAAAATTCGAATTGAGTTAAGGAATATTATTTGAACTTTTGTAACAAAAGTTAACAAATTAAAGTTAACAAATACATTTTTTAAAAACGTGATTGTGCTGTTGATGGTGGTCTCCGGCCGTGGTGATGTTCGGAGATTCTTCACTCTGAGTTCTTTGTTAATTTTAATTCCCTTAGCTAATAGTCATATACGATACCCCGCTTCTTCTTTTCTTTCGTCAAGGCAAAAGCCTTGAATTTACGAAAATAATTATATAAAATATTTGGCCCTCCCTCTGAGAAAACAATACCTCCCTTCCCAGAATAGATCTGGTCGCATTATTATTTTATACAATATATTACCTGTAAACACATGAACCTAACATTCCCGAACGTAACTCATTTCGTACAAGCTAGTAGTAACTGGGTAACGTATTTGCTAGCAAGAAAATAAACTTCTACTTGTCAGAAAGTAAAAGTGCTTTCATTTTAAGGTTTAGATCATTAAAAGAGGCAATTTTATTGAAATTATTCGCGTCCTTTCTGATAGAACATCGGTCATAGAAAATGTCGCGGTGAAAGTTTTAATTAATTTAGTGCAATACGTTTTGCTCGTCGTGCAAATTTTCTTTCCAAATTTCGTCGCCAGTGCGACATCCAGCAAAATCGCGTTTTGTATTAGTGAAAAATTTAATTAAATCTCTACTTTCACGTATTTGCATAGAGAAAGTGGAGCGATTATTGGAAAAAATCACGTGGAATGTTATTGAAGACTTGCCTGATTTGTGATCACCATAATCCGTATTCTTTTTGACAGTTAATGTCATTCCATACTGGTTCTGTGCCTACTAAATCATAGAGAAAAAACGGTTTGTGTTGAAATAATATTTAACCTCCAACATAAAAACTTCAACACGTTTATAATACGTCTAGTAAACAAGTGCTAAAGAGAGAGTTGCCATTTGAATTTAAGCAGGGAATTTTACGTTTGCGAATCCTGTCTAGACAATTTAGCTCTTTTTGGAAACGTAATGATATTGAGCGACTGTAGAAGCAGTTACCACTCAGGTTATCCTGGTTGGGAATACTGTACAACTGGTTTAACCTTGTAAACTTGACCGATAGGTTTATATACGTCACTTTCATGCAACATACTAACACAAATGTTATGAGAAAGATGAATGGTGGGGTGTCTAGGTATTTCTTTAGAATATCATTCTTAAAGGTATGACATAAAATATGAATTAAAAAAAAAGTCAATTCCTACTTCAATCAAGAAATAAAAATTTTATTTTTGTTTCTTTTTATTTTATAGTTACAGTTTATATATATATATATATATATATATATATATATATATATATATATATATATATAGTTTCTTTCCACTTTTTGTTTGTGAAGAAAGATTCGACGCCATTAATCCAGTTTGTTTGTTTGTTTTATTCTTTTCATTAATTTTTAATCCTAGAGCAATATTTATGATATTCTGTGGTAACCATGGCAACAATTTAAATTTGTACAACGAAGATACTCAGTTCGAATCCGGCCTAGACCATAAATTTTTATAATTTAATTATTGAATAAATAGTTGAAAACTGTATTAACATCAATTGTCACCCCTATAGGTTAAAAGAAATGTATTTGAGCTTGATTGGATGAATAAAAACGTATTTTAACGATAAAATATTTGTAAAAGATATATCGCATATATATATATATATATATATATATATATATCAGGAGAGTGCGAGCTAATAGAAGCAATTTTAAAAAAACCTTTACACGGGAGTGAATTGGTATATCGTGACATTATCTCGTATGAATTCACACAATGTGTAATAGTCGAAAAATCAAAGAATTTTGTCTGGAAGATTTCCGAATGGAAAACAAGTGAATTTTAACAGCTGTATTCGTATTCACTTGAACGTTAATTCGATGTTATGTTTTGGTAATTTTTAAATGCAATATTTTTCACTGTCCTCAATATAACGGAGTAATTTGAGCTGAATGTGTCTGTTTTAATAAAATTCCGTTACTTGATAAAATGAAAGTTGATTAAAAACTTGTGTCAGTGTAATAATGTGTTAATGTAAAATCAGTTTATACATTCACTATAGCTATTCTTCTTCCTCGACGCTAGAGTCCGGTGTGACCTTGGCCTCCTCAATGAGCGCTTACCAGGTATCTCGATCCTGTGCTACTGCTTTCCAGTTCCTCACATTCAGCAGGGTTCTGGCATCATGAGCGACGCAATCCATCCATCTAAGTCTAGGACGTTCTTTTGCTCTCATTTTGTAGTTAGTTCCATCTAATAGGCTACTTGATAATAGGCTTACTCTCCTCCATCTGGGTCGCATGCCCTGCCCAGCGCAGTCTTCCAATTCTTATTACTTTTCCTATATTACCCCAAACGGCTCGTAAAGCTCACAATTTCTTCTCCTCCTCCATTTCTACCCCAACATTCATAGGGCCAAAAATTCTCCAGAGGATATTCCTCTCGAAGATAGCCAGGTTTTACTGGGGTTATTGTTAAGTAAAATTATTGAATGCACAGTCATTGGACTGTGTACATACACAATACATATACATTCATTAGGCTGTATATAGTATAATTTAATTCAGGAGCCGTGTGGAATCGCTCGGGGTTGGCTGCGAGGCGCTGGTTTACGTGGTTGGAGGACGCAGTGATCTATTGTCAAAGCACAATCCGTCATAAGCGAAGCTGGTTTAGTACAGTCTGTTATAATGAGGTTTTAATATATACGATGCTCAGAAATATCTTATACCTGAATAGATTATTTGATAGCATGTGATTTAAATCAACGGCTTTTATAACTAGTAGGTTACTAATTAGTAGCCTGCGAAGTTTTCATGACCACCTTTTTAAAATATGGTAAAGTGTGATACACGATATATATAGTAATTGTAGTAACTCACATTAAACGAGCATACTGTATATTACATTAGGTGTAATAAAATTTATATTATTATTTATTTTAACTATTTAAAATATTATTAAAAAATTTTCAATTTTAAATTTTTATTCAGATAACTGTTATAAAAGTAACTGAAACTCATACGTACGGAAAACATACAAAATATGTTTGCCAATCGTTCCGGTCTGTCACTCAACGATATCTGATTATATTGTATTATTTAATTAATAACATTATTTAAAGGTACTCTTCCGTCGGTAGTTCCAAGATTGCTCTTTTTAATTTGACACATCGATTACAGTTAATTTATCTTAAAATTTTTGAAATTAGAGTATGTTATACTAATTTCAATAAAGTAAATGTCGCCTTCAATATATTACGATAATTTAAACGTTTGTTACCGTATATGTATCTGACAGCGTACCGTTATATTTATTTATTTTGCTGCAAATTGCTAAAAATGATTAGATTAACATTTTAGAAGATGAAAGTGCTCTCTTGTAATGACTTTAATCAAGTACAGTGGAAACAGTGATTTAATTGAATTCCAAGAAGCTTTTCTTATCAAGCGTTAAAATTTATTGATTTTTATTTTCACCGTTTGATTTTATAAAACTTACAGACGTAAAGTTATTAGAAAAAGAACTGCCGAAAGGAAGTTATTTTGATAGTATTAATTGATTTGCCATTTTTACTTCAACGACTGTTCAAGGCCATAATACGTCGTTAATGTGTTTAACAATTTAACGTGCTAAGTTTGTTTAACAAAGTGTTCAATAATTTTGTCTGCGAGTTCTGTTCAAATTATGAGTTATAGGTAAATTGAAAGTAAAGAATATGTTTCCTCTAACCATAAATAAAATAAATCTCTTTAAAAGTTCTGATTTTGTGTTTACATTTTTTTGGGTATACTATCATAACAATTTGTTAAGGTTCATTTAGGAAAAAAAATATTTTTGAAGCATGATTTTATTGCACGAACCTCATAAATTCGCCGGTTTTGCATTACTGGGTTTCACCGGTCTGTACAAGTAATTCATATGTATTCTGGTGGAGCGGTCACGAGGCCCACGAAATGTGACATCATCCAAACAGCTCGTTATTTATGCCTTTGCGTATGTTTTGCAAAGCAGGCGGAATGGGTAACATTTGAGCTGCAGAGAAATATTTGCAGGCGGCAAGGAAATGTTGAGGAAGGGAAACAATAGCAAAGATAAAATAAAGGTTGGAAGAGGATTGGATGGTAAAGACGACCATTTGTTGAGACGGAGATGATCATGGCTAAGGAGTAAATGTACCAAATCGAAACCTCTATCTAGACCTAACCTTTACAAGGGAGTAGGCAGACGTTTACCAAGGAGATAAAGAAGATATGCTAAATATGAATAATAATGGAGAATAGAGAATCATGAAGAGAGAGAGAGAGAGAGAGAGAGAGAGAGAGAGAGAGAGAGAGAGAGAGAGAGAGAGAGAGAGAGAGAGAGAGAGAGAGAGAGAGAGAGAGAGAGAGAGAGAGAGAGAGAGAGAGAGAGAGAGAGAGGGATAGAGGAAGGGAGGGAGGGAGGTAGAGAGGGAGAGAAGGAGAGGGAGAGAGAGAGAGAGAGAGAGAGAGAGAGAGAGAGAGAGAGAAAATTCTCACAGCCCTAAGAGATTGCTTGGGGCGCATTGCTTTGGACGTATCTGACTACCTTGTGGGCACGCTCTCCATCTGTTTTTCACATAGCCTTAGAGATTCCTTGCTGTTAAGTGATTGTTAAATACACTTCCGCGAGACTCATATGGGAAACTAGAAAGTAACTAAGTCTAAAAGACGGACAAAATAAAATTGCCTATTGGTATAAATTATACACAGATTGAGAGATTTGTAAATGTTTACAAATTACATTACTATATTTATTAGAATGAGTTTTAATTTTTTAATAAGTATTTGTTTATACATGCACTAATGAGAATGTGAAAGAATTTTACAAATTATTTTGTATTTAGTGGTCTTGATATCAAAAGCGTTAATATGGATGAGAAAAAGAATTAGGCAAATGTATACAAGTCGCACAACTTGTTATTTTGTTTTGGGGGTATTTTATGAGTTTTAGATAGTATACAATATCAAGAGCACAGTGGTACAATATATTAAAATGAAAATATTGGAAATAAATATCGCAAAATATACCCAAAAATAATAAAAATAACAAATAAAACAAGTTACTTAAGACTAAATCCTTATGTACATTTCGATGACCATGTCATTATCATCAGAGGGTCTTATTACAAAATACAATCTAGCAAACAAGAAGTTACAAACTAGGGTTTAATCTTAAGTTACTTGTATTATTTTTGTGGAATTGAGTTTATTTCCAATATTTTCATTGTAGTTTTAGAGTAAAAACTATACATTAATACTTTAAATTGACAAATTCTTGGCGCAAAACTCTGAAACAAAAACGGAAGAATCTAGTATTTGTACAAGCAACAAACAAAGATTAATATAATCCTAGTAAAAAACCTTTTAATTTAGCTTTGCAGGCAACTGTAGCTTTTGCCTATTTTTCAGTCCCGATGAAGAATGTGTTTAAATAACTGTGGGAAATAATAAAATGTAATAAAAGTTTGATCCCGTAGCCCATTATATAATAGGTGCTCAAAGTCGGTGGGTGATACCGTGTATCAAATCCCAGATTGAGCATTTAAAAATTTGCCTATAAAATAGGAAATAACTCCCATAGTTAATATCGTCGCTCATTCACCAGCAATTAACCTTTAGTGACTCACCGATGCTTACGAAAGAGGAAATATCTGGATACTTGATTTCATTTTCTTGAATACATTATTAGAAAGTCCCTTAAGAAAGTGGTCCCGTTCCGTCGGCGAACCAGTTCTGGTTTGCGAAGTGTTTGGTTTCACTCTAGGCCAGTGTCAATGTGAGCAGCATTGTGTTCCTTTCTCCGATCGAATCACAACAAACACACCTAAGTTGTTAATTAAACTAAAGAGATCATGCTAATCGAATTAGTCAATATATCTTGTTCGGTCGTTTTTTGTTCGTTTGTTCGTTTGTTTGTTGCTTACAAGTACTAATTACGAAGTATATAGTAAAATATAAATTTGTGTGAAGATTTTCCACAAATAATGCGCAAGAAACGCAAGGATGTACTTTGTTAAAAGTATGTTAACTTTGACAGAAAAACATGACTCTAAAATCTTTAATCTGTTAATAAAATTTACATGAAATTAAAACATCTAGAATTACGTTAAAAATTAGTGAAATATTGCGGCCTACAAAACACGTACAAGTATAGCGTACCTAACATTTAAATATTTCTATATAGAGTTATGAACACCTATGTAAAATAATTAACAACTTAAACTTTAACTTTCACAATTTACTTTTAGCGGTAGCCAATTGATTTATTTACTTGGAGGAAGGGTGATGCCGATCGTGCTCGTGGTGCCCCCTGCCTGAAATAACTAAACTATCAGCTGGTTCTCTCCTTTACATAAAAGCCTCCATCCTCTATTAGACTGCGCGGCACTGGATGGCAGAAATGCCAAGAGTGGGCGTTGAATGAAGAAGAAGATTTACTTACTATCACAACTGTAAAAGTAATAATATATTGTCATTGCACATTTCTAAAAAAAACAACATATTGGCCAATTCTCCATTTTAAATAAATACGATCATAATTAACTAGATTTAGTTACACTTTTCTTGAGTTGGCAGCCCTGACCTGTGTTTCACCCCGTAAAGAACAAGAAGGTAAAGGACCTGAGGTATTTTGTTCTACTTCTGTATTAGGGGAATATCATGTCCTTCCCTTATTTCTACATTTATTTTATTTCGCCTCCCTTATTACTCTGCTTAGACAGAAGGATAATGGGTGGATACCTCGTTTCACATCTTTTTACCTCTTTTCCCACGGTTGAGAGTAGATCTACCCTTTCATAAACTATCCTGTTCAAGAGAAACCATAATTTTCCTCATTCCAAATTTCAAATTACGTTTCTTCCTTAGGCTTAACTAATTTCATGTCTGTAATTATTTATAGGAGGCTACAGGTAGTCACATCTTTACTTACACTTTTGGTATCAACATATCAAAAACACTACTTACTGATATTTTTCAGCAGACGCGTTTTGCACTAGGTAAAAGTATTGTTCAATGTTGTGATTCACGGACAACACACCTGAGCAACAGTCTTGTCCTTGACTCATAGCATTGAACAATGCGCTGACATAGTGCGAAACGCGTCTCCTGAAAATATCAGTAAGTAGTGGGGTTTCTGCTAAGTGATACCAAAAGTGTAATTATAACACAAAACTACATCTACATAACTACAAAACTAGACACGGCTATCAGGTGTACGAGTCAGAACACGTGATGCCACGTTCTTTTTCTAAATCTTCTATTAGGGATTTTCATGTCCCTTTCTTGATCCTATATTCCTAATCCCTCTCCCCTCCTTAGGCCATCAGGGTCAGAATTGCAGTTCGTCCTAAAAATAAACAAGTAATATAAACAAACATTTTTTAAAGTTCGTATTAAGTCAACAAGAAAAATTTAGTTTTAGTTACTTTTTAATAAATAATTAAAGTTAATGTAAATAAAGTAACCTATGCGTTAAATAGCTGTTCTAACACATATCCTATAACATGATATCAACTGTTTTATGTAATCAAATGCTATCGCTTATTTTAAGCCAAATGGGACGAAATAATTATATTGCACACCTTGCTCCTTTTGTGAAATTATTTTCTCCCATATAAAACTAAAATTAGTTCATTATTAAATTTAATTAATGAATTAATATTTCAAAAAACTGTATCATCCACTAAAAGTTTAAAAAAGTATATTTTAACTTAAGTGGATGAATAGAATAAAGTTTTTTTTATTAGTAATTGAAAATTTGAACAAGATATTCGTAAGGAAAGTGTGAATTAATAGAAGGAATTGAAAAACAAATATATAAACAAAATTACAAGTTATGTAACTAAAACCACAGAAATTGGACACATGTTTATTATTACATAACAGCCTGCGCAATAATAGTCAGAAGAAATCAAACATAATAGTAATTGTAAGATAAATAGCATTCTGGTGAACCAATTAGTAACAAAAGCCACATGTAAACAAAAGTAACAACTCTATTGATCCATAACAGATACAGATCCTATTGTAGAGCAGTTATGAGTCAGCATTGCATGTTTGTTTGCAAGCATGACTGTCGACATTTGGTTCTCACATTGCCATTGTGTATCTCTTGACATTATCAGCTGGCTCACAGCAAGTGCTCTGACTTATTTCGCAAAGTTTCGAGCAGATAACGTTAGATATCGTCCGTCAGAGGGCAGCTTAAATTTATTGCACTTCAGCTTGTTAAATCATGCGATTAGAGTTATTTTTGTATGGGGGAGTGAGTGGTACAAAGTGTTATTGCTGGTAGAAGTCTTAGGTTTCGTAAAGTTGAATGTTTGGTATTTTATCTGCATCTGTTATTATTAGCAAAAATAATTAAGTAATTATTGGCATAAAATAAAGTAAATGTTAGCAAAAGTAATAGAGTAATTTTTGGCGAAATAAAAATGTAATTGTTGGCAAAAAATTAAAGTAATTATTGGCAAACATAATGGAGTGATTAGTGGCAAAAGTTCGGAAGTAATTGTTGACAGAAAAAAGAGAGTAATTATTGGCAAATATAATTAAGTAATTAATGACAAAAAATAATAAATTAATTATTTGCAAAAGTCATATAGTAATTTTTGGCAAAAATATTAGAATATGTATTGGCAATTATAATACAGTAATTATTGGGATAGGGTTATGGAAAATATAAGCAAATTATATGTATGACTAAGGAAAGATATATCGCTCTTAGGCAGAAGAATCATGGGTATCATAGTTGAGACTTTCCGAAATACAATTTATCTGTGTATATAGTTTTAATCACAAACATCATTGATAGCAAAATCCACGAGTCAAGATACATAAAGAAGAACCTCGAATATCCGAGCCTCCCAAACTCCGGGTTAACCGAAGCAGTAAAAAGTTGCAGTACATATATCCTTCAAAATTCGGCTCTTGCCATGCTATTGGGATATTAATACAAAAATAAGTTAAATAAATTGCCTTTCTTCATTTTCTATCTCATGTGTGTGCCATAATTTTAGTTGATAATACAGTAGATAACCTCTTCAAATCTTTATCCACGTTTTCAATAATTTCACCAATTTGGCATACTTTTCCCTCACGAAAAGAGGGTCCGTATTATCCAAGTTTTCGATTATAAGAGTAACTTCGATCCCCATTACGCCACATTATCGAAGCTCTACTTAACCTGGACGCAGAGAATACCTGATACTTTCAATGATATACTTCTGGTATTACATTCTTCTATCATTACTCACCTACTGGTGTATGAATCTAAACCCCTCTATCTGGATAACACCGCTTCTTTCTACACGAAACCGTAGCGACTTCACCTAGTATTCAAATCCATTCTTGAGACATAATCACTCTTTCAGCCCATAAGTGCGAAGAGAATTCCCACTTATGGCCTGAAGGGTGGGTAAAAGTGTTCTGATGTCATAGCATTAGTATTTAGATCGAGGAAACTTAGTTTGGGCCTTTACATTGAGTGGTTTATACGTGACCAATATATCGCACAGTCATATACGGATGTCGCTACTGGGACTAGTGATATTGTGCCTTCATGTTTTTATTCGTGATAAAACGTTACTAGGGCTACATATGCCCTAATGCGTTGACCAAACGTTAGTCCGGATTTAATCAATAGGCCTTCATAAGTTCTGAAAGTATATGAATGTGAGTGAGTGTGTGTGTGTGTGTGTGTGTGTGTGTGTGTGTGTGTGTGTGTGTGTGTGTGTGTGTGTGTGTGGGTGGGTGGGTGGGTTGTGTGTGTGTGTGTGAGTGAGTGTGGTGTGTGTGTGTGTGTGTGGTGTGTGTGTGTGTGTGTGTGTGTGTGTGTGTGGTGTGTGTGTATGTGTGTGTGTGTGTGTGTGTGTGGAGTGTGTATGTGTGTGGGTGGGTTGTGAGTGTGTGGGTGTGTGTGTGTGTGTTTGTGTGTTTGTGTGTTTGTGTGTGTGTGTGTGTGTGTGTGTGTGTGTGTGTGTGTGTGAGTGTGAGTGTGTGTGTGTGTGTGTGTGTGTGTGTGTAGGGTGTGTGTGAACGTATGTGCGTTCCTTCATACGTGCGCGTGCTTGCTTGGTTGTACGCGCTTGTGTTTGCGTGTGTGTGGGTTGTGTGTGTGTACGTGTGTGCGTTCCTTCATACGTGCGTGTGCTGCTTGGTTAGGTTGCGTGTGTGTGCGCGCTTATTTGTGTGTGTGTGTGTGTGTGTGTGTATGTGTGTGTGTGTGTGTGTGTGTGTGTGTGTGTGTGTGTGTGTGTGTGTGTGTGTGTGGTGTGTGAGCGCACGCTAAGAGAAAGTTAATAGAGCTTCACTTTACGGTACAAAATGAGGAAGCAGCCACAAGAGTACCACTTAAAAGCTTCCACTGTATGTCTACCGTGCGATAACATCTCCCTAGCCTATGATTTTAACCGCTGAAACCGGACCCAACCACAACCCGCTCATGTAAGCTATCCGTAACAGTTATTGTCAGTTATTAAATTGGTAGCGGAATTAATTAGAAAAATTAATGTTTTCTCAAATACTATCATGATAATAATTCTAGACACTTGTTATGGGTTTACCTGTCTTGTAAATAATTACTTCCTCAATTTGTTTATTATCTTCTAGAAATGTAGCATCTTGTTGAGCCCTATCCTTCTATTAAACAAAAACAACCAATTTTGATTTTATAGGGACACTTTGCGAGTGACGTATGAAAAATTACCCAAGGGGTACACAAAGCCTCGGAAGACCAGGAGAATATTTGCTATAAAGTCTATTCAAATTATTATATTATTATGTTGCAAAGCAAACATTATGTTTTACATGACAACTTAATAAGTGTTGAACATTTTTAAGTTTAGCTTAATTTAGCCAAAATAATGTTCACTGGCGATTTTTA
>JBAIZL010000001.1:279678424-279818424 GCA_036971475.1 Prosapia bicincta
TTTGATAGATAAACTCCATTTTTCCTTCTGTTAAAATTATTTAGTTTTTCTATTGAGTTTATTTTGTGGTCGACGAGTGTATAATAAAAATCAAGAGGAATAATCTATTTCTTCACGTTCCATCACGCCAAACATAATACGTCATAATACGTTAATATAGTTGTAACCTGAATGCCTCGATTGAGTCAAATTCTTTAAAACTATAACTATATTATTTTTATAGTTACACAATGCACAGGATAAAATAGATTTCCTAGTTTTACATAATTTCTAGTTTTCTGTTGAATAGTTACAATATTTATAGTGACCTTAACAAATCTAATAATATTAAAAAAATAGAATTGTTCATTTGAAAATTGCAGAATATAGTTTTACGTAGTAAGATAATATAAATATCGAACTGACGTATTTAGCCAATAAGTTACGCCTGTGGTTTGTAATTCCTAATAAATGTATAGTTCCCAATGCCATCTATAATTCCCAATGCAGTTTATTATTACTAATGGTATCTGCAATTCCTTATGCAATATATAATTCCTATCGCCATCTATAACTCCTAATCTATAATCCCAAATACATCTATAATTCCCAATACATCCATAATTCCTAATGCATCTATAATTCCCAATGCAGTTTATTATTACTAATGGTATCTGCAATTCCTTATGCAATATATAATTCCTATCGCCATCTATAACTCCTGATCTATAATCCCAAATACATCTATAATTCCCAATACATCCATAATTCCCAATACATCCATAATTTCCAATGCATCTATAATTCCCAATGCATCTATAATTCCCAATGCAGTTTATTATTACTAATGGTATCTGCAATTCCTTATGCAATATATAATTCCTATCGCCATCTATAACTCCTAATCTATAATCCCAAATACATCTATAATTCCCAATACATGCATAATTTCCAATGCATCTATAATTCCTAATGCAGTTTACTATTACTAATGGTTTCTGTAGTTCTTTATGCAATATATAATTCCTATTACCATCTATAATTCCCAATACATCCATATTTCCCAATGCATCTATAATTCCTAATGCAGTTTATTATTACTAATGGTATCTGCAATTCCTTATGCAATATATAATTCCTATTACCATGTATAATTCCTAATCTATAATCCCTAATACATGTATAATTCCCACAACATCCATAATTCCCAATGCATCTATAATTCCTAATGCAGTTTATTATTACTAATGGTTTCTGTAATTCCGAATGCAATATATAACTCCTATTACCATCTATAACTCCTAATACCATCTATAATTCCCAATTCCGTCGGTAATTCCTACTGAAATTTATTATTCTCAATGCCATCTATAATTCGTAATACAATATATAATTGCAGTCTAGATAACTCCAATGTTATTTATCTATGATTCCTACTACAATTTAATATTACTAACATCATCTTTAATTCCGTATGTAATCTATAAATAATTCCTAATATTATCTGCTATTCCTAATGCATCTACAAATCGTAATGCTATCTAATACTTATTACTGAATATAATAAGTAATAATTAATGGCACATTTTTAATTAACTTTTATCCTATTTTAACCACACTACTTAACTGATATTTCATTCTAAGCAAATTATAGTCGTTCGAGTAAATTCTTCTGCCATTCCTAACATCAATACATTATTCTTCATTGACGCGTCTCGTATTAACTCTATAAAACTTCAAACTGTACTTTTAGAATGAGTACAGTTTTAGGTTTTGATAATGGAGTTAATGGAAAGGGAGAAGAATGTACTCAAATTATACCAATATTCCTAAACGAAATAAAGATGAGTATATAAGAATTTCTTTAAAAATATATATTACCCAATATTTATTCTCAAAACGTTTATTACAAGCAATCACCAATCGGGTTCTCCATGTAACGAGAACGGTTTTTAGTGTCCGTTTTGAGATGACGCCTTATCTGGAGGTACATTACAATTTTAATGCTGTTAAAGAGTCGAGTCAAACAAATTTCACCAATTCAAACCTTTTCAGATTATGGAATATGAAATTGTATTCAATTGAAAAACGGGTTTTCAAATATATTCGTCATAAAAAACAACTTTTTGACATTATTGTTTATCTGAATAGTTTGGTAGAGCTTAGACCTAAGTGTTTGTGTTGGCACTTAAAACAGATGTTAAACTAACTTGAAAAACTTTGTTTTTTATGGAAAGATCAAAGTTTTTAAAACATTTAAACTTTTGTAAATGGTTAAAAGTGTGATATAAGTTTGAGAATTTTGAAAGTACTCCCCTTGGAATAAATTTGGCGAGCTATAACTTCATTTTGAAAGACTTATTTTTTACCGATTTTAGGGATGGTTACTGTATAAATAATGCATTTTAATGAGAAAGGGGCTTTACAAAGTATTTGCTTGCACAATGCTGTTGGGACTGAGTTACTCGCAAAGACAATCTTACTCCACTACTAAAGAACCGAGAGAGAGACCTGAGCGTGGATACGTATCTTTTGATTTAACTCTACATCCAGAAGACTTAGTACAGTGTATGATAAATTACCTGTGAAACGTTCGAAGAAAGAAAATGGGAGACTGTAAAGTGTAGAATAGAACGTACGAAGATAGAATCATTATGTGTCAATAATTTAGCGTGAAACTAACTCACGAATCCACCCCAAACTCCATCCCGAATAGGTTGACTAGCGTCGTTCCCAAATCGAGAGGCTAGTTGTACCAGTATGTAAGAGCTTTATGTAAGGAATTTTGACAAGTAAACCTCCTCGGGCAGTGGACGGTGTATAAATTTACAATATATATATATATAATGGATTTAAAATATTTACCTGATGTGGGTAGTCTATATACTGACTAAGGTTACCTCTGATGTTCACTGGTTTCCTTGGGAAGTTGTCGCCGCAATCATCAGCTAAAAGCCTTTGGATCTTTCGGTTCGACTATCGCTATACGACTCTAATTAACTTGATTTTTTAATTTTAAAAGAGACCGGAAAATTTATGTTTGTAGCTGTTTACAATCTTTACGCTGCTGAGTGCTGCTCTCCCGCGGCAACCATAGAAACTAATAACTATTTTTCGTTTACTTTTATCGGATGTTTGGTGGTAATACAAGAAAAACGTTGCACTACAAATTTACAACTGCAAAATATATTGTTTTGTAAATTTATTTGCAGCTATTTAATTGTTTATAAAGTATTGTTGTCATTTATTGTTACGTTGATCATCATTTCATTGTTATCGTATTTGAAGCATAAGCAAAGGATTGTATAGGAATTGAAAACCCTATGACGGGTCTAAGATATATCAAACGAGTCGTTCATGTATGCAAGAATGTATTTCAGAAACAAATCTTCGCTCTATGGAGATCGTAGTTAAGTTTTTAGCCGTTACAGTCCGATGAAGGAAGAACAATAGGTAGGGCCACGGTAGGAACATAACAAACCTCTGGTGCAAGAAGGATAGGAAACTATTGATCACGTGATAAGAGTCGCTTACCTGATGTAGATATAATTTCTTTAAGGGTGAATAAAATATGTCTACCCGCAACTTATTGTTATATGAAGCTTCTTTGTTTTAAAATACAAAATGAAGGGAATAAACACAAGAACACAAACTAAGTAGTCCATTAAAGTAACTCTAAGGTTTTATTTTAAACAAATTTAACTTATATTGTAGTACTCGAAAGTAGACCCAAATGATTAAAACTCAATCTCTGACGTGTCAGATTGGTTATACCCAGCTTTCAAGTTATCGCTTAAAATTTAGGCGTTCAATTTCATCCATTTCACACAAATGCTAAGATAGGTCACGTCGGTGAGAGATTTGTGTCCATTTTGTACTTTAATTACTTCGCAGAAAGTAACAAGATATCAGAATAGTTTTCTGAATGAGCCACGCCATGAATGGATTTGTCTCTACTTATTTATTGTCAAGATGAATTTGCAGTTTTACATAATAGACATGAAGTGTATTGGTTTACAGTGATGCATGTGATGAGAGAAATCGATTCTTGTATTCCTTGTTAATGATATCGTTAAACAATTCTAAAATGGCGAATATTTTAAAGTAGTATTTTTATTTAAAGGAAGATAATAGTAGTGGCCAGCACAAAGGAAGGTAATTGACCAGCTCTGCGCTTTCTGCCTATTATGCTAGGTTCGACCCTAGCACTCATTTTTATAGGCAGAATTTCCGTAGTAGCTGAAAAAGTATAGATTCTTCGGCGCTACAGTAGGTCCAACATCGGTGAACTAGATATTTTTTGTATAATTCAATTAGAACGTTATATTTTATTACGATCATGATGATGATATTTGTTTGGGTCCGCGGTAGCACACTACTCCGGAATGAGCGTACAAAATGCTGTAGGGGCAAAACAGACAGATCTTACATTACTCCAGGTGTAATTACAGTTCCTTTGCCCTTCTGAAAATCCTCAGCTCTGAATCTTTTTAATTTGCATCTTTCCATCTACTTAAATTAGGCTCAGTGCTTTCAAAAATCTTATCTCACACGATTTCATATTATTCCTTAGGATTAAGAAATAAATTCCGTCTTCTATGATGCATGATTAAACTCCTCTTTATCCATTTTTTAACAGCTTTTAAAACATTTTTTTAGAATTTTTCAGCACGAACTGTATTATTATATGGCATACTCATCTTGTATACATTTTCAATATGTCTTTTCAAACAACGTCCATCTCGTGAACATGAAAAAGTATGGATGTCATAATACGTAACACTCTTGCGATTTTTAATTTTGGGTTTATTATCTGTATACTTTAGAGAAAACGCATTGCTTTTCAAAAAATTGGCGGCATGGTTCTTGACAGGCGATATGTTTTTGATGGGGTTTGAAATAATGTGGTGCCTTGGTCACATTCTATATTGAAAACCGGACAACCGGTCCATTGGCTCTTAGTTTGATAAAGTGGTTGTTTCAGCACAATTGTGACATTAAAACTCCTCTTACATGTTCTTTGGATGAAAATTTTTTTGTCTTGAAGCATATTTCTTCATTACATCAGAAGATCAATTGCACATTGACACGACCACACACAACCTGTCACCTTGTGAAACGCTCTCGCAACTCTACATCCTGCTCCTGTTCGTATAACAGTTACTATATTTCTATGTAACAACATTAACAACAACAACAACAACAACAACAATAATAATAATAATAAATAATAATACTATTGATAATAATAATTGTAATCAATATAATATTATATTATTATTATAAATAATATTATTAACTATTTTTTGTAGTGGCTTGAGTGCATTTACGCAACATCTAGTCTACCCTGGCAGACCTGGTATGTAGGACTCCTGGCGAATACCCACTAAATGCATCCTCCTTTCCGGTTCTTTTTAGATCTGATGAAGGTATCACTGTAAAGCAATATTCCTGGTCAGAAGGCATTTTATTAACCCTAGTGGTTTCTATTTCTAAAACTGATCTTGTTTGGCCTGGTGTTACTCCGCTATGCCGGCCCCAAGCCCGGGGCCTCATATTATGATGGGGAAGGAGGAGGGATAGAGGAGTAACACCTCTTTAAAAAAAATCTTGATTCAGTTAGCCCTGCTGATAGTAACTTGTACAGGTTAAAGGAAATCCAAAAACAAACCAAAGCTACAGTGCAGGGAGTCGGGTATAAAGTACCGGCGACTGTCGGGAGTGTGCAAGCAGGCTCCGGGTAGTCGTCAGCCAGCGCGTGCAAGAAACATACCACGGGGATGAAACATTTATTATCCTTGGATAAAAATATGACAAGTGGTGAGGGAGGAGATAATTTATCTAGGAGCTATAAAGTACAGAGGTCTCCACCGTTAGGTTCCAAGCCACCTGAAGAAAAAAGAAGCAACCCAAAAATTAGCAATATTAATAATAATAATTTTTTCGTTGCTGTTTTAAAGGTTGGAATGCATTTACGCACCATCAATTCTGTCCTGAAAGGCCTGGTGTAAAGACAGATCTGGTCTTGTTTGGCCTGGTTTAAAGTTTTGAGCCATTTTGCTTGACTTCGACCACCTGCCTGGGTAATTATAAATCCGCAGTTTTTTCGATGTATATAGCTACGTCTATTCAGTTGGATACAGCATCGTCCCCACAATGTTGTCCAGGTCTATTGGCCCGACGTTGCTTTCAAGCCTTGATCTCTCCATTTGCCACCTTCTGCTCACAGAGAAGGCGTGTTCGTGGTTGTCGGGTGATCCTTCGCTACAACAAGAGCAGTTTGGGATATCCATCTTCCCCATTTGATTTACCACCGTGACCTGTGTAGAGTAGAAGTTTACCTCTCCATGCTGCCTGTTATTCTAAATTTGTATGTTTTTGATTAGCCTAGCTGTCCATCTTGCGGTGGGTTCTGCAGGCCATCTTTCTTGTTACTTAGCTATCGTCAGCCTTCTCTCATCTCTTTTGTTTTCCATGTCATTCTTAATTTTAGCCACTCCTCAATGATCTTCATTTCTAGTACCAGCAGGTCAATAGGAATTATTCCTGCTCCTACTAGATTCGGAAACAGTTCGATAAAAACACGCTACTTGTAGTGCCGCTGTTCTCTGTAGCGAGCCCACCCGCCTTCTAGACCTTTCGGTTTTTGACTGCGTCTGCCTAGAATTCAGCTCCGTACATCATTATCGACTGAACCACGGATATCAGGAGCGCGGCGTCTCCTTTGAGTAGGGCGTCTAATGTTAGCTATAAGCCTACTCATAGCTGTTGTGTCTCTGACCACCTTCTTAGCAGACCATCTAACATGATGTTGAAAAGTCAACTTATTATCCCTCATGATAAATACTCAATAGCATTTTCAACCGCTATATTTTCCTCTACTACAAATAATAAAAATAATAATAATAGCAACAATAATAATAATATTGGTATTAATAAGAATAATTCTATCCAGTTCGACTAACATGCACCATGGGGAGGTAAACTTCTATACTACACAGTTCTTAACAGGGCGCGGTTGCTTCCAGTCCTATTAATATAAAATGGGAAAGGCAAATAATCCAAATTGCTCTCATTGTGGTGAAGGATCTCCCGACAACCCCGAACACACCTTCTTTGTATGCAGAAGGTGGCAGTCGGAGAGAAAAATGCTGGAAAGTAACGTCGGACCAATAGACCCGGACAACATTGTGGGCAAGATGCTGTAGAGCGCATCCAACTGGATAGAGATAGCGACATATATCGAGAGCATACTGCGGAATAAAGTAAAACAGGAAGATGGTCGATGTCAAGATCAGTGACCAGGCCAAATACATTCAGTTTTAGAAATAGAAACCACTGGGGTTAATAAAAAGCCTTCTGACCAGGAAGAATGCTAATAGAGTGATACCCTGTTCAGATGTCCAAAGGGCCGGAAAGGAGGAAGGCTTTAGTGGGTATTCGCCAGGAGTCCCACACATTAGGTTTGCCAGGGCAGACTTGATGTTGCGTAAATGCATTCCAACCTCCATAGGAAAAAAAATAATACGAATAATATCATCACAACAACAATAATAGGATTAAAATATTGATAATAATAATAATAATAATAATAATAATATTTACAACAATAATAACAACACACAAATAAAAATGATTTTGATATTGATAATGTTGATAATGCTAACAATATCAGTAAATTCCATTTACACATGTTTAATATTCTTCTGAAACATTCTGAACGCTACATAAATCCTCCAGTTTCTTTATATTTCTATACAAAGTGAAGCTTGTAATTTGCAAGTTGGTAATAGGTTTGCTTATTCATTACGGAACCAATTATATTTAACCTGTTACAAACGCATAAACCACCGTAAACTATTCCTTCACAAGCTTAGAATACGCATCGCATTGGAAAGTCCCCGGGGATTTGTCTATCCTCAGTAATGTTTACGCAAATCTAAACCAGTATTTGTTTCGTATTTATTCAGTTCATGTATTTATTACATTAAAAAAAATTCACATATTTGTTTTAGAAAAATGTATATTTGTATTACAATTTCTTAAGTGCCTCAAAAAGTATCTGGGTTAATAATATTTTGTGTGTGTTTTTATGCATTTTAGTGTTTTTATCAGTTTACTTATCAATATAAAAAAGATTTCCCTTGGTGTTAGAGAAAACAAAAATATCAGTTCCAAAAATAATTTTGTTCTAGTGCAGGGCCGCCCACCGGACTATTCCTTGCCCCCCGTCAATAGTTTTTCAAACTTAAAAAGAAATAGTTATACAAAATTGGATCAGTCTATTAGTTAGTTGAAGTCATCGAACAGCCTCAAATAAACCATTTTGCATCTAATTTTAAAATGCGTCCCCACTGGGCATTAATTTTAAATACATACCACTGGTAAATAGATTTCTCGAACCTACACGACACGTAGGTGTGGCCCGCGGTTTTGCCCATAGATTACGTTTCAGCCCCCCTCCTCTGCAAGTTGGACAACTCTGTTCTAGAAGCACAATTGACTGATCACTGTAGTAATAAACAACTGAATCCATTAACAATTAATCAAAAACGAAGGTCGTTACTCTGGTATAACAAAAATATAATTAAATATTTAACGGTAGGATATACAATATTATATAAATAGAAATATTTTAATAATAATATAATCAATAAGTTTTGATAACAAGTATAACTCAGCAAAACAAATCCAAATGTATTGTATTGTTTAAATTATTGAAGGAAATCATTTTGAAGATGATGTGAAGGGATTGGGAAGGGCAATTTTTGAACAAATAAGTGGAAGGTTGTAAGAAGTTTTCATTGTTATTAAGTTTGGTAGATTTATACAGATATCTAAATGACGGAGGTTCGGAATATTGATCAAGAAAGTTAGTGATTACTGAGTTAAACAAACTTTGAACAAATATGTGGAAGGTTGTAAGAAGTTTTCATTGTTATTACGTTTGGTAGATTTTTACAGATATCTAAATGACGGAGGTTCGGAATATTGACCAAGAAAGTTAGTGATTACTGAGTTAAACAAACTTTGAACAAATAAGTGGAGGTTTGGAAGAAGTTTTCATTGTTATTAAGTTTGGTAGATTTTTCCAGATATCTAAATGACGGAGTTTCGGAATATTGATCAAGAAAGTTTAGTGATTATTGAGTTAAACAATTTTTGAACAAATAAGTGGAAGGTTGTAAGAAGTTTTCATTGTTATTAAGTTTGGTAGATTTTTACAGATATCTAAATGACGGAGGTTCGGAATATTGATCAAGAAAGTTAGTGATTACTGAGTTAAACAAACTTTGAACAAATATGTGGAAGGTTGTAAGAAGTTTTCATTGTTATTACGTTTGGTAGATTTTTAAAGATATCTAAATGACGGAGGTTCGGAATATTGATCAAGAAAGTTAGTGATTACTGAGTTAAACAAACTTTGAACAAATATGTGGATGTTTGTAAGAAGTTTTCATTGTTATTACGTTTGGTAGATTTTTACAGATATCTAAATGACGGAGGTTCGGAATATTGATCAAGAAAGTTAGTGATTACTGAGTTAAACAAACTTTGAACAAATATGTGGAAGGTTGTAAGAAGTTTTCATTGTTATTAAGTCTGGTAGATTTTTACAGATATCTAAATGACCGCGGTTCGGAATACAGATCAAGAAAGTTAGTGATTACTGAGTTAAACAAACTTTGAACAAATATGTGGAAGGTTGTAAGAAGTTTTCATTGTTATTACGTTTGGTAGATTTTTAAAGATATCTAAATGACGGAGGTTCGGAATATTGATCATGAAAGTTAGTGATTACTGAGTTTAAACAAACTTTGACAAATATGTGGAAGGTTGTAAGAAGTTTTCATTGTTAATAAGTTTGGTAGATTTTTACAGATATCTAAATGACGGAGGTTCGGAACATTGATCAAGAAAGTTAGTGATTACTGAGTTAAACAAACTTTGAACAAATATGTGGAAGGTTGTAAGAAGTTTTCATTGTTAATAAGTTTGGTAGATTTTTACAGATATCAAAATGACGAGGGTTCGGGATATTGATCAAGAAAGTTAGTGATTAATGAGTTAAACAAACTTTGAACAAATATGTGGCTGGTTGTAAGAAGTTTTCATTGTTATTACGTTTGGTAGATTTTTACAGATATCTAAATGACGGAGGTTCGGAATACAGATCAAGAAAGTTAGTGATTACTGAGTTAAACAAACTTTGAACAAAAAAGTGGAAGGTTGTAAGAAGTTTTCATTGTTAATAAGTTTGGTAGATTTTTACAGATATCAAAATGACGAGGTTTCGGGATATTGATCAAGAAAGTTAGTGATTAATGAGTTAAACAAACTTTGAACAAATATGTGGATGGTTGTAAGAAGTTTTCATTGTAATTACGTTTGGTAGATTTTGAAAGATATCTAAATGACGGAGGTTCGGAATACATATCAAGAAAGTTAGTGATTACTGAGTTAAACAAACTTTGAACAAATATGTGGAAGGTTGTAAGAAGTTTTCATTGTTAATAAGTTTGGTAGATTTTTACAGATATCAAAATGACGAGGGTTCGGGATATTGATCAAGAAAGTTAGTGATTAATGAGTTAAACAAACTTTGAACAAATATGTGGATGGTTGTAAGAAGTTTTCATTGTTATTACGTTTGGTAGATTTTTACAGATATCTAAATGACGGAGGTTCGGAATACAGATCAAGAAAGTTAGTGATTACTGAGTTAAACAAACTTTGAACAAACAAGTGGAAGGTTGTAAGAAGTTTTCATTGTTAATAAGTTTGGTAGATTTTTACAGATATCAAAATGACGAGGGTTTGGGATATTGATCAAGAAAGTTAGTGATTAATGAGTTAAACAAACTTTGAACAAATATGTGGATGGTTGTAAGAAGTTTTCATTGTTATTACGTTTGGTAGATTTTTAAAGATATCTAAATGACGGAGGTTCGGAATATTGATCAAGAAAGTTAGTGATTACTGAGTTAAACAAACTTTGAACAAATATGTGGAAGGTTGTAAGAAGTTTTCATTGTTATTACGTTTGGTAGATTTTTACAGATATCTAAATGACGGAGGCTCTGAATATTGATCACGAAAGTTAGTGATTAATGAGTTAAACAAACTTTGAACAAATATGTGGAAGGTTGTAAGAAGTTTTCATTGTTATTAAGTTTGGTAGATTTTTACAGATATCTAAATGACGGAGGTTCGGAATATTGATCAAGAGGGTTAGTGATTACTGAGTTAAACAAACTTTGAACAAATATGTGGAAGGTTGTAAGAAGTTTTCATTGTTATTAAGTTTGGTAGATTTTTACAGATATCTAAATGACGGAGGTTCGGAATATTGACCAAGAAAGTTAGTGATTACTGAGTTAAACAAACTTTGAACAAATATGTGGAAGGTTGTAAGAAGTTTTCATTGTTATTAAGTTTGGTAGATTTTTACAGATATCTAAATGACGGAGGTTCGGAATATTGATCAAGAGGGTTAGTGATTACTGAGTTAAACAAACTTTGATCAAATTTGTGGAAGGTTGTAAAAAGTTTTCGTAATGTGTCAGTATTTTTAGATATGCTATTTCATTGTCCAGTAACTACTGACCTACACGGCGAGTGTGCATAAGATAGAAAGCGCTTCCACCGCTTGCCGGCGTAATCGCTAGTTATAGTAAGTACTTGTAAGGCACTGTTCTAGTTACACTCTATGACCTTTACCCTTTTGTTCACTTATGCCGACAGCGCAAAATGAAAACGAAATCAAAGTTTTATACTCCTATAAAAATAGACAAAATTATTACTGGAGTAATTAAAATTAAAATTAATTATTGCGGTAATTAGTAACTCATTTTAGTTTCTGCTTTCCCGTTAATTAAAATAATTGGGTATCATTTAGGCTCTTTATCAAAGAACATTTGAGAAACTATACTCTTACCGAACGTTTCGTTCCCATTTAGTGCGAAACCTTCAGAGTAGGTTTCCCTGAATTAGGGTCTAATTTCCTTAAAGGTGACTGCCTTTATAACGCTGAATTTTATCGTCCTTGTGAGATTGTCTATGATTTGAACAAACTTGTTGTCTTTTGTATTTGTTCCTTCATTATTTTGTCCCGTAAATTTGTTCATGCATTTTTCTAAATTTAATATGAAAGATATTTTACATTTTTAAAAGGTAAAGGCAATACCCATTTTATAACATGAAAACAATGCAGCAACTCCGATTCTGCCCCGCGAGAAAAAACGTTATTTGGAAGAAAAATCGATCCTTAAGCAAAGAAATCTACAGCACGTCTGAACATACCTCCCCCCCCCCGGTCTACAAACGGTTTTTATGTACTTATCAATTTAATCTATCACAATTCTTTTCTCTCCTTCTTAGGAAGGAAGAGTCATACTGTCTGTTGAACCTAATATTTCAAATGCTATACTATCCGAAATGCGAATTTAATCCCCAGGTTCCGCTACAAGATTTCAGACACCCGAAAATAATGTCATCTTCAAAAAAACGTGAAACTCAACTATAAGTTCATTATTTTTCTGATACATAGCAACAGACTTTACAGAAAGGATACCAGTGTACGGTGGGCTTCTCCGGAATTAAAACGAAGACACGTCTACGTGGATATAAGACATGAATGGATATAAAAAGAAATGCCGAGTATGATAATATTCTTTGCGGCGTGGAATAATAACAGACAGAAATTCGTCTTCCCATTCATGAAAATAACGAAGTACCAACAAATATCCAAAACCAAGAAGAAACCGGGCAAAACAAGAATCATCATACTATACGGATGTTTTATTTGGATTTGGTTCTATATTATAAAAATAATATTTTTTACAATTAATTTCTATTACATATTCTCCCTCTCTCCGCTTCTCGTTCAGTCTCTCTCTCTCTACCCTCTCTCTCTTACCCGTATAGTCAATATATAGAGTACATAGGTTCATTATTTAGTACATAAAATCGTAGTTCTGACGTTTCGCCAGAATCTCATCTAGCATTGACGAGGTGAACTCAAACACGGGCCAAACGCGAATCCTCTGCTGATTGGTTTTTCAAATGTTGTTGGGTTCACCTCGTCAATGCTAGTTGAGACTCTAGCGACAGGTCGTAGCTGCATTTTATTCACTGCAAAATGAACGGATGTATTTCGGATATTTATTATTCATTATTTTTTCCATACGTGAAAGAATACGTACGAATATATATATTTATACATATATATATATATATATATATATATATATATATATATATATATATATATATATATATATATAAAGAACTAAGTCAAAATACTAATACAAGAATTATAATTGAATTTACAATTCAACGCTTTTCGTTGGCTAACAGTACCAACATCATCAGGAATATTAAACAATTAAAATTAACTGTTAACCATCGAAAAGCTTTGAATTGTAAATTCAATTATAATTCTTGTATTTGTATTTTGACTTTTGTTCTTTATTAATACACAAGAAAACATATTGCGATATTTATATATATATATATATATATATATATATATATATATATATATATATATATATGGTGATATGTTTTCTTGTAATATAGTTAATAAATGAAAAATATTTCAAAAACAAGAATACTTTTAATGAATATATTTATTCAAAGCTTTTCGCCGATAAAATAGTACCAGCATCTTCAGGAAAATAATTATCTAATGCTATCTAATCATTAGAATAGATAATTATTTTCTTGAAGATGCTGGTACTATTTTATCGGCGAAAAGCTTTGAATAAATATATTCATTAAAAGTATACTTGTTTTTGAAATATTTTTAATTTTTTATATATATATATATATATATATATAAATATATATATATATATATATATATACATATATATATATATATATACAGTATATATATAAATAAATAAATATATATATATATATATATATATATATATATATACAGTATATATATAAATAAATATATATATATATATATATATATAACAACATAAGTTATTCAAATATAAACATATTTTTTTAATTTATATTCAAAGCTTTTCGTTAGTAAACAGTACCAACATCATCAGGAATGAATAATACAATTATTGAATGAATTATTGTATTATTCATTCCTGATAATGTTGGTATTGTTTATCAACGAAAAGTTTTGAATATAAATTAATAAATATTCTTGTATTTGAATAACCTATGCTGTTTTAGATTATTAAACAAGGAAACATATTGTATATATATATATATATATATATATATATATATATATATATATATATATATATATATATATATATATATTGAATTTTTTATTGTAGGCCTACTGAATTTTATATTTGCAAGTTATTTTATCTTTTGTGGGCCTACCATACAATTATCTGATAGCTATCTTGTTAGTGTCCTTTATGTTTTTTTTTTAGTAAGAAGTGGATATTTTAAAAAGGTTCTTTTGGAGACAAAAATGGCCTGAACTGTACGACTCTTCTTCCTAATGTTTGATGACGACAACAGGGAGAGAAGAGTGGGTGTAAGTGATGGTCATTGTGAAGAGAATGAAGCTTTCGTCGCCAAGAAGCAACAAGGGCGGTGCCATTTTACTTTCTCTGCGCACTATATCACAGCCATCTCGCTCCAGCAATTACCTGGAGTCTACTTACTTGGCCTCTCGCACTTTTTCTGTACCTAGCCGCGAGTGTGCTATCTCCCGTACGCAATCAGTCAGTGTCTTGATTCTGCCTTTCCCTCGCCAAGTCATTAATTTTGAAACGGCTGACAGTATGTTACCGAGAATATTGTCTAGTTCTATAAGCTAAATACTTCTAAAACCTAATTTGGCACCTCATGTATTTTAATGAAACAGAAAAATGTTTTCCGAAGTTTTAAGTTAAGTAAAAATATCAAAATAACTTCTCTTGTTACGTCTGTAAGTGAATCTACAGATGTTTTCCAAATATTGCAGTTGTTTTTTTTTCAAGTTGGCGATTTTAAAATTCTTTAAAACCACTTTTACACATACGACTTTTAAAATTGTAGGAACAAGGTATAAATAAATAACCTCAAAAGTTCTTCCTGAAAATATTAATGAAAGCTTTATTTACCTCCGATGATAGCGTCGAGTAGAACAAGGAATTTGATGATAAGAGTAGAAGCAAAAACAGTTAGTGTGACAAAAAAGTAATATTTTTTAAAAACAAATTCCTTTCTTTATTAGCTAGCTCTACTTGTAATAAGCAACCACGCCCACATGACATAAGTTTCCTATTACCAAGACCTTATAAGAACACCTTGTGTTATTTCCTTTGACCCCTCTTTATGACTCCAATAAAGGCTAGGATTAATCCAGGCAATTACTGCAGCCTCTTTGCATATCTGACACATGATGTTATTTTAATACCATTAAAATGACGCTATCTACCATTAATGTATATAGCATCCCTAAGTTAATGCCATCTAATTAAAAATCCTTTCCTTTCCCTCGGAGACGAAAATAGTCATACTGATTGTCATAGTATATTAAAAACCTACTTAATAGCATACACGCTTACTTATATTACTTCTTACAAGGAGATAGAGACCTCTTTATGACTCCGATAGACGCTAGGATGTGTTCCTCCCTATCCCTAAAGTAATTCTATCTATATTGACAATCCTTTTCCATCCTTCGTAGGCTATAATAGTCATAATGATTGTCATAGTATCTTAAAAACCTACTTAATAGCATACACGCCTACTTATCTTACTTCTTACAAGGAGATAGAGACCTCTTTATGACTCCGATAGACGCTAGGATGTGTTCCTCCCTATCCCTAAAGTAATTCTATCTATATTGACAATCCTTTTCCATCCTTCGTAGGCTATAATAGTCATACTGATTGTCATAGTATATTAAAAACCTATTTACTAGCATACACGCCTACTTATCTTACTTCTTACAAGGAGATAGAGACCTCTTTATGACTCCGATAGAGGCTAGGATGTGTTCCTTCCTATCCCTAAAGTAATTCTATCTATATTGACAATCCTTTTCCATCCTTCGTAGGCTATAATAGTCATACTGATTGTCATAGTATATTAAAAACCTATTTACTAGCATACACGCCTACTTATCTTACTTCTTACAAGGAAATAGAGACCTCTTTATGACTCCGATAGAGGCTAGGATGTGTTCCTTCCTATCCCTAAAGTAATTCTATCTATATTGACAATCCTTTTCCATCCTTCGTAGGCTATAATAGTCATACTGATTGTCATAGTATATTAAAAACCTATTTACTAGCATACACGCCTACTTATCTTACTTCTTACAAGGAAATAGAGACCTCTTTATGACTCCGATAGAGGCTAGGATGTGTTCCTCCCTATCCCTAAAGTAATTCTATCTATATTGAAAATCCTTTTCCATCCTTCGTAGGCTATAATAGTCATAATGATTGTCATAGTATCTTAAAAACCTACTTAATAGCATACACGCCTACTTATCTTACTTCTTACAAGGAGATAGAGACCTCTTTTTGACTCCGATAGATGCTAGGATGTGTTCCTCCCTATCCCTGAAGTAATTCTATCTATATTGACAATCCTTTTCCATCCTTCGTAGGCTATAATAGTCATACTGATTGTCATAGTATATTAAAAACCTATTTACTAGCATACACGCCTACTTATCTTACTTCTTACAAGGAAATAGAGACCTCTTTATGACTCCGATAGAGGCTAGGATGTGTTCCTTCCTATCCCTAAAGTAATTCTATCTATATTGACAATCCTTTTCCATCCTTCGTAGGCTATAATAGTCATACTGATTGTCATAGTATATTAAAAACCTATTTACTAGCATACACGCCTACTTATCTTACTTCTTACAAGGAAATAGAGACCTCTTTATGACTCCGATAGAGGCTAGGATGTGTTCCTTCCTATCCCTAAAGTAATTCTATCTATATTGACAATCCTTTTCCATCCTTCGTAGGCTATAATAGTCATACTGATTGTCATAGTATATTAAAAACCTATTTACTAGCATACACGCCTACTTATCTTACTTCTTACAAGGAAATAGAGACCTCTTTATGACTCCGATAGAGGCTAGGATGTGTTCCTCCTTATCCCTAAAGTAATTCTATCTATATTGAAAATCCTTTTCCATCCTTCGTAGGCTATAATAGTCATAATGATTGTCATAGTATCTTAAAAACCTACTTAATAGCATACACGCCTACTTATCTTACTTCTTACAAGGAGATAGAGACCTCTTTTTGACTCCGATAGATGCTAGGATGTGTTCCTCCCTATCCCTGAAGTAATTCTATCTATATTGACAATCCTTTTCCATCCTTCGTAGGCTATAATAGTCATAATGATTGTCATAGTATCTTAAAAACCTACTTAATAGCATACACGCCTACTTATCTTACTTCTTACAAGGGGATAGAGACCTCTTTATGACTCCGATAGAGGCTAGGATGTGTTCCTTCCTATCCCTAAAGTAACTCTATCTATATTGACAATCCTTTTCCATCCTTCATTGACTATAATAGCCATACTGATTTGATAAAAAAAGGGGAGAAAAGATTTTGTTCAGATAAATAATCCGAAGTTGTTTTAATACTTTGTAGGCGATACCAGTCACTTTGTATGATTGCCTTAATAGTAAAAACAATGAAGTATATTATATGCAAAATTAAGCCAATTTTTTTGTTAGATATTTACAAATTATTAGTTTCTCCAAAATTTGGGAATTTCTAGAAATAAAGTTCATAGAAAATGTCAAAAACTTAAAAAAAAAACAATTACGTGAAAATGATTTTACAGAAAGGAAATAAATTTGTACTGTTCGCACATCACAGTCCGCGTTATGCACACACAGGAAGTAAAATGGCGTAAATTTCATGTTAAAACTTTCAGTTTTTACAAAATGAAAGTAAGCTAATGGCATTTTAAAATTATTTCACGTAACGACCGTTGTCTTCCCGTTCACCGCTAATGAGTCCATAAATCCAGATGCCCTGGAGAACGGATAGCGTTGAAGGTCACTGGGCACACTGTTTCTACGTCTGGCTACCATGGCCAGTAGCTGATTGACAGTATCGAATTGTGATGGCTGTGATATTGCTATAGTATGAAATACTCATTAAAATATAACAAATTTCATTTCCAATCTTAATATTTTGCAAAACATGTCTAAATTAAAATTTTACAAATTCAATACAATTATTAAAAATATTGTAACGTACGGTAGTGAAGTATGGCAAGTCAAAGATCGATCGGAAAACTACTAAATGTAATGGAGATCGATTGTTGGACAGATTTGCTAAAAAGTCAAGGCTGGAAAGAGTACGAAATGAGAGATTAGGAGAAGTTATGAATGCCCCACACACAATAACGGAGGAAATAAAAGCTAAACAGTTAACGGTCGTGTACAGCGGGTAAGTGAAGAACGCCTGCCAAAGCAGAAAATGTGATAAAAAACCACAGGCAAGGCTAATAGAGTGCGTCTAAAAAGGACCTGGATAGAAGGAATTAACAACAAGATGGAAAAGAGAGGTCTGAAACATGATGAGAGTATGGACAAGGAAAACTGGAGAATGGGTGTCGGAAGACGTTGAAGATAGTTTTGAAAACCGATATATATATCTTACAAATTTAATTTTCGTTTAATTTTTTCCCCCAATTATAAGCAAAAATGTTCTTATATTTGCATATGGGTAAATTTTATCCACATTTTGGATGTTTACCAGGTTTTGAGGAGATCGAGCTAAAAACTAATTCGTCAAAATATATAGAACCTTTACCTAATTTATTAATTTTAATGAAATACCGAAGCCTTAACTGTGGCAAGAGGGTAAACATTGTTTTCACCCCGGTTGAGAGATAAAGTATTACAAATAATCAACCCTGTCGATAAGATACCATAATCGTAGCATATTACCAGTACCAGATATTATCATAACCTTTCGGCAGTCTTATCTAATTTCATCTATCCCTCCTTAAAAAAAGCAAATAGTCCTTATTTCGTAAACTATAAGTCCTGGACTAGTTCCCATTCTGGAATATCAGAAAATTCAAGGTCACATTATTGGGTGGGCAAAATTTCCTTTATGCACTAAAAGATCCGTAGATATATTTAAAACCATTGTCGACAACTAAAGATCTTTATCCTAAAGGATGGTGATCTGGTAGAAATCTTTTACAATTTCGATAGGAAGTATGTCTACTTGAGGTAAGCGAGCCTGTTTATATAATACCATGACCCAGGAATCCTCTATGAAGGAGGCTTTATATCTTTACTTTAATCCTAGGTATTACTAATTTATGGGAACCATGCCCTAAGGATGAACCAACTCAAGTTTTATTACAGGAAGGTGAAGATACTGTTCTGTTAATTGGCAAAGAAAACAGTGTATTAGTCTACACAGATGGTTCCTCTGATATTGACTGTATTAGAGGTGGTGTAGGTATCTCCATCATTTACCCCTCAGGGAATAATGCCAGGCTCAAAATACCCACTGGCCAAACTGCTTCAAACTTCACTAGTGAACTAACTGCTATTAAATAGGCGCTTACCCACTGTCACTTTCTTCGTCATCCTAACATCTTAATAGAAGAAATTGTAATTTTCTCAGACTCAAAATCAGCACTCGAAGCCATACATAACCGTGAGACAAGACTGACACAAGAAATTAGTACTCTTCTCCATTCATTAAATAAACCTTGTATTCTCCAGTGGATCCCTGCTCATGTCCGAATTGAGCGTAATGAGTGTACTGATGCCCATGCAAAGGAAGCACGTGACGAAAATCAACCTATAACAGTCACTTATACAGATGTGAATGCTGTTCCCAAGCGAAAAATCTACATCAATCAGCATTTTAGCAAGGCAACCATCCCCGATCTAAACTGCCCAAGAAACCTCTCCTCTACAATGGCTAGGCTGCGTACTGGACATTTCAATTTCGTGAAGATATCACCAACTAATATAAAATCTTATCCCATTTGTAAGTACTGTGCCCAACCACAACTAATCCCAGAAGCCATTGTCCGCTTCCTCCTCCAACTGGGAGCACCACCAATTAAAATACTTCATAGGCATCGGACTCCAGAAGTGGCAGATCTTGTCATCAGGACCTCTGGAGGAATCTGAATGTTTTTACTTCGCACCTCAATAGACACGACAACAACAACAATCCTAGGTATATTAAAAATCCTTTCTTATCGTATGTTAGCGTTAGTAGTCATATAAGCTGATGGTTTTAAAACTACAAAAAACAGCTGCGACACACTAACAAAGAGACGATCAAGTTCCTTTAAAATACTTGTTCAGAGTCTCTGTGTATGGGTAAGTTTTAATGTAAATTATGTCTTCTTACCATGAAATCACTTCGCATTCTTTTCTATCAAGGTCTTAGTACTCTGATACGCTCTCTCGCGCATGACCTTCTGGTACCTTTTCTTCACCATCATCCTTGCCTGCCAGTTTGAGAACTGTTCCCAACCCTCTAACACTCTCATACTATAATGATAGTTTTCTGTTAATAGTTTTATTTATATTACCTTCTCTCTTATATTATGTTTCTTTCTAAAATCATTGCAATATTATTGTTCTGGAGTAGTTACGGACTATGTAACCTAATTCTATGAAGTTAAATATAGGGGTACAGACAATCAATTTTTGTTTTCAAAATTATCTCGCTTCATCATTTATCATTTAGCTTTTTCAATGCAATATTTTCTTGATTAGGTATTTTTGCTCAAATTGCTTTCATAGCACATTGTCTACTTGTTTTCTATTGTTGATCTGTGAGCCAGCTGATTTCGTTAAAAATGCACAGGAATTCGGTCTCTGAAAGATTTAGTGTCATTTTTAACATCTGATAACTTCTTGGTCTTTCCAAATGATATAGCTTACCAGCGGATCGTTTAATAAACGAATACGTATTAAATCAAAATATAAATAAATAAATGAAAAATAAAAATGCATAGTAGGCTATGAAGATTTTTTTATTGGTATATTCTTGTCGTTTTCAATTCCGGAAGTTTAGAAAATTATTTTTGGATAAGATTTTGGTATCTACGTATAAATTGGTAAAAGTCGCCAACAAAATAGTAAATGTTGCCAACAAAATGAAGCTAACATTGATTATGAGTAACATTTACTCTTGGGAAGAAGGGTTGTAAAAACGAGTTCATCAGTTTCAACGCATTAGATGATAATGATATATGAAGATAAATTTAATGAAGTATGACCAAGGGAACGAGATAATGACCCTCTGGAACTGGGAATAGCGGAAAATTATGTCTTTGTGTGAGCAAGGTCTCTGATAACATGTTTTGTATACAGGGGGTATAACGTATCTCTCCATGTTGCTTGATACTGTTCGTTGTTCAATAGAGTTGGTAATTGTTCAATGGACCTGTTAATGATTCACTGGAATTAATAATTTTTAATTAGTCAATGAAACTGTTGAAGATTTACCAAAAACTTTTAGGTGTTCTATAGACTTGTTAATGGTTTGCGGGAGCTAGTAATTTTTAATGAACTGTTAATTGAGCAAAGAAACTGTTGATTGCTTAACGAAACTGTTGGGCGTTCATTGTATCTTTCTTCGTTGTGGTTCACTAGAACAAGTAATTTTGTATGGAACTATTAACTGGTCAATGAAACTGTTGGTTGTTTAGCTGTTAGGTGTTCAATGGACCTGTTAATTGTTTACTGGTACTAGTAATTTTTAATGGAACTGTTAATTGTTTAATGAAACTGTTGTTAAAGAAACTGTTAAATAAATAGAAGTGATAAATTGTTCGTAAATATATAGATTGACAAAAGACACAGAAGATTAGATTATTCACTGTTCTTATAACTTAAACACCACTAAAATCACTGGCATCCTAATATTCTCCGACATGTTCCGCACTAGTTCAGTGCATTGCATATGATTAGAGATACAATCTGGACTGGTGACCCTATGTTGTGCAGACAACACAACAACCGGAGAAACTGGCCCAGTTTGTATTTTGAAGCATTAAACAATCTACAGAACTACTGCCGTTCCATCCGATGTAAATTCCAGGAATATCAGAGGATTTAGTTAAGTACATATATTGCTAAAATAATATATATATATATATATAAATATCGCAATATGTAAATATGCAATATTGAATTGTAAATTCAATAATAATTCCTTATTTGTGTTTTGACTGTATATATATATATATATATATATATATATATATATATATATATATATATAAAGAATTGTTTAATATTCCTGATGATGTTGGTACTTTTAGCCAACGAAAAGCTTTGAATTGTAAATTAAATTATAATTCTTGTGTTTGTATTTTGACTAGTTCTTTATTAATACACAAGAATACATACATCGGTGTATATATATATATATATATATATATATATATATATATATATATACCGATGTATGTAAGTATCTTATGGACCCCTAAACTACTGAAAAGAACAGGAGCTAATGAAATTTGGAGGGTTTATTAACATAAGCTAAGTATGGATCGTGTGACGTTTGGTGTAGATCCATCCACAGGTCTCCGCTCCAGATGCTTAGGATGGTTTAAAAACAGATGTATGTATGTATTTGTGTATATATGTATTTTGTGGACGTCTAAACCGGTGAACAGAAGTTAATGAAATTTGGAGAGATTGATTAACATATTCTCAGAATGATTTTTATGAAGTTTGGTGTAGATTCATCCACAATGGTTCTGCTTCAGAGGCTTAGGACAGAAATCATAAGTGGCAAATTCAAAGAATATATGGTCTTAATTCCACGAATACCGATGATTTCATCCGATTTACCCTTCGACTTCAAACGACTACAATTTCATTTGCGCCTTGCATTCACCATAACCATAAACAAGGGACAAGGACAATCATTGACCATTGCTGGATTAAATTTCGAACATTCGTGTTTCTCTCACGAAGAATTACATATTGCGTGCTCACGTCTTGTGGTACCTAAAGTGTGGATGTTTATACGCCTAATGAAATGATGAAAAACATTGTCTATCCTCTAGCATTCCAGTAAATGAAGTATAATTATTTAGATGTTTGGGTTTCTTAATGGAAAACTATTCAATTTTCCATTTCCCATTATAAAATTAGGATTTCGGACGCAGCAACATGCGCCGGGTAACGCTAGTAACATATTTTTATATGTTCAAATAACCTCAAATAACAAAATAATAAATTTCAATATTATTTCAATTTATTTGAGTAACGTTGATACAGCACTAAATTAACGTTGTCTGTAAATTTTAGTTCAAAGAGTACAAAATGACTCAGCTAGAATTTTTTCACGTTTGTGATAACGTCTTACCTTCTCGAGTATCATTTTGTAGTATTTTTTAAATTCATTCTATTAGTTTACCATCTCATTTTTTATATATCTTGTTAAAATGGTCACATCGTTAATAAAATACTTTTTAGTCATTCACGCAAGTTCAAATACATTAAAGAAAAAAAACTTGTAGTGGAAGACATTTGATGTTAATACAGTTTTTCTCAAATACTCGTATTAATTCAATAAATAAAATTAATTAATTAATTTTAGTTTTTATGTGGGAGAAAAACTTTTCACAAAAAGGCAAGGCTTGCAATATAGTTATTTCTTCCCATCTGGCTTAAAATATGTGGTAACATATGATTTCCTAAAGTAGCTGATTTTGTGTTATAGGTTATGTGGTGGAACAAATGTTTTAACCCATAGATTATATTACTTTATTTATATTTATTGTGATTATTTGATAAAAAGTAAGTAAAATAAAACGTTTGATTGTTGACCCAAGTAGGAGTTTACTTTAAACAGCTTTTGTTTATATTACTTATTGTAAGAAAGTAGTGTCCGTTTAAAAGAGCGATAACCAACAAAACGTTCTAAGAAAAAAATCCATCACTGAAATGAATGGAATTTGAAGAAAATAAACCTTGTCCATGCTCTTACCTCAAAGTAAAAGAATGTTGACCCTTGATATATAAATGCGTCAGTAAGTTTTAATCCAGCGTCACTCATTTAAATTCTATGTTCCTTTACCACAATAACATATTTCTGTCAGGATTGTCTTTCTTTTACCTGGAATGTCTCTGTAGGAAAAATACACGTACGTTTATAATTAAAACATTCGGTTTCTGCTAAAGCTTGTCTTGAATAATTGTTAGAAACATTTAAAACTTTCACATTATTATTATTATTATTATTATTAACATTAAATGTTAGCTTGATATTCCTGCATATGTAGAAGCGGTTCTAGCTAAAAACAAGGAGTGTTATGCAACGTAAGAAACTGTATTAATTGTTCACAATAAGTCAATACACGACTACCTGTCCTTTAATTTAGAAAATAATTGAAAAGTAACAATAAAATATTTATTTTAGTTTCTACATTTCAGTTAGAATTGTTAAATTTAAAGTGTTTACAATTTTGTTGTTTGTTTCACTCAATAGTAGTAAGTTAGTTACAATTGCATCTGCTTTTTGAGGTTTTTATTATATAGTTTTATTACATATAGAACTGCAGTTGTCACCATTAAGGTATAAGCCTATGTAATTTAGTTTGACATATTCAACCGGTACTATCTGAGTCAATCTGTACGTAACAGACTAGTTTCAGATAAGATTTATCTCTTAGTGCTATCGAAGTGATATAATATTATAATAAGAAATCAGATAAGGAAGAAAGAAGCAGGGTAGTGTCTAGACAAATCTCATTGCACAGGTCAGGTCTACTTCAACCTGTGCACAGGTGGTTTTGCCTGTGCGATTGTGTCCTATTTATAGTTCAAGACGACATCGTGTCATTTCCTAAGTAATGCGTGATTCCATCTACCCTTTTCTATCTATTTCCTTACAAAGTGTTGTTACAGAGTAACTCCTCTTTTTTGTATATGGGATCATTAGGATCTGGGATCAATAAGGAAGCCTGGATGATTCCATCTACGTTTTCTCCATCCTCTAGTATACAAGCAGGTGTAACGGATAGACACCTCCTCGTGCCTGCGATAGATACCTGACCATGCAACTTGCTACCATAATAGCTTCACTATAAGTTTTACCAGAGGGTTGGATATTACTACCCTAATCACACCTAACAATGCTTTTCTATCCATCGTAGCCGACAATAGTCACACTAGCGGTTGTACTATCTTATAAAAGAAATTAAAAACTCAGTTTTTAGTTAAATAATTTTATTAAGCCAATAGGTAAGAAGCGTTTAGTTAAATTATGACCTTTGATAATGATCTTAAAGCCAAACTTGCTGCGATGTTTAGTTCGCGTTGTGGAGTCCATTGCCATAAACAGATATTCTTAATAGATGAATGAATAATTAAGTCGGTTGAATCTCGAGTGAAACGTTTATTTTTTGCGACGCTTTGGTATCTAATTTGTTGCCCTTATTAAGAATGAAAACAATTATTACATTACATTATAAATAAACATAAAAATCAAGTACACTCACAACAAAAAATGTTGTAAACTTTAAATTTATTTCAATGAAATTTTAGCCAAAAAAAACTTAATAAAATAAACCCACCTACAAGGTGAGAGTCATAATTCATGTAAAATATAATTAAAAACACCAAGAAAACAGAGAACAACAATATACACACATAAAAACCCAAACAAAATAACAATACATAAAACCATAAATCTATACAAGAGGAGAACATACAACTAACATTTACTAATATTTGGATGCTTTTAATTTACACAACAATGTTTTATTCATACTACATAATTTATCAAAATCATTTGGATACCCTTCTTTTGCAAGTTAATAATGGAAAACTTCAGAATAAGTCCTCTTCCTCCAGTGGGACTCATTATCCCGTATAATAAAATTGATCTTTACTATCCATAATAATAAAATCTTAATAGATCTTAGTTTTTTAATTGTATAAATAAATTAACAATTTCTTATGAAACTTTTTTATAAAAATGTAAACTTTTGTTGAACACGTGAAGCAAGCTTGAAGATAAAGTACAAGACCCTCCGTGAACTTGATTTATTAGATAATTGCCAACGAGGGTACGTAGCAACAATTAAAACGAGTGATTCAATTTTGTTCAAAACCTAAACTCTATTATTAAGTTATTATAGCATTTAAGCAATCTCTTAGAAAGTGGCTTTTTAAATCTACAGGCCTTAGTCACTTCTGGAGTCACGCAGTTTCATCCAGTACGTCAAACGTTTTGACACTATTTTGGAACAAGTATGGTGAATTTATAATAAACAACACACAAACACTGTAACTATAATATTTTTTGAGTGCTTGATGTTGTGGTACAGAGTGTTTGTGTGTTACTCATAAACCATTTGTGGTCTTTAATATTGGGTTAGTAAAAGTAGGGTAAAAGTTGCCTTTAAGTGGGGTTAATAAAAGGTTCACTAATGACAAGTTGACAGGTCGTTCATTAATTGCCACAATCGTAGCCCTCTTACTTCGATTTGGTGCCACCTAGTCTATTACTTTCCTTACATACATTTTATGTTTTACTGTAATGCTTAGGTATTAATAAAACCTCTAAAATTATTCTTAAAATTAAACTAAACTGAATTCCACCCACAAGCAGATCAGTTAAGGGCATGAAGCCTAACGGTTTTATTACAATTCTTTTGGAAGTGACAACCTACTGACCTTAGTCTCGTGCTTTTGGTAATCTCTATCAATTTTCATCCACTATTACTTAGCCAAATATTAGCGACATGGACAAAAAATTGGAAGTATGAGCGGCTGCTTGAAGAAACTATACAATGAGTGGAATACAATTCAATAAAGTAGAATCTTACAATTAGTGAATCACAAAATTCCTCAATACAAGATTTATTCAACAACTAAAAAAATGACATAGTACAAAAAAGTAAAAAAAAATCTTATTTTACAAATATTGCAGAAGTTGGTTTTCTAACTATCTCGTAGTTTATATACTTTGATGATGACAAAATCGTTCAAAGTTTCATCTGGATAGCTTTGTTATTAGCAATTCATGTATATATATATATATATATATATATATATATATATATATATATATATATATATATATGCATTCGAATTAAGTATTAAATAAATGAGAAACGGTTGATCATTGAGTCAAAGATATTCATTTTAATAATGCTACTAGTGCGTTACGCTTATCTAGCCTGCTGTCCTGTAGAAAAGTCCTTACATTTAATATTCAAATACGCAATGCAAGGAGGCAAATTATCAAACCCCTTCACTTCTCTAAGAACTTCCTTTGAGCTATAGAAGTACTTCCATTAAGAGCTTCCTTCTATAAACCTTCCTTTCAGGATTACTGTAGCTCTTTATGAATTTACACGCTTCTAATCCCAAGAGTGTAGAAGCGTGTTAGAAGCGTGAACACTCATGAAAATCTACAGTAAAGCAGAAAGTAAAGTTAGTAGAGGTATAGCTCAAAGGAAATTCTTAGTGATGTGTAGAGGGTATTTTGGCTCCTTACATTACGCATTTGAATGTTAAATATTAAGATTTTGCTTTTTATAGCACAACAGGTTTGACAAGGGCAACGAACTAGTTTCATTATTAAAATAAACAACTTTGACTCAATGATCAACCGCTTTTACATCTATTTAACTTTAGTATTAGGTTATTTATTACATAACTTTGATTACTTAGACAGTGTTGTATTATGGAATTCGGTTTTTTGTTATTTGTATTAGAGTGTTATTCGATACCTCAAATATGTTTGTTCAACAGTCACAAAGTACAAACTTTAGACTAAAAACCCATCTACTAAATCTCGAGCTATACATTTATCTTAGCGCCATCTACAGGAACAAAGTTTGCAACAAAACCCATGACATGAGCCTTAGTTGAATATATCTTGGAAGTAACCATTCCGTAGAACGTTCACCTTAGACCAGAGATTACGATTGAAGCCAATCACATTACACGCTCACAGATAGCGATGACAGGCTTTCATCCTTCACTCTAAATATTATCTATGGCATTTAGTGGCCTAAAACATAATGTGCTCTGAAGTATATTTAAGAAAGATTAAGTGTTTTCCTTACATTGAGATATTTACTGTATATTTATTACTTTTGTTACAGAAATTAACTTGTTTGTTTTGTATGGTAACAAATAATTACCTAATGTTAAGTCAAATAAATGGGAGGAAATGTATCATCTAACCTCAAATATTATCTCCCTTATTTAACTAAAAATAATCGTTAAAGAATTGTTATAAAATTAATGATATAATAACTTGAAAAACGTATAAACTTAAAATACAAGTAATATAAAAAAACCGAAGAAAATTGTTACTGAGGTCAACAAACATTTTTTTTATTTCTGTTATTTTTTTATAATTACAATTAATATAAATATGTATATACTTATGTGAGAATTACAATATTAGGTGACAAAATAAAAAACGAACGTCCTTGCAATTTTACATTTTATTCTCTATGTAGTATATGGTGTTGGAGTATGATTTAGGTTTGATACTATTTCTTTTTATTTTTTTTTTAGTTTCTAATTTATGAAACTGATGATTATTTATGATTTTTTTTCTTTCCCTCTCTTGTTAGGCTACATTATTGCAAGGAACCTTTCTCTTGTAATTTTGTAAACATCTATAGATATTAGATTATGCTATGGAAACGATTTTAGCAATGGGAAAGTGGGCTCTGTGCCAAAAGGATGGATTTCAAAGATTAAGTCATTCAGTACGGATCTGACCGAAGCATAAACCTTTTTAAATTATTTAATTACTGATAAAATATTTGAAAAATTATATTAACATCAATTATCAACCATTATTGGTTAAAAATATGTTTTTGAACCTGATTAGATGAATAAAACATATTTTATTGAAGATTGAAATTTTATTAAAGATATAAGATATATATATATATATATATATATATATATATATATATATATATAATAAATTAAAAATATTTCAAAAACAAGAATACTTTTAATGCATATATATATATAATTAATAAATTAAAAATATTTCAAAAACAAGAATACTTTTAATGCATATATATATATATATATATATATAATTAATAAATTAAAAATATTTCAAAAACAAGAAGATTTAATTTAATCAGACATATGATTTAATTTTGTAAAAATATTTTATAAGATAATTATTTTTCTGAAGATGCTGGTACTATTTTATCGGCGAAAAGCTTTGAATAAATATATTCATTAAAAGTATTTTTGTTTTTGAAATATTTTAAATTTATTAACTATATTACAAGAAAATATATCACCATATTTAATATATATATATATATATATAAGATAGTGTCAGCTGATAGAAGGAATTGAAAAAACATTTTATACAATCTTGGGATTAGATTGTATTTAATTCCCATGTCACATACAAACCTATTCCACGCATGCGCAATATGAACTATCTACATTTACAGTTACATGTCAGAGGCAGCAAGTGTTCACGTGGCTATAAAACGTTCATGTCTACTTGTTGTTTGAGATTCTATTGGGTTAAACAATACGGAAAGAATTCAAATAAAGAAGGAAAATAACACACTGATTTTCACACTATGTGTGAAGGAATGTTACGTTTTGATTCAAATCCTTCATCATCACTTCAGTTTTATTAAAGGGTTATACTCCATATAAATAAATTTATTAAAAACTGTCAGATACGTTTCTAGTAACTAAATACTGTTTGCAGCGTGGTAGAAGAGGTTAGTTTAAGAATGTGGTTTGAAACGTTACACTCTGCAAGTAACAAATAGCCAGCTTTAACATGGAATTATTTTCATAAATGTTCCATATTTAACCTTTACCTCAGCAGATTTATCTCCGGTGTAATAGTTGGCGTTAACAGATTAAACGTTTACAGTAATATTTGATCATCTCACTTCACCTTAAAGTTAACTACAATGACCTTGTAAATATTCTGCAATACATCTAGACCTTTAAATTAACATTAAAAACTGGTTTTCCGGCACTTCTAATCGTTCTTATCAGTTCTATCAGACTCTTCAGTTCAAACATGAATCAAGGATGATTCATTCTGTTATTTTTATATACAATTTACATATCGTAAATAATACAAACAGCGATTTCTCTTACCAATGGTTAGTTATTAATACATAATTTAGTTTTTCTCAAAATGTAGTACAATTGTTCTTGAATGTATCATATTTATTTTTATCTACAGAGTACGGGATCAGGATATAAGAAATGTTTTTAAAGAATGCAGTAGAAGACTATAGGTCTAACAATATCTTGCTGTTAAATGTAAAAACTCTATATTATTATTTGTTATACAACTAATATTTATAACCGTATATTCCCATTCAATCGTTGAAAATGTTTCAAAACTATTACCTCTAGTTATAGGTAGTTCAAATTTTGGTGTTAAATGTAAATATTCTGTATTATTGTTTCTTATATTCTAACCAATATTTAGGTTGTTTCTCAATACGCAAGATATTATTTTTCCCCAATTGTTATTTATCATTGTTCCATAAAACATTTTTACTTTTAAGTCATTCCATTATTCATATGGCAATGATTTTGCCCTTATATGAAGTGTTTAGTAACATTGTGCATGTTGTTCGGAGGTTTCTTGAAATCCGTAACTCGGGGTTGACACCTCTCTTCATCACTTTTGCTATCTCTGCTTCAGATAACTAACCCGTTCTACGTGCCCCATAAGTTTTCCCTATTTACCGGAGGCTAATAGTACCAGGAGGTTAATAATATCAGGAGGTTAATAGTACCAGGAGGTTAATAGTACCAGGAGGTTAATAGTATCAGGAGGTTCATAGTAGCAGGAGATTAATAGTACTAGGGTGATAATAGTACCAGGAGGGTAATAGTACCAGGAGGTTCATAGTACCAGAAGAATAATAGTACTAGGGTGGTAATAGTACCAGGATGTTAATAGTACCAGGAGGTTAATAGTACCAGGAAGTTAATAGTAACAGGAGGTTAATATTACCAGGAGGCTAATAGTACCAGGAGGTTATTAGTACCAGGAGGTTAATATGTCCTTTCCTTAATAGGTAATTCCATTTAACCTCTCTCTTACAAGATAGTGAATCGGGAGACACATTTTATGACAATTAAAGGAATTGAGCTTTCAAACAATAACAGCAAGAATTGTCTGATATCAAGACGTCTACTTGAAACATATTTTTAATAAACAAAGCAAAGTAATTAGATTAGATTAGTTTCTGGAAAGCAATTGTTGCAACCAGACGAAACCGAGAGAATCTAACACTCCCCCTAGGCTAAACAAATTATTAAAACCTAAGGAGGCCTTGTTAGTCAGATGAAGGAGATGTTAAAATTAAAACAATATTTCGAATTTATTACTAATGGTTACCAAGGGTAATTTTATAAATTAATATGCTTCATGTTGAAATTTATATTTTCCATGGAAAAAATTATACCATTGTATTATTTTTTAAAGAGACATTTGTGAAATGTTTCACAAAATTAGTCAATCTAAAAACAATCTTTAAAGTTTTAAAAACATTAAACAAAAACAATTTGTTTTAAACAATTATAAACAAAAATAATTTGTATATTCTCTTCATTAGCTTAATTTCATTACACATTTACGGTTTCATAGTTTCCAAGTTCCAAGTGACGTTAAATTGCCTATTCAGCGCCGTGTTTTCTGTTTTGAGTCTGTACTAAATGTATATGTGTTCGATCATATTGCTTCTACATAAACTACAGTTACATAAAGTAGGTTAATGCTTTACATAATATCGGGTTTATATAGAATGTCTGCTCATATATTTTTTTAATGACATAATATTGCCATTATTTGATTATTTATCTATTATTTAGGAACTTGTTTTTAAAACCTTAAAACTTCTTTAGTTTTGGTTTTTGGTCTCTATTTGCTAGCAATAAACTAAGGCGTAAATATAGAGAAACTTAGGAATACGTCATCCATGTGTATGACTGGTGATTCACTCGCACCATGTACGTAAGCTTGGTCGCGTAGGAGAAACACTGGTTCCTAATGTTTAAAACATAAAATAAAAAATGTTCCAAATTCAAAGCCATATTAAAAATTATTTGTAAGAAACCAATGACAGCCTTGAAACCGCTCAAGAAATCTAACTTTAATCATTTAATTTTGTAATTAAAACTCTGTCATTAAAAGGTTGGTAAGAAAGTAACATTACCTTAAAAGTTTTTAATACTCCAAACTTTATTAGATATTTATTGTGTTTTATGTCTTTTAGTAAAAGCATGGAAGTTATAAAGTCTACATAGTTGCATAGCCTTCATTTATTATTGGTTATTTTAAATCTAAATTATAAATACTTGGGATTTTTTAAATTTTATTAAGTAGGCTCTACTAAATGAACCAAATTAATGAGGAGAGCCAAAGTTATAAAGCTAAGCTTAGAAATTTATTTTAACTTACTATTAATCTATACTACTATAAGTAACTTAATACAATACAACTAACTAATCCTGTAAATTAATGAAGCCACCACCTTCATAGTTTGAATGAAGGTAGAAGGAAACTATATCTTAAATGAGTTTTATTTAATCTGAAAGAGTTCTATTGGTGTCGGACTAACTTATATAAGCTATTTCATTTGAATCCGTAATTTTGCAATCTATTTGTTCCACTCTATTACTAATAATATAATTTCACAAGCATTTTTACCGTGTAGTTAATGCCACAACAGAACACAGGTACCACATTTGACTTCGTACGGAGGCTAAATCAAGCCAGCAGATCACTTGCACGGGCATTAAGATCTAATAATCTCGTGACTTTAATGAAGGAAAGTGTGTAGGAATGAGGGCTGCGTTGTATCTACTGCAAGAGGCAAGTATTGACTGTACATGGTGTGTTTACAAGCTTTCCCATCGATTCGGAGTATCTTTAATTATATCTCTGTCCAACTACGCCGCAGAAAGTGTTGCAAGTTGACATTAATTTACTGTTATTTTTTTACGGAAGTTGATATGGACAACAAATCTACTTTTCTTTAGAAAATGTTGCAAATACAATGGTCTATATATTTAAGAGATAAAAAGATAGGTAGATAGATAGATAGTTGGATAGATAGTTAGATAGATAGAGAGAGAGACACAGGGAGGGGGAAGAGAGAGGATAGAGAGAGAGAGAGAGAGAGAGAGAGAGAGAGATCTTGAAAACGGAACATCTCTTTTGTCATTGTTAATTGACTCATTTAAGCTACAACTTGAAGTAAAATGTATTTAAATATAGTATAAAGTGCAAGAAGTAAATCAGGCTTTTCAACTTTTGAACAATTTTATGTCATTTTTCTACTTACACTGATACTTTAACCAACTAGGGCTTGTATAAGTGCCGACATTGTTAATAATTTTTCCTACATGTAACTTTTATTTTTACATTACATATTTATTTGCGCCTTAATATTTACTTTAAACTTTTCTTTAACACATAATATATAAATCCTAGCTGAGAGATGCTGGGAACAACCGTTTCGGGAGATGAGTACTTCATCTCTATCAAACGCGGACCAAAGCTATTAGTTATTTAACGTGTTTAAATAGATTTTCTATATAATAACACTATTACGTTATAAATTAATAATAAAACCTAACCGTTAAGATGTGTAGTAGGGGCAATATAGAGCTGTCTCACTAAAGGTTATATATATATATATACATATATATATATATATATATATATATATATATATATATATATATTTATATATATATATATATATATATATATATATATATATATATATATATATGGGTGTGTGTGTGTGTGTGTGTGTGTGTGTGTGTGTGTGTGTAACCGCCAATGTTTTAAGTCAGTCACTCCATAGTATGCCTAGTCATTCTATACATTGCTCAAAATTGACAGGAAAAGTTTGTATTTCATGCTTTGGTTAGGTATTCTATACAATTTCCTCCATGACTCAGGCAAGCAAGGAAGCCCCTACCGTCCTGCCATGGATGCCCTCACTAGTCGCCAGCACTCTCCTGTACCGGCTGACGTGCTTCACTAGTGTGCTACAACAAACAAGGTGTTATATTTGTATGAATCAAACAGATCATGTGGAAAAATATTGTACTTAGAAAGCAGTAAATTTTCCTTAATAATTGTTGGTTCGCAAGCATGACTGAAATTAATTGCAGACAATTAACTTAAAATTAGACAAAACAATTCTTATCGTTGACATTGCTAGTTAAAAGATTGTAGTAACATTAGATTTTCATATGTAATTGCATAGTGTTCAATGTAAAGTTCATTTGTGATATATTTACATGATAAACCTTTGGCAATATATATAATACCTAGACATTGTAAATAATGCCTAGCAAACTATGTAAAATTCTTATTTAAGACTTTGACAAAAGCTTCTAGGCATCTAGGTATTGTATGAAACGTCTAACATAATCATTTTGCCTGTAACATAAATATTCAACGAAAATAGAGAGGCAAGCACTGTTCCTTATTAAATACGTAACCATTTTCGCAGACTGAGTAAACTTGTGGCCTGAAAATAAATACAGAAATTCTTTGGAGCTACCAAAAATCGTATCTAGAACCTTTAGGTTGGAGCCAAGTAGAACACCTACTTGTTCCTATTCTTTATACATAAAAGCTATGTTAGTTTGTGTACGCTTCAAAAACTCAAAACATTCTACAAATTTTGACACGGCATACAACCCGTTTCAGAGATTGTTTCTATATATTGTTTGGATCAGTAAAATACCCGCGAATGAGAAAACATCTTGTTTCAATGGTTAGCTACCACGCCATCTCCTGGAAGAGAGGACACCATTCGAAATATTAGTTCTGGACAAGCAGTCACCTGTGAAACCTTACCTGTTCCCAATGGCATTGTTTATTAACAAAAACAAACGTATCCACTTGCCCCCCACTTAGATTTATATATATTCTGAAAAAATATTCACCTTAATCGAAGTGCTTTTGTGTAACCATGTGTTTAAGCTGCGTCGTTTGCCAAATCGTAAGTACAAGTTATTTGGGAATGCCAGCACCCACCCGAGATGCATTTGATGTGAATTCGCACCGTTAATAGTTGCCAGTGGATTTACAACACTGGTGATCTCCAGTTAAATGTCAAGTCAAGCATTCCGAAATAACACGTGGAGATAAGGGCATTTATGATCGCATAACGCAAATGATAAATGATAGAGTTCGTGGAAACTTCTTCTTGGATGCGGCAGGAGGAACTGGGAAAACATTTCTTATTAGACTGGTTCTGGTAACAGCTAAAAGTAACAGCTTTAAAAATTGGCAGCCTTACCTCTAAAGTATTGCCTTAACCTCTGAAGTATCGCAAAATTAAACTTCTATGAAACGTATGCTTTGTTTTGTTGCTTTTTTCTCATCCATGGAACCACACTGGGAGAGTGCAGCTAGTATGTTTACTAATTTCAAAATATGATTGTAATAAGAGTTAAATATTAATTTATCATTGGTACCTGAAAATTACATTAGCATTGTGGGACAAAGCAGATCTCGATTTTTATTTAATACTTTGTATAAATATTCGGTCCCTTTACGGGACTTGAAGTATTCGGTGTTTTCTTTAGTCCTTTCTTGTAAGGGAGTATATAGGATGCACAACACTTGATGGTTAATACTCACATTAAATTGTGAGTGTTTTGGTAATTATATTTTTGGGAGATTTCATCATGAAACGTTTCATTACATCTGATTAAAGTTTTAAAGGTTTCATACAACCTGAAGATGACAAGAATATTTGCGAAACGTACCTCACGCTTGTATTATCGATGGTTAAAGTATTATTTCTTAGATAGGTAGCTGCTATTAACAGCACCAATTAATTCTCGTGTTTCTCTTAAGTTATTCTTTTTTTGCGATCTAGTTTAGGTCATCGCACACAAATCATCCTACAGAGAGATCCGCAAGTAGAGAGATCGCGATTTCTCTCCACAGTGTAATCACCGCACATCACTGGCGACTTATAAACAATCGATAGATTTCTTATTGTTAAGTCTTGCCATAAATTAATGTAGGAGTGAAGCCATAAAAGAAAGGAAGATTTAGTTACATATATACTCCTCACATAGGCTAACAGGTCAAGAGCTTTACTGAATAAATAACTAACTATTGATAAATAATTTAAGTAACCACGCAATTGTTTTATTATTATTTTGTACAAGTAATTTTTAATTTAAAAACTATTTAGAAGTGTTAATTTTATTCTGGTTCTTTCAATTAATACAGTTTATAATATATTAAAATATTTTTAAATTAAAATATTGTAGCTGTATTGATTTATACACATAATTTGTTCCTTCTAGATAGCTAGAACACATAATTTGTTCCTTCTAGATAGCTAGAACACATAATTTATTCCTTCTAGATAGCTAGAACACATAATTTGTTCTTTCTAGATAGCTAGAACACATAATTTGTTCCTTCTAGATAGCTAGAACACATAATTTGTTTCTTCTAGATAGCTAGAACACATAACTTGTTCCTTCTAGATAGCTAGAACACATAATTTGTTCCTTCTAGATATCTAGAACACATAATTTGTTCCTTCTAGATAGCTAGAACACATAATTTGTTACTTCTAAATAGCTAGAACACATAATTTGTTCCTTCTAGATAGCTAGAACATATGCAGACTAAGGTTATGCCTTCATATGCTGAGCGTATTTACTGGAAATTGAAATATGCGATGTGGAATTACTCCTATATCCACCACACCTGGTTGGTTCGTAAACGTTTCGGAATAAACGTATCTGAAGAAACTAGACAGGTTCCATCATCCCATTCACTGCCTACCAATATAACAGTTACTTCATTCTGACAAGATATCGTCACATAATGGCAGAGTTTGGATTTGGGAAACGATTTCGGTCTAAAGAGATTCAAGCCTATTTACTTTATTAGAAAAAAAAAACTCTCAAGGTATCTTTAGAAGCAAAATATTTACTGTGGCACGTTAAAAGTGGCTTTAACCAGAGGATCTCGTATTCGAGATAAGAAAGAGGGATTGCAGTCTTAATTAAAACCGATAATTATTTAGTCATAATTTCTTAAGAAGGAAGTTAGAAGCAGCAAATTTAAATTCTGTAAAAATATATTGTATAATTATGATTGTTGAATTATAGTAGAATCTAGGATAGATTAATATCCTACTGTTAAATAATTTGTTCAACATCAATTCGCTTTTTAGTTTAAGCTTTTAATATTGCAATTCAGACGGTATCGTCGGCACGTATAAACAACAGTAAAAATGCCACATGGTCTTATTCTTCCCGACCCTCTCCTGTTATCCTCTTACTCTTGGGATAAAGGGAGGCTTTATCCTAATCACATGACTGCGCTACTTCGGGTTTCTCTTCTTAATTTGATTACGAATTATTTTCCAATAAGGTAAATTCTCGCCACGTTGGAGATATAGTCAAATTATGATATTAGGAGGACGCTGTGATATAACCACATCTCAATGCCTCTATGAATATTTTCGTCGTTAATCCTCCGGCACCGGAACCAGCAGAATCGGAAATACATAGCGTCTTATGATTTTTAAATGATGAATATTACTGAGTATATTTAAAATTTGGATTTGATAATACCTAAATATCAATCGAAGTCGTAAGTACAAAATTATAAAAAAATAAAAATTATATAAAAATAATTAAAAAAATAAAAGTAAAAATTTAAAAAATCAGTGTTACAAATCAATAAAAATTATATAATACTAAATTATTATAAAAATTATAAACAAAATTTAAATATGAAAGTTAATATGATGTAATCGCTCTGGTAACTATTGAAATAACTTTTAGTGAATAATGTTTTCATACAAATTATTATTTTGAACAAATTTCTTTTAGTTTATTTGATAAAGGCATCGTATACGACACAAAGGTAAGGAAAATGTTTAAAATTATATTACAAACTAAATATATATAAAGAGTACATAGTTAGGCTTGTTTTTGTATAAGCTATGTAGTTGGCAATAGCCAAAATAAAAAAAATAAAAATAAAATATGAAAGTCAACACTTTTTTCATTTTATTTATTTAGGATAAGAATGATATGTAATAAATACATATAAACGTTTTCATATTTTAGAAGCACTCGGTTTCAACAATTCAAAGTGGTATTTCAAAGTACTGTTTGAAGGAAAACCCTTGCTACAACTTACTCAGAAGATTCTGATTTACTGTTTTCCTCAATAATGTTTCCTGAACTTACCTGCTTTTGCCGCTTTTAATGTCACGAGTTTCTTAAATTAAATCATCCGTTTCCGATACGTCTAAAACCCTTTCATTATCACTTTAGGTTTCTGCAAGCCAGCGGAATAATTTACGCTTACATTCAGACATTGTTCACCAATCTACTGATTTATGTGTAGTTTTCACAAAAAATGTATTTAAAAAAAATGAAATCCTAAAATATTTTTATAAATTAAGAATAGTCACTTGACCGGTCGCGCAGATTACTATTATAATCCAAGCGAAATTAAAAATACGTTAAAATTTGATGATTGTGTTTTAAGCTTTGGTACTTAAGGGCCAACAGTGGTGATATTTGGGTGAAAGGTAAATGGCCGCTCAAGGACGTAAGCATTGCCAACCCCAAGTTACAGTAAAAAAAAAATTACCCCTGGATTACAGGGTAAGCAAAATTAGGTAAAATGTAATGAGAATCTAGAAATATAGTCTACAAATATCAAACATTTCCATTTCTATTTATGTTTTTCAAAAAGGTTTTCAATATTGAGTTGTATCTGTAATTAAAATAAAACATTTAAATTGACAAAATATAAAAAGGCTATGAATGTAGGTAACCTTAAGGTAGGGAAATAAATACCTCTACTATATGGATATACGTTGAATTACGGTAAATCATATGCAGAGTGGTGACAAAGTCAACATACCCTCTATGGGGGTCATAGACATGCCCATTGCTTTTAATAAAAAAACGTTTTATTGGGGGCATTAAAATCTCCAATAAAACGTAGCCCCGTGGAATTCCTACGAAATACAGAATAATACAGTTATAAGAGCCAAAGTGTGTCACTTTCAATGCCAAATGATGGCGGTAATTGCATAAACTCCAGCTGCTTAGAAACAGTTGATGGAGGCCCCCCTCTGCCCTCCCAACGCCTTTATCTCGTCCAATAGAGCTGTTTACATTCACCCGTGAAACAAAAGGCACTCTACTTCCTCAAAGGAAAGTCATTTTGTGCCTTCTATGGAAAACTTTTACAGGAAATTATTTATTACTTTAAATACTTCCATTAGTGGAATGGTCGTAAACGCAAGCATTGTTGCTGTTAGACTTACATGTTCAGAAGTAATTTCCTGATTAAAAGTTATCGTTCTTTCACAAATGTGAGAGTAGATGTTATTAAAATACTGTACAACAATCTGTAAACACTGGAACCATTATATACTTTGCAAAAAATTTACTTTTTTCTAAAGAGTTTCTTCAGTTTTACATGCTAGATAAATGTTCATCATAAAACTTGTCTTCTTGAATTTTGTAGTCGATTACGTTCGGTGAATCTTAGTTAATCACTTAAGCAATAGTTTATGACTACCCAAACTTTAACGTTAACATTAACTTTAAAGTTCGGCTAGTCATAAACTATTGTTTAAGTGATTAAAAAAAACTTGTGTTTTTACCCGACATTTCTATGGCGAAATTATTAGAAATCGTGTGTACATGTAAATAAAAAAATAATAAATTGTATTTTCTACAACATAAAATAAAAACAAATATATTGCTAATTAACCAATTAGCACACTTGAGTATTATCCTAAATTCTGGGTTCTGGGTTCGGTTCCAGATTACGCCAGAGATATTTTCCTTCTTCAAGTCGAATTAGACTGCCTGTATAAGAATCTAGAGTCAAACTTTGAGTAAAAATTTACGGTTGAAGCTAAGTGGTTGCTATATCATTTTCCTTATAGCATAAAATACAGTTTTAGTCTTTCCTAAGCCATCTTAAAAATATTAAATTAATAATGGAATACTTATTATTAAAGTAGAGACTTTTGATAAGCAATAAGTTTTAAGAAATCAATGAATGAAGGAAATTTTAGTATTTCCTAGTGATCGTTTACTTTGTACTGTTTTAAAAAATTGAGGCTAGTGTTATCAAAACGGATGATTATGTAATTTATGAATATAATACTTTGGAATTTGAGACAAGAGGTGTTTATGTTTTTTCTAAACAAAAATTAAGATATATGACTCTCATACTAGATCTATTTTATTTACATATTAAAAGTTTTGCGTGTGTATTTACTAAAATGTTTAATATCCAATAAACTCACAGTTATTACTTCCATTACTATTTACTACGACATAATGTAACCGTCTATAGTAAATGTAAGCCCTTATAGTGTCCTGTAAATTTATTATCAATAGATTATTCAGTAATGGCTTTCATATCTAAGTTAAAATATAAATTATATACAATTGACGTTATTTGTCGAAATTATTGATGTTTATTTTAATGTTTTTGTTTTAAGAAAAACAAATATTGTTAGTGTATATTTCGGCAATGTTGAATAGTAATTCCTGTTGTCTCTTTTATTCACTGACTTCACATTGTTTTATATCGACTTTGGACCAGCTTATTTATTGCCTATAATATACCGCTGATCGATAGAAAAGGCATTTTATTAATCTTTCATACTTCTTGTCAATTTTAAAAATTACTCTTAGGATTTTTAAAATTATCAAACAATTTAAATATATGAACAATATTCGAGCTGGCTTGTGAATGAATGTTATAAACAAAATAATAAATAGGCTACGACTCAAAGTTATAAAACGTTTATTATCAGGCGCGTTTCAATGACAATATGTCATCATCTTCAGTGATGCTACACAATCGAAACTTAATTAAAATAGTGAACATAACCTATAATGTTTTAACGAGTTTTATAGGTTATGTTCAGTTTTTTAAAGTAAGTATCGATTACGTAGCAACACTGAAGATGATGGCATAATGTCATTGAAATGTTTATGATATTAAAGTTTTTTTAATTGTGAGTCGTAGCCTATTTATTCTTTTGTTTATAATTACATAGAATTATTTAATACTTGTATTTTTTGAGTTTATTCTATACACTATAAATATCGTAAATGCAACCCTACAATCGGTTTAATATCAATGTTTTTGGTGAATGAATTGACTCAACAAATAGAACAAATATAATCCAGTCTACTAACATACAGATAGTAAAATCTCAATTATATTTTCACTCGTAGCAACTGGAGGTTTATCTTGTTTTTACACCCTCAAAGTTTTACCCATCGACAGACATTCTCAAAGTTAGTTGACAAATGGGTTTGATCCTGGTAAACAGTTTTATGCGTCGATCTTTGTTATATTGAATAATAAATTCAAATATAATCAGAAAAAATAACGTAGATAGAAAGGAGTTAAAGTCACTGAAATTAAATTTTAATAGAATAAAAACTAGTGTCAAAATGATTTAAATAAAAGAATGCATGTAGTGATAAGAGTAATACACAGAGAAATATATTACAGAACCAAATAGGGATTAATTGTGGACATACTAGTAAACTTTATTTAATAATAAAACCAAGGTAAATACGTTTATGATATCAAATGGATTTAATGACTAGGCCTTTATCTTCATTGTTTTGAATTATAATTTACAAATCACTTATAATTAAATATATTTTACCGTTATATTTAACTTGTGAGGTGAAGTTCAAATCACTGAAGCTAATGATTTTATAATTGAAAGCAACTTGAACATATTTTGCAATCTGAAAATTAATTTTATCATTTTGATAAAAATTAAATTGTCTTATAAAAGTAAAAATATTATTTAGACATTGTGTAGTATAACCAAGTAATATAAACAAAAATATTTAAGTAAATTCATATAAATTAACAAAGAAAATTTTAATTTGAGTTACTTCTTATTAAGTAATTACAAATAACATAACATGCATTAAAACAGCAGCTTTACCACATAACTCATAACACAAGATCAGCTTTTTTTATGAAATCATGTGTTATCACTTATTTTAAGGAAAATGGGGCGAAGTAACTATATTGCATACCTTGCCCCTCTTGTGAAAAGTTTTTCTGCGAGATAAAACTAAAATTAGTTTATTTTATTTTGTATTAATGAATTAATATTTCAAAAAACTGTAATAACATCAAGTGTCATCCACTAGAAGTTTAAAAAATTTTAATAATGACTGAAAATTTAAACTATATATATATATATATATATATATATATATATATATATTTATATATATATAATATATATATATATATATATATATATATATATATATATATATATACATATATATATATATATATATATATATATATACATAATATATATATATTTATATATTAAATATGGTGATATGTTTTCTTGTAATATAGTTAATAAATTAAAAATATTTCAAAAACAAGAATACTTTTAATGAATATATTTATTCAAAACTTTTCGCCGATAAAATAGTACCAGCATCTTTAGGAAAATAATTATCTAACAATAGCTGACCATGCTGGTACTATTTTATCGGCGAAAATCTTTGAATAAATATATTCATTAAAAGTATTCTTGTTTTTGAAATATTTATAATTTATTAAATATATATATATATATATATATATATATTTTAAAAAAACATAGGTTATTCAAATACAAGAATATTTATTAATTTACATTCATTGGTAAAAAGGACCAACATCATCAGGAATGAAAATTATAGACCTATAGCTTGAATTATTGTAATTTTCATTCCTGATGATGTTGGTACTGTTTACCAATGAAAAGCTTTGAATATATAAATTAATAAATATTCTTGCATTTGAATAACCTATGTTGTTTTAAATTATTAAACAAGAAAATGTATTATATATATTAAAGATAGTCTGAACTAATAGAAGAAATCGAGAAAAAGGAACCCTTGAAGGCCTTGACGTTAATAGTTTATAAATATAAATGGAAAAGATGGCATTATAAAATTCACATACTAAGAAATGTACTGGTACACTTTTGATTTAACGAATGTAATTGAAGCTGGTTCTTAGTAAAATCATAATTGTTTGTATATAAAACAGTCTTACAAAAAAAGATTTAAGGAATAATTACATGTAAAAAATAATATATTTAACAAAGTAGCGTGTATAATTGATTAACTGTTATATTTAATTCAACTGTATATAAAAACAATGGAATACATTATAATAATTTATGGAAGAAATATTTATATATATATATATATATATATATATATATAATGGAATTTATCGACAATTATTACAGTTATATTACGTTACGAAAAATATAATTTTGTCCCATATTTCACAGTGTTGATTTTCCAAACATTAGATGAAGTCAAAGTAATTCCACATTCATAAATTGAATTAAGATATCAACAAGTAAAATATTTAGACCTACCTAAATTCATGTGATACTTAATTCATGCCTAACGTATCCAAGCCACTTTAGGAACCATTATTCTTTTAGTATTTAATTAAATATTAAAGGTTATTAAAATTAAAAAGAGGCAAAATTGTCACTTCAGGTAAATAGCAGAGCTGTTTTGAAATAAACTGGTTTCTTCCTTAATTAAAATATATTGCAATATGAAATAAAATAATAACTTATAGGAGTGTAACAGCTCAAGTCATTAGTAACATACAGGCAGTACCACAGCCAACCAGAGTAACAAAACAGGGATGGTATTGCATACATTTATACAACAACACCTAATTGAATCATATATATAATATTTATAAATATATAAGACATTGCAATTTAGATGATTTAAACATAACCTCTAACAAAACAGTTGTTAACATTGTCCGACTCCTGTGTGAACGCCACATTGCGTTTAGTAAATATTTGGAATCTAAGACTTAATAATTTGTCTCCATTTCAAAACGTATCAGAAGCGTTTAAAAACATTTCACTGGAAAAAACAAGATGTATAATAAAAAAGTGACTTGAACACCGCAAAAGAAATAATAAGAAAATGTGCAGCTAATTGGAAATAATTGTAAGTTTTAACAGAAATTATATATTTTTTTTTTTTTTTTTTTTTTTTTTTTTTTTATTAAAACTGGTCATTTCTGACCAACCATTAATTTACATTTGATAATTAGATTTTAGCTTTTATTACAAAGAATCCATTGATTTTTATTGTATCTTGTTTGATGTTGGAAGCCAACCGGCGTGAGGAAGAGTATTGTTGTCACTCTTGTCGTTCAACGAGTTCAAATGGTTTTGTCCTTTTGAGTCGTCTTGTCAGGTGGTTGTTGTCGAGAAGTCTCAGTGCCTCAGGATTTTCGTGTTGAGTGAGCCGATTTACGTGTTTGATGGCGTTCTGTTTTATGACTTCCTCGACCATGGGTACACCAAGATCGCAATGCAAGTCACTGTTACGCACATACCAAGGAGCGTTGGCGATGTTTCTTAGTACTTTGTTCTGGAAGCGTTGTATCCCTTGTATGTGACATTTGCTGGCACAGCCCCAAAGCTGTATACCATACGTCCAAACCGGTTTGAGGATTTGGTTATATACCAATAACTTGTTGTATATTGATACCCGTGAATTTCGACCGAGTAGCCAATACATTTGCCTGTAGCGAGTCTGGAGTTCTGTGAGTTTTATTTTGACATGCTCGACCCATTTGGCTTTTGCATCAAGATTCATGCCGAGGTATTTAGCTGAATCATGATATGGGATAACACTTCCATTCATTTCGAGCCTCTGAGGGTTTGGGATCCTCTTGTTTGTAAAGTTCACATGGACTGCCTTCTGGCCGTTGAGTTTGATGCGCCATTTCTTGGTCCAAGCCTCAACTGAATCGTTTGATCTTTGTAAGCGTGTTGTCGATTCTTGAACGGTTTTCGCTGTCGCTGCGTTTGCTGTGTCGTCTGCGAAAGTGGCCGTGATGACGTTGGCTGTTTGCGGAAGATCACTGGTGTACAGCAAGTACAGGATTGGTCCCAATACGCTGCCTTGTGGGACTCCAGCCTGTATTTTCTTGAAGTCAGAATACGTAGATTCGTGGTTTACTCGAAACAGTCTGTTCGATATGTACGATTTCAGTAGATTCACAAACTGTTCTGGCAGAAACATGTTGAGTAAGAAATTATATAATCTTAAAAATAAAAAGTTCTATTCCTCAACCGAATTAAATCGTTTGTAGCGAAGGAAGTTATATATTTATGATGTTTGAATCCTTTCAAAATTTTGCAATAAATTGGTTATGGGTTAGGAACGTTTACTGACGTCTTATTTCTGTGCTTTGAAGGTGTAATTCTGTATAACAAGACTGTGAATCAGAGAGTAAGGACATAAAACGTCCTGATATGGGATTAGAAAGGCTCATAACATCGCGTATGACAGCATTTTCTCTGTCGGGTTCAGAGCGACGTAAAAATCTGTTAAGGATAAACGTTAAAAAAAGTTTAAGAAAAATCAAAAGGGTTTTGAGAGAAAAGAAGGTTGAGGAAGGTTCAAGTTGAATAAAGGTAAAAACGAAAAGAAGAAACAAAATGGGCCTCTGGAAAAAGGACTGAATTATTTCTTCGCATGAATAAGGAAGTTCGTCCGAAAGATTTCAAACTTGGTAAAGACATGTGTTCATTCACTTTACAGTCAAAGAGTAGGCAAACATAATTAAATTCTTGTTTTAGTTATAACAAGGCCTCCTTATTCATTGAATGGGCCTTTTTAGATTGTGAAAACTAAATTGGTAATATTTGATTACGCTGGATCAATTTTAAATTATTTGTTTTTATATTTACGTGTATTACTTAAATATTCATTTTGTAAAAACAATTTTAAATACGGTAAACGATAAATAATGTGTAAATATTACATAATAATCTCTATAAAAAACATAACCCTACTTTACAAATTCATTTATCAATTTTTAATAAATTATGCAATAATATGTAGCAAAATTCAAATTTAGCTAAATAAGCACACATATACACAGACACAGTCACACACACACACACACACACACACACACACACACACACACACACACACACACACACACACACACACACACACACACACACACACACACACACACACACACACACACACACACACACACACACACACACACACACACACACACACACACACACACACACACACACACACACACACACACACACACACACACAACACACACACACACACACACACACACACACACACACACACACACACACACACAGTCACACACACACATACATATACATACCTACGCATATAGCTATATTAAAATATACCTACCATAAATCCGGAGAAGATAAATTAGGTAATTTTGAAAAAAAAATGCTTGCCTCAAGTAAACTAAACGATTGCTGGAGCGAATAAAATGCTGAAGTGAATAAAACACACTGTAATTCCTCCGGAATTGCCACACAAATCATAATAAACCACATAGTAATATATGGTAATTATATAGTAATGCCTTGTACAGATATATGTAAGCTAAGATTATTTTACATCAATATAGTAAATATTTTGATTAACTACTTGAAGCGAAACGGATATTTTATAGCTTTATCTTAATGTAGAATTGTATTGTTTTTTTTTTGTTTTACTAAGAAACATCTGGATCATGTAGTTGCGGGTGTTTGGAAAATTCAAGTTGTTATTAAAAATGCCTATATTTAGATTAACATTTGTGTTTTTAAAATATGTTATAAGTAATATAAAATAATCGAAAAAATATTGTTTATTAAGTCATTGGTAAGTATTATCATATATTTCTGTACACTATTTACATAGTCCTCCTTTTTTACTGTTTTATAAGAAAATTGGAAGTATTACGTCATCAGTTATTTATACAGGTACTAGTGCATTATTAGTTATCATTATTATTAATAAGCGCTAGTTGTAATCTTCGATCCCGCCAAAAATGTTGGCAAATAACACTGATAGAATTGTAACCAAGTAATAACATATTAATCTAGATATATTATATTTCCTAACTGACTGATATCGTACAGGCAAATTTTTAATGATAAAAACTTGAAATTTTGATGATACAGCAATTTTACAAAGTAGATGCTCACTAAGGAAATATTTAGCAAACATTTTATTTTTGACGAATAAGAGACGCAAATATTCGGAAAAAGATCATTTTTCGGAAAGAAATAGATTATCTATAGCTCATACCGCAACCAGCAAAGATGCTCATATTACACATAAATGAGTCCGCTTTCTTAGACACATGTTTTATTAATAATGTGCAAATTTAATATGTCTTTAGTTATAAGATCTAACTACACTTGCCAGTTGTATTGAATTTCACATTATCTTCTCTAACGATATTATAAATTGGGTAAAACACTAAAATTGTACATCTTATAGTAATTTGGAAACTTTTGAATACATCAATGTAAAAAAGACTTTTAAATTAATTTATATTTATCTGGCCATGAATCCTCTTCTTCTTTCGTATATCTTCTGTTCATAGCTATTATAATCCCACTTTACCTTCCTTTTCTTCTTCGTCATTTTGGGATTCATTTGCAAGTTTTAATTGGTAATATAACACCCATTATTCATCTCATATGTCCGTTCCAGGAAAACTGTTTACTTTCTATGGTGTCTGTAAGTGGTGTATCAACATTCTTTATTTCTTCGATTATTTCCGTTTCTGTATAATCCTGTAATGTGTATCTACAACATCTTCTCCAGATACTATTTTCCATTGCATTTATTCGTTTCTGTATGTTCTTGTTCACTGTCCAAACTTCAGAGCCGTAAGTCACTAAACTCTTCACCAGTGTTATAAATAAGTGTCTTTTTGTTCCTTTATTCATGTATTTATTCCATAATAATGAATTTAGTTTTCTCATAATACTTCGTAATATCCCTATTTTTTTCAATATGTTTTTTCTATTGTTTCAATCTTTAGTCATTGTTACTCTTAGATATTTGTATTCTTTAGCATTTTTTATAAGGTTTTCATCAATGTTTAAATCTTGTCCTGCACATCCATGGACTCTGTTTTTTGGTATAACTTCCAGGCCCCATTTGTTTTATTCTTTCACAAGTTTTATAACAAAATATTTAGTATCATCATTAACTTCAGTTAGAACAACCTGGCCTTCTGGAAATAATTGTGTTATAATGTATTCATCCGCAATAAATGTTTGAGTACAGTTTTCAGCCATTCCTAACGATTATATATTTCTTTAATCATGAGGACCATCGAACCAGCCCCCGGGATTACAACATCTTCCGACATCAATGCCGTTGCAAAACAGAAGCTCTGCCAAAACAACCGAAGAAAATCATCACTTCTCGAGCTTAACCTCGACAGGGAAATAACAAAAAAAAAATTGCCAGACTGAGGACAATGCACCTCAAAGACATGAAAATCTTGCCTGATGGATCAAGAACATACCCTGAATGTAGGCACTGCCTAGGGATACAGCTTAATCCCGATCACCTCTTCAACTACACGTCCATCATTGCAGCACTATTTAAAATTGACTTAAACGGTTCTAGGGAGACCCTTTATACGGACAAAGCTGCAGATGTGGCCAGTGCAGTGCTTCACGCCTTTGGACCCGTGTAACTGTGTTCTCTCTACCTTTCTCTGAACACTTTTTTTCTGTTTTTTTTTTTATTGTTTTTATTGCACTTGTGACACGACAACAACAACAAATATTCCTTTCTATTGAAGCGTTTCGAAGGAACTCCATTTTCAAAACTAAAATCGTACTCAAAATTACTCAAAACGTAGAGTACGATTCAAGATTTCAAAATGAATTTGTTCCGAAACGCGTCAACAGAGGAGAATATTGAATCGTTAGGAATGACAGAAAAATGTACTCAAACATATAGAAATATTCCAAACAGAAAATGAGTATATTATTAATTATATTCCTCCCCAATTTGTACTTCCATTTTCTACATTCGTTACACCAAAATTTCAGAGCTGAATTTAAATAAATCTTAAAGAGTGTGGGAGACTGGCAGAATCCTTGCGTCAGACCCTTGTCAGCTGAAAATACTCCAAAGTTAAATTTTAGTAGCAAAAAACTAAAAACTTGTGGTAATGTTTTGAAACACAGATTTCATTTTCAACTTAATCTTCAGAACTTAATTTCGTACTTTAAATTTCGAGAGCGAAGCCATAATGGAAATCATTATAAATGTATAGAATATAGTCAAGCGTTTTCTTTTTGTAAGTAATTATAGATCAGAATAATTTCAAATTCAGTATAATATAGATCATTTCAATTTTTAAAATTAAAATTTTCGCAGCAAATTTATTTTATTGAAAAAGGTTAAAACATAATACCTTTTTGTATTGAAAATTCATGTATTTGAAATATATATATATATATATATATATATATATATATATATTTGAAATGTATTGAAAATATATGTTTGTATTTGAAAATTTTATGTTCGACCTAAATAATTAAAATAGTTATTTATGTTTAATATTTATGTTAATATACTCTAATATTATGTGTTATAATACTGTTATAACATATTACTATAATATTATTTATTTATATTATTAGCATACGTCATATTATAATCGTGTTGGTCTTCTATTGGAACAAGAAAATAATCGACTCAAGGACATTAACGATCGACAAGAAAGGTTATCGATCTGCAGACGCACTCTCGGTTTTACCGTGTTACCGACCTCAGCCTCCGGAGAAGATGAAGTAAAGACAATAACGGTTATGAAACTGGGGCGATGAATGGGAAACGAAAAGGAAAGTATACAAAGAAGGAGCGTGGTCGCTGCGGAGAGACCGGAAACCGTATATAATATGCGGCGGTGGCGGGCCTAGACATCAGTCCTTGGTCTGTCTGGCGAGAAACAACAGTGATGAAGTGCATGGTAAGTATCTGTGCAGTGTTTGAGGTTAGGTTGGTCGCGGTTGCGCTTTTATGCAACTGTTGCCATAAAAGCAAGACTTTTTTTAATGATTGAGATTATTTAAAAAAATTAAAATTTATTTTTAATTTTTTACATTATTTTTTCGTACAAGTATGTTTTGAAACAAACCTTATTTATTTCACTTATCTCCACAAACATCCCAATATTTTATAGATTTATCTTAATTTTGTCCCTAATTTAACAATTTTGAAAACCTAAATTGCTTAGAAATGTATCTTATTCATTAAACTCATAATTATAAACATTCAGTAAAGAACTTTAGATGCAGTCCTGAGCCAATAAATTAGATAAAATTTAAGGTAAAAGATTTAACAAATGATTACTGTAGAAAATAAAGTTTTTTCATTGATGAACTAATTGTGAATTTAATGAAATTGTTCTTGTGGTTTATTCGTGAATTATGTTTTCTTTCTTAAGAATAACTATAATGATATATCAGCTTAGTATTGCTTATTTTTGAAAATGTTAATTTGTAGTGCATATTACAGTTAGTTTAATCATAATTCAGTATTCAGGTCTACTTAAAACATAATTGAATTATTTTAAAGTAACATATATGTCCATAATTTGGTGATATTTTAATACCAGCTAAAGTTAGAGATATTTTCAGAATTAAATTATTTTGAACGTATTATTATTTTAAAATTAACTCCAAACTCAAAATATTCAAAATGTGATTTATATATTTCTATAGTTTAACATTTGTTTGTAGTTTTAGAACTAATTACATATATTAGATAAAATAACTAATATTTAGTTTTAATATATTGTTCTACTGTTCTACTCCCAATTGGAATCTTTTTCAGGAGCTAAAAACTTTATTTATAATGTTTTTTAATGAATCATCTCACAACAATATATGAATTCAGATTAGTGATTTCAATTGGGATCAGAAACGTAAAGCAATGTTTTAAAAAAAATAATAAATTTTGTGTCTAAAACTGGTTGTTATAACAAAAAATGGTTAAAATTTTATATCTGGCAAGTTTTGGTTTTTTACAAAGAGAATAATGGTTTTGATATAAATGGGCCAAGAAGAAAATTAAAAAATATTTAATAAAAGGAAAATAAAAAAAACGTAATTTTCGTTATTGTAAACCTAATAACTACTATAGTCAAAATTGTTTTAAACTTGAAAAAAAAACGATTTTGATCAGCTATGGTGGTCTTGTCAATAACATTATAATAAAAGAGTATAGAACATTAATTTTCAATTCTTTTATTTTTATAATATTTATTATATTTATTTTTAAAATTTTCTAAGCATACGACACACTTTTATCAAGTATATCACTTTGAGAAATGTTTCCATAATAAGCTAATGTATTGTGATTGTAATATTTTATTGAATATTCGTTTTTCGCCTGCATATATTGCTTCGAATCAGAATTAATTTCGTGAATTTAATGACTCCAAGTTAAACTCAATGCTAGTCTTAACCCCTAAGATTTTAAACCTTTATTGTTGAACTGTGGTTTTACTCCTGCAGTAAGTACGTTTAAACATATATATGTAGGCCCTATATATTTATATATAGTATAGCCTTGTTCTTTGTTATCCATACTGAGGAAGGGGTCATCGTCTCCGAAACTAGTACATGTTGATAAACTATTGTGTAATGAGGTTTAAGTACACTTCGTTAACATTTACTTTTGGTTTATAAATGTGAATATAAAAGTTAAGACCAAATAAATTACCATTTGTAAATTGGAAATTACATTGTTGATAATATTGAAGGTGATTAAAAAGTCATGAACAAAAAGTAATTAATAGAAAGTGAAATTTATCGTGTGCTATCCGTTAGAAACCTACTAATACTCATAAAAACGTCAACCCACGAGCTGTCTAACGGGTTTATTTATATGAAAAAAGCGTAGGCCATAACTATATGGTTTGAGACACTTGCGAGTCTCTACCTATTAAAAACCTATACATTATAACAAGCATTCAAACAAAAAAACTTAAAGTCAATCCCTACTGTTGACAACAAAGAAAAATGTTATTTTAGATACTTTTTAGTAAATAATTACAGTTAATATAAATATGTATAGACATATAAGAGATTCGCAATATTAAGTGGCAAAGTAGAAAGCGAATTTAGTTATTAAAATTAATTATTGACTTTTAATTCACGAATCAATATTAGAAAAAAATTATTAACATCAAGTGTAATCCACTACAAGTTTAAAAATGTATTATTTGAACTTGAGTGGATGAATATTAAGTATTTTACTAAAGATTGAAAATTTGAACAGGATATATGCACATAGGGAGGGTATGAGCTAATAGAAGGAATTGAAAAATAATATCCGTTCCTACTCATCGCATGACGCGGAGCGAACAATCCTAGTAAATAAACTACAAAATACTCTCTTACTATTTGTATACATTCGAAAATCTTTATTTATATTAATTTCTAAAATTATATTATATTAAATTAATAAATAACGGCGATTGACGATCATCAATAATGGTTATTTTTAAAACTAAACAGGCGAATGAAAGTAGCTAACACAATACACTACTGTAATAAATTTATTTAATTTACAAGAATAAAATTTAATTTAATAAAAGAGCATAATTATATGTAAGACTTTAAAGACGTCTCTAGACAGTTTTTGCTTTAAATTCAGCTGTACTTAATTTGACAAAATTATCAGAGCTCTAAAACACTCAAGTTAAAAGGTTTGATAAGGAAATTATTGCAGAAATAATATTCCTTAACAAATCTATACAGTAAAATAAAATTAGTCGCTAGATATTTCATTATTTTTATTTCGAAGATAATTTTACGGTAAATTGTAATTGTAATCCGACCTTGAAATTAAAAAGTTGTAATATCCTACAAAATAATTAATTAGCTCTGTCAACAACCTCTCAACAATATATGACTTTCTCAAACTCTATAAAACACTACAAAACAAATTATATCTTTGGTGTACAGTATATTATTATGCCTTTATGTTGTAAGTTATTATATGTAAGCCATATTATGGGAGAGCGACAGCTAGACAATGGAAGCCCTTTTATTCTGAATGTCTATGTTGTTCCCAGGCGTAAATTAGAAGCCTTGACAGGACAGCACCATTAGGACGTCCTGCCTATTATTAATGCGCTCTAGTAACCCTATCATTAAGAGAAAGTGTTATTTAATTACACTTCGATTTCTGCCCGTATAAAGAGCTCGCAATGATTGCACAATACTTTCTTCCGACTGTCGCCCGTGGGTGTCATTGTTTTATTCCTAATGGGTCTCGCCAACTTTGAACCCGCCTGGAAACAACATTTCGATTGTGTCGAAAGCATTGTTGATGGGGAGGTGTCGTATTGTAAATGAAATTTCACGAATATACGTGTAGTAAAATATTATTCTAATTATTTATTTTAAATAACAGCTATTGCATATAATAATAAGCTTAATTTTTAGAAATTTTTCTTGCGTTACACACTTTTACACAAGTATTACTTAATAAATTCGTTGTTTTGGCGAATGAATATCTTTAAATTAATTAATTATTGTCACATATTAAAAAAATATATGTTTAAGGAACCTAATATAGGCATAGACAAAACTAGCCTATTTTCTATTCGTCAACTCGGGTTTTACAACTTAGAATTTTAATTAACCCAGACCAATTATTAAACAATTCTAATATAAAACAAACGGTGATAATTAAAAAAAAATATTTATTTTTGGTTTTGATTCATCACGGAAACGAAGCTGATGAATAAATTACAGCTTAAGAAAATTTAGAAAAACAATTAATTAGATTTTCTACAAATTACTTAAGGCAGGCATACCGGTCAAAGGTAGACAGGCAGTAGTTAACGATAAGCAAAATTATGTAAACCGTAGCATTTGTGTTTTGAATGAAGTCTTCCCCTTTTTAAAAAAAATATTACTTTAATTCGATAAAACATTATACTTCGTTTAATTTTAATATCACTTTGTGTATTTTAAACATCGCTCCAAATTGTGACTTGTTTCATGTTAGAAATGAAAGCATCAATTTTAGTGCCGATGATTTTACATTATATATATATTTCCGTTAGATGTTTTATAATGCTGTAAAGTTTTTGTTTATTTTGAAATTTAAACTTTAAACGATTAAAACAATAATGTTAGGTTGCAAAATTTATCTATGACGTAGAATCATTCGTACACATTTACTAACTTTATCAAGCATTTTGTCGTATCTTTAAATGAGTCAAAATGACAATACAAAATGGAAGGATGATAATTATTAGCATTTGTTTCTTCTAGTTCCGTTATCATGCTATTTACATTTTAATATTTGAAAAATTAATTGATAAAGATTGATTTTAAATATTAGAGAAAAGCAGGCCTTCAGTGTATTCTGTATACGAGTGCACAGGTCTCGTGTGGAAAATTTTTTTCACTATTGAAATAAAACAAATATTTTCTGTCATGTTTACAAGAGCGACCTATTTTTCAAATTTCATCTTCCCAACTAGAAGTATCCAGGTAGAATTTGTAAGAAGGATTTTTAAAATAAGTTATTATTTTTGGTTGGAATTTTTAGAAACGTAAAATGAATCACGATTTGAGTCACACGGTTTTTAAATACTGTGTATAAATATTAAAATTTCAAAGCAGTGTTACTAAGACGAAGTCGTATACAGTCAAGTCAAGCCAGTTCCACCTGCGCCGACCTCGTGACACTGAAAGCTCGACCTTTGCCGTGAGGTAGTTGGCACGCTTTTACTGCACTTCACAAACAAACAAGTACTTGGTTCTCAATTAATTAACACGGACGGCGTCAATTAACCGTTCTACTAGTAAAACCACCTAACTTAATTTGTCGATATTCAAAGGCTGCCTTTCTGAAACTTAAAAATCTCTTGTTGTTTATTTCTGCACATTTGAGCTTTAACACTCATTTATATCATGTTTTAATTTGAGGTTTGTGTACAAATTTAAAATTATTCAACTTTCGTTACCCAAATTGTACTATAGTTAATTACATGTGTTATAGTAATATTTGTTTACATTTTCCATTAAAATATTCTGTTCTTGATCTGAGTTCCCAAAAATGTTTCCTTGTTTACTGAATCTTTATTAACTAGCATCAGGACAGGCTGGTACTAACATATTGAGTGGATTACGGGGGGAGGGGGAGACAAAAGGATGTCAGTGTATTCCAAGATCAGGGGTCAGAATAAAATTCTGTTTATAATAATTGAATTATTTGGTGTTTTATTATTATTATTATTAAGTTTTCTTATTGTAGTATAACATAAAAAATAGTATTTTTATTTACTTTAATTTGTTTTATTTTTTTCAGATTATTTTGTGTCTTGTGGTGACTACTTTAGCCGAGCCTCCTGCAGACGCTACATCCTCGGAAGATGTAAAACCTAACAAGGATAAGCGAACAGTAGTGCCGACCAGCTACGGTGGAGCTAGCTACTCCGCTGGTTCAGGATACGCAGGAGGTTCCGGTTACTCAGGAGGTTCTGGATACTCAGGAGGTGCAGGATACTCAGGAGGTGCCGGATACTCAGGAGGTGCCGGATACTCAGGAGGTGCAGGCTACTCAGGAGGTGGCCTAGGAGGGTATTCACTTGGCGTCGGTGGAGGCCTAGGACATTCCTTCGGTGGATTATCATTTAACAATTATCCCTTGCTCTCTGGAGGACACGGCTTTGGCGGAATTCCACTCTTTACCCCAATCCATGGTGGTATTGATTTCGGTTCTATCTACGGTGGATTGGGAGGAGGTTATTCAGGGTTAGGTTTCGGGAATGGGTTAAACTTAGGTAACGTTGGCCTGTCCTCGCTTTATAAACCAGGACCAGTGACATTCGGCGTCGGACATGGAGGATCATATTCTCCTCCCGCCTACAGCGCCCCTGTTTCGTCAGCATACTCTGCTCCATCATATAGTTCCGGAGCATCCTTCAGTGGTTCAAAATACGTCGCACCATCTTCTTCTTATAGTGGTTCATCATCTTCTGCATACACTGCCCCTTCTTATGTGTCTGGCGGTTCTGTTGGCTTGAGTGGTTACTCTTCTCCGAGCTATTCCTCTGGGTCCTTATCATCAGCCTATAGCAGCCCTTCATCATACAATAGTTATTCTTCCCCATCTTCTTCATACGGAGTTCCTTCTTCTTCCTATGGTGTCCCATCGTCTTCCTACGGAGTTCCTTCAGCATCTTATGACTCTTCTTCAGCCTCTTATAGCACCCCTTCTTCATCCTATGGCGTCCCTTCCGGCTCTTACAGCTCTCCTTCAGCCTCCTATAGTTCTCCTTCGTCATCCTACTCAGCTCCTGCCTCATTATACTCTCACCCCACACAGTCCTACTCAGCATCCAAGTATAACACCATAAACTACAGCAGTCCGATAGGGTCCAGCAAATACAGTTAGTTCAGACGTTTAAAGGTTTCAATGTCTATCCATCTCATCACAAAATCATTTCATCTCCATCATGTCTTTCATTTTCAAAACGATTCCTAATCATTCCTGTGATCATTATCATTAGATTATTTCCATCATAATATTCATGTCATTCATATTCATTCATCTCATCTCTAATCATTTTGTTAGGTTACTTTGTTATATTTGTTGTATTACATTTTGTGAATTAATGTTAGTGTTGTTAATATTATATCACATGTATTATAGTAAGCCAAATCAAATTTTGTAAAAAAATGTTAAAAAAATCAAAAAATAAAATCATTCTATTTATTCTATTATCTATTTACTTACACCACTTGCTAATATATATATGTGCTAGTTAAATTGTCTTCATAACATTTAATAAGCCTCTTATCTAAACGGTAAGGAATTACATTAGCTTCGTTAATTTTAAACTCAAGTAGAAAAATAAGTTTGATTCTATATCATAAAGCCACTTTATTTCTTCCCTCCCGCACGAAATACAATACAATTAGTCATAATCCTATTAGGTCTGGACGGTTTTAAATACAAAGTCGCCAAAGCCGAGACACCTCGAGCTACCCCGTTCGCTTTATATTTAAATTGAGGGTTTGTGTAAACCGATATAATGATTATTGCGAGTTTATGTTATGTCCACACAAATACTAAGAAAAAGTATTGCGAGTTTATGTTATGTCCACACAAATACTAAGAAAAAGTATTGCGAGTTTATGTTATGTCCACACAAATACTAAGAAAACGTATTGCGAGTTTATGTTATGTCCACACAAATACTAAGAAAAAGTATTGCGAGTTTATGTTATGTCCACACAAATACTAAGAAAAAGTATTGGGAGTTTATGTTATGTCCACACAAATACTAAGAAAACGTATTGCGAGTTTATGTTATGTCCACACAAATACTAAGAAAACGTATTGCGAGTTTATGTTATGTCCACACAAATACTAAGAAAAAGTATTTAAATGATTTTACTTTGAAATGATTTCATGTTTTATGAAAAAACATGAATGTTTTTTCTTTCTAATATAATGATTTCCAATGGATTTCTTTTTTAAATATTTTACTGAAGGATTTTTTTAATAACCTTTATATAAAAATTAAAGGTTTGATGAATAAAAAAAAACTTAAAATTATGTTGCAAATTTTAAGCTATCAGTTATGACATTTTTTGGAATGAAAACATATTTAACAACTACCTTAAGAACACAATAACACACCACAGAATACCAAAACACCACAGACTCACAATGACACAACTCATTTGAGCAACAATCTTGTTTGTGTCACATCATATCAATGCACTGATATAATGCGAAACACGTCTTTTGAAAAATAACAGCAGGCAGTGGTTTTGGTAAAGTGACATCATTAGGAACCATTTTTTTATCTGCGTCTGTTATACAAGTTGAAAATCAGCATCATAGAGTTCTGTTGGTAAAACTTTTTACCAAATGTTCATGAGCGTCGTTTCTCTAAGATTTTGGCTGACCTTAAGATTTTAGTAATATAACAAATATTATAATAATATAACTGAAAGTAATTGTTTTTTAATGAATGTTTACACCGAACTAATGCAAGTTTATATAAATAAAATAATAAGAGAATAAATTATATTATATGGCAAATTTTAAAGTATTATTTTGAAATTTCTCCAGGTTGTAGAATATACTCTTTTTTAAAATCTATTAACAATTTTGTATCTGCGTCTGTTATTCAAACTAAAAATGAGCCTCATTGAGTTCGGTTAGCAAATATTCATGTCCATCGTCTCTCTACGCTGACCATTATAATTCATGTCTATAAAGGTAATACGGTTCCGGCGAGTTTGTATATTTACCAGAGCTATCGACGAACTTTCTCTGATGCTTCAAGTTTTCAGTGTTTCTAGCTAACATAGAACAGGGCCTTTACTGGCAACATTAGCATGTTTAGAGCATGAATTAAGACTTACGTATCCAACAGGACACGTAAAGACAAAAAATGTCCTTCAGTCAAGGTATAGAACGGCTGCAGAGAGAAAAATTTAATCATCGATGCAGATTTCTTCTACAAATTTTATAAGCTGGCACTTAGGAACTTATAAAAACCCAGTAAGAGGCCGAGAACGAGGGGAGGGGGAGGAGCTTCCAGCTTATTTTCAAAAACATCTACCCTTGGTCTTCCACTGAGTTACAGGGTTATTTTGTTACTGATTAATTATTCATTTTAATGTGTAATATAAATAACAACAAATGTAAATAGGGCGTTCACGGAAGCGTGATAATAGAATTGTCTAAGGGTTGGGACGGGTTGGTCGCCATTTATGGCCCCGATGAGGGATGACGGCAGTGCCTGATGTTTTCTAGACGACTAATACACAATTTCTACCTGAGAGTCAAGTGGCAGCTTATACAATTTTACCTATACCTAGACGGCTTCAATTTTAAGCTTCGTCGATGTGTTATTAAGCTCAAACATGATACATTATCCTGCGTTTGTAGATTCTGCTTCATAGATATCAGACGTAGTTGCGACTGAGGAAGGCAGAGACGATAAACTTTGAAGTTTCAGGCCAATGTTTTCAGCGTTATTAAGAGGCTACTTGTAATGAGTCTAAATAAATATTAAACCTCGTTCATAGAGGAAAAGGGAATATTTTTTCAAGTGGAGATTTTCTTTCGCTTCTGAATAAAATGAGTACGTTTTAGGGTTTACACAAAATAGCTGAATGGGTTAATTTTGTTGTTTAGGGTTTTATTGAGGGTTGGGAAACGAATTTCGGCTATTCGTCTCTCTTTTCCCCCCTCTCTGTCTCTGTGTTGTAAGTATTAAATGTGTTTGGTTTGTTCAACGGTGAATCCCTCAGGAGGTTAAGAATACTCCCATGAGAAATTTTTACTCCAGAAAAAACTAAGAGAATAAGGGAGGAGGCAGCAAAGGAGGTCATCTCTCCTAAGCCATTTTGTCTGAATATTCTATCCAAAAATATATTTCCTTATTTGAATATTTTTGTAGTTACCATTTTAATTTTAGTTCTAAAATTCTAGCGTTATAATATATATTTAACTTTTGAGCTTGTAGTAGTTAAAATTATGAAAAACTACTTTAAAATTTTACAAAGGATATTGCGTTTAAATGGGTACACGATTTAAATTTCACTTTTCTATACAATTAAAAAAAAATAATAATACAACAGATTTTATTTTAAGCCCTGTTTACAAATTTTAAGAAGTTATCAATCAATATCATTAGATTTATTCTTTTAAATGTAATACGTTTTACTATAACCAACAATTGATCGTTTTTCCATTTGCAAATATTGGGCAATCGAATGACGTTTCTAAGCTCTTTGGTAATTCAAAAAAATACCTTTTCCTGTTGCCGTTAATTTTACCATTTACCTATACAAAAATTATTCCTAAAGAATTTCGTGTGTAGTTTTATAACATTGTCACACGGTTGGTGAAAATTTGGATTGTAAATGAGATGAGATTAATTGTACACAAAAATAAATCGTTCCTGGGAATTGAAATTTTGAAATCTCTAAGGCACACCTATTTGGAAGTAATAGATAAGTTTATAGTAATTTTAGATTTATTCCGAGACTAAAATTGTAAAACAACTGTAATACTATAAAGATAATTGTTAAAATAACCACCAACAAAAAAATATAACAGTTTATTTTTCACAAAAGTTTGTGTAATATATAATAATCTAAGATTATAGTTATAATTATAAGTATGTAATTCCTTATAAAATAAGTAAATAAATATATTTAGCCAATGTTTCTAATGCTGTAAGAGTAGCATGGTGTAAAAAATGTGAGTTTTCTAGAAACCAGACAGAACAGAAAAAATAATCAGCTCTTGTTTTCTATATCTGTACACGAAGTTGAAGACTTCCTATATGTTGGGAAACCAATAATATATTGGTAAGATGTTTTGTACCAAACAACATCAGAGTGAAAATGCTTCGAATATTTGAAACATTTCGTGCCGTCTGATTTTTTTGCAGATTTTTACGTTGAACAGTCTTAACTGATAAAGTCAAATTAATTTCTATAAAGGGGTAGTTACAGTTAATATAGTAGATATTAAAGTCACTCTACCTTTTAACGTTTATTGATTTACTTAAACCACTTTACGATTAAGGAGTTCTTTTCTGGGTGTCTGGTATAAACTTTTATGTTGATGATTGCATAATGTAAATCGTGTTAAGCGAAAAGAGATTTTAAGGATTGGATAACAACACACTGTTCATTGTAGTAAAATCTTGTAAAATAGCAAATAATCCCGATTTTTATGAACTGAAACGCAACACATGTTTATAACTAGTGATTTAACCTCTCTTGCCAACATTTGGAATTCACAAAATAAAACGTGCACAGTACTCTCGTCGCCTTTATAAAGTCTAAATAATTTCAAAGGTTCTATATAACTACATTTTAAAATATTATTAGAATTGAAAAATATCTAAAATATTTTTTGTCTTGATAGGCAACATCGGAGTTGATTAGAAGTGTATCCTAACTAGTAACAAATCATGTATCTATCTATACAGAAATACAATGTGTTAGTCAGTGGGACTCTTCTTGTGACAAAAGTGAACACCCATTTTCAAAAAATCTTGTTGTTAGATTTTTTAGTAAAATATAGTTGATAGTGAAAAATTGCACGTTTTTGAGAACTTTTATAATATGTTCAAAAGATTACTGAATACAAATTGATTTAACAATTTTTTTTTTCAATTTATTTATTATAAACTGCAACTAAGATAAATCCTATCTAGCAGCTTGCTTTCTGATGGAGATTACAATGTTCGTCTTGTTCCAGTGAACAAGACTGACTTAATGTTGCTCTGGAATCAAGTCCAAAGGTTTAGTGCACTTAAGTCGACGCACTGGTATCCTGTGAGCTAGTCGCATAGCTACAGGGTTGGTATGTTCCTGGAGCCGCCCGAAGTGATTCACTGCTGCAGTGGCGGCCTCCTCTCTCACGCTTGATTTAACAAATGTAATTAAATTAAGCCTTTAAAAAAGTGTCAGATTCCTATAAAAAGATTGTAATTCAACACAATTGGAATACAAATATATAACTCATTACCTCTATATTGAATTAATTGTAGTAGGATTTTTTAAAATAACAATTAATATGTCTAATAGTATTGAAAAATACTTAACAGTGAAATTTAACTTAATAGTGTACAATAAAGTAACATAACCTAAGTGTTAACACAGCTGGTCTACAATAAAACCTTTAGCACAAAGTCAGCTGTTGTAAGATGTATGTTATCATTTAAGTTAAATATAAAGAGCGCCCCGTGGTGCGTTTCGTGATGGAATAAAGCGTGACGGGTGAGATGAGTATCTCTCCCTTGCCAAACATTTCTCCCAAAATATACTATTATGCCCAGCAAATAGACGTATTCACTTAAAAAGTTCATTATAGTTTTGATTGCTTGAAACTGTTTTTAACCCAGTATTGTATATCTTCCAACGTATTGTGATAAAGAAAGACAGATAGCTTAACAGAAGCAAAGAAACAGCGATGCCTATGTAACAGCATGACGTCGTTTTGGGCAAAGTCCAGAACTTTCTTTTTATCATTGTACTTTGCATACAAAGCGTATAAATTGTAGTGTTACGTTGACTAAACTAACACCAACTCCTAAGGTACATTTAAACACAGTCTTTCAAATAAAATTGTGACGTTACCTATTCGATTTACACTGTAATGTCAGAGCTAGAATATGTGATGACATTATGTTATATGTGGTAAGAAATAACAGTTATTTTAGCGACATTGAAAAAAATTATTAAAATTTTTATTTTTATAGAAAATGGAGTAAAATGAAAACAAATTCATTACACAGTAGAGTCTCGATAATTTGAGGCAAATTAAACCGCGATCCTAGTATTACGAAACTCGGATTACACGGAAATACGTTCCTGTGTATTATAAAAAGTAGGAGTTTTAATGAACCGTAATGCAGTACTAATAGGAATGCACAAAATATTTTTATAGAATTTATATAAGCATTTCTTGGAAGCCGGACTCATTTTATTTGTATACCGTATTGATAGAAACATTTCTTGTAAGCGTGACTCATTTCCTTTGCATTTCGTATTGATATGAACATTTCTTGGAAGCCCGACTCATTCTTTTGCATATCGTAATATTATGAACATTTCTTGGAAGCCCAACTCAGTTCCTTTGCATACCGTATGCTTATAAACAATTTTTGGAAGCCCTATTCTTAATTTTCTTTCAAATAGCTAAAATAGGCTCAAATAGAAATATACTCGAACTTAAAGGAAGTCTAAAAATCGGGACTCAGAATTTCTAGGCTATAATGTATTATTTTATTAAATCACTAATATTTGAATTTATTTCGAAATTCGTAGACTCTGTTGATCCAGTGGATGATATTTTACTGTAAAAATAAATTAATTCCTAATAATTAGTTACCTATCGATGCCTGTACTAAACAGAATAACGTATTATTGTACAAGGCATTAATGTGAATATCTAGGTAGAAATTGTTTTACATTGTCTTATCTTTCAATTGTTAAAAGCATGCCATTAGTATCAGTAAGCCGGAAGTATTTTTATCAAGGTGCGTCTAATAATTTATTCGATTGGAGAGAAAAATTAAATTAAAATATTAAATATTAAATGGGAAAGATAAACATATTGTCCCAACGTTTTTGAAAAAATTAAACACGGCCGTATATCAGAGCTGCTTAACCATAACTGATGTTCTCATTTCTACTTAAAGGTTATTTGGAGGCTATTTTCATATCAGGACTCTTATGAATGAGAGACTATTATATAAAAGATCTATTGAACGTCGACGTTTCGACCATAGCAACAGTCCTCGTGGTCTTTCTCAAGACTAAAATAACATATGAATGTTGTATAGTTAAAATATTACAACATTAAAATTAAAAGAAAGAATGCACGAAAAATTATTTCAATTTATCTAAAATTATGAAAAATCTTTTTATTGTTACATTTAATAAATATTTGACAAGTCAATATGAATGAGACATAAAAATATCTTAAAATCCAAAAATATTTATGAAAGAAGAAAACCAAAAAATCTATCCCTTCAAAAAGCACATCATTAACAATCTAAAAGCAAATAAAAAAACAAATTACACTTTTGCTATTACTTGCGACCAGACATTTGTCAAACACAGCCAAAACACTATTTTTTATGAACAAACAATAAACAACACTACCATCACATTTACCACAGAAGAAATAGATCAAATGTCTGGTCGCAAGTAATAGCAAAAGTGTAATTTGTAATTTACAACCAGCTCGTTATGAACAGCAACAAAATTTAGATATTAAATAAAGAAATCTATTTACTAAGATTAAACAACATAAATATATCACCTGGACTAAGTGTCAATTAATCTAAATCACAGTCTTCAAATGAAATAGCAAAATCAGCAATAACATGGCTCATTCATTCGTCAAAAATTTAATAAGTGTAACAATAAAAAGATTTTTTTTGTACTTTCTTAAAATTCAAAATAATTATGCGTATATTTTTTTTTTTAACTTTAATATGGTTGTATTATTTAATTAAACAATATTTATATGTTTTATTAGACTTGAGAACTTCCACGAAGATTGTTGGTGTGGTCGAAACATCGACGCTCAATAAATCGTTTTATATTATTGTTTTTCTTTTAATCAGATTCTTGTTGGGAATTTATAGTTGTGACACTGGGATCTTAAAACGTTTGAATTATTTTGGGGTTATTTTTAATAATTTTCCTAAATCTTCAGAAATATAGCGTAATTGATTATATCAAGTAATAAGGTAGGATACCAAATAGCGATCTTTATTATTGTAAGGGTTATGTTCATTTCTTTTGTATATTGGCAAGTAACTTGAAATTTGATTTTTTAATATTTTTTTTTTAAAATTTATAAAGAATAACTAATGGTGCTTCCACAATTTTGAAAAATTCATTCTTAAGAGAAAAATTGAAACCCTTTTTTTACCTGTATTTTATTATTATTATTGTTAGTAAACTCGGAAGGGCCTTATCGGTGTAGAGCACTTAGCTGCAGCCTTTGTATTCTCTTCCCATCTCTACCACAAGACTAGCGTAGTGGATACCTACCTCTTTGCAGAAACCAAGTACCCACCTGATGCTAAATCTTCTGATATCCTCTGGTGTACTTACCTGCCAGCCAAACCACTTTCTCCTTGCAGCTCCCAAAGTAAGCAACTCAGAGAGTACGACGTGGATTGGGCTTTCCTCTTGGCCTCGTCGCATCTCTTGCACAAAGTTGCATTGGAATCCTCTCAGATTCCCATGGCTTGTGATCAGCTCTACAGTAACTCTGAATTGAAGTTTACTTAAGGAGATTAGTTCTTTGCCCCACAAGTCTCCCGAGTAACCCCACAGTACCTTGGATTTGTTGCACCCCAAGCTCGTATTCCATTCTTCCCTGCACAACCTGCATCCCGACTGTACTTATTTGTGCTAGAAAAAATATTGTCACCCAAACGTGTTGATATCGTTGACCGTGTTAAACACTAAGCACACTTAACCCAAAAATTTTCTATCAAAAATTGTTCTGACGTGTAAATTGTCCTAGTCAATTGAATTCTAAATTTTCAATAATCAAGTAAAGAATTTTTTATTTTGCTCAAAGTTGTATGTGGTGCGATTACATTGTAAGAGAATGGTCCATACTCTATTTGATCAACCATGGTAATTAAACTACTTTATTCTTGCTTTTATCAAAAAAAAGAAAGTTATTAAACTTGAAAAATATACCTATTAACTAAAATAAACTTCATTTTAATATATTAAATGAAAAGATTTAAAATATAATTCCCCAGCAGTTTTTATGTGAAAGACACATTTTCTTATGATTTATGTTGGCATCCTTATGTGGGTTTTAGTGGGTGTAGTTACTTTTCTCTTAAGAAAGAGAAAGTTACTGTATAAGAGTTTAGTTTTCGTAGGATGCAAACAATATTAAATATTACAATTAACTATAGTTTGAATTATAAAGTTTACTTTAAACGATTTAAAAATTCTGGTACGTAAAATATGAAACAATCTGAGGGTAGCCTAGAATTGTTTTATGGGGGATATGAAGTCTTAGCATGTAATTGGGGGTGGGGGAAGACCTTTTTAGAATTTAAAATAACACATGTTTAAAGATAAAAACTGATTATTTGTCTTCCATGACCAATCAGGTAGCTCGTCTGTCGAACTTTCTTATTTTCTAAATAGAAAAAATTAAGGTTTTAATTATAAATTATTAAAAAATAGCTGAGTTAATCATTTCTTCTGAAGATGACCGCTTGTATATAATTATTTAAATAAAATATTCTTGTGGTTAGGAGATTTTGATATATTTGAAATAAAAAATATATAAATTTTTATATTTCCTTTTCCATTATAAATACAAAATAACAAATATAATTCCATCAAATTTAATAATAATACTATCAGAAACGATGAAACTGGTTGTTAGTGATTTTAGAAAATTATTTTGTTAAATAGATTTTTACGATGCAATGATTTCCCAGATCAAACGTGTTTCTTACAAACTAATAAAACTAAACCTAATCTGGGCCATTATTCCAGAAACTTAAAAGAAATATTACTGGGAAAAATGACAGATTTATTGTAAATATATCTCTGCATATTTTAGTTAGATTTAGAGTTAGTTTAACTTTCTACGCACAGATGGCACTACTTGTATATTCAGCTTGAAACACCTTAATTAGTCCACAATGTTTAATAGTGGTTTTACTGTTATTTTATAATTTTTTAATGTACAAAACATGTACATTCAGTAAAAAATTTTTTTGTTTACAAACGAGTTTTAAAAAATATAAACGAGTTGGCCGATGTTGGAATTGCTACTATCTTAATGTCAATAAAATTTCAGATAGTTTTTCTTGACTATTTGATTGTTTTTTTCTAGGAACATAAAAAGTGTGTTTTTAAAATATTATCATTAAGAACTAAATTTAAACTAATTTTATGCACGATTTTTAAAATAATAAGCTTTAGTTCCTAGGGTTTGCGCCCATTTAATATACCCACTAATGTAAAGAAATTTGTCACTGTGTCTTTTTAAATTATTAATATACTTAGTAATTTTTATATTTTGTAGTATTGATTACCTCAATATGATAATCATTGTTACAAATATGATAAATGCTCAACTAGACCCATTTAAAATAGGAATATTTCCCAACAATTATTTCTTATTAACTATTCCTTCATGCAAACATTTCCATTCTTAATAATTTTGTAGCTCGTTCAATACTCTTAAAGTTTTACCAAGTGATTTATCATAAATCTTTGTTGTAGAAGTTTAAGTCCATTAAATTTTATTTTATAAAATCAACAGAGTAAACAAACTCATTTTGTTTTTTGAATTTTACGATTTTAAGTTTGAGACTCTAAGAACTGAAGTGTATATAAATAGTGTAAGTTTTTTTATTTAAATTTAAAAAAAATTTTATTGAACAAATCACGACTTATGAACTTATGATTTAAGAAAGACGCTCTGAGACGAATAATTTTCCGTCGCACCAAGAGATATTGTTCAGTGTCTCAATTTTAAGGAATTTATAATTGGTGTAATGAAAGGACTCGAAATATTTAATATGTGAAGAATTTGTTAAAAAACTGATTATATGTTGGACAACTCGAAAACGGTTATTGATAAATAAACCTACTATAAAATTAATTACAAACGTCAGTCAACGAGTAACAGGCTACAAACAAATTTAAACAAATATTTAAAAAAATAACAAAGTTAAATTAATTTATCAAATTATTTAACAAATTAATTTTGTGTTTTATATATTTTTTTAACAAATTAAAAAATATCGTATGTTATTATAAACATATAATCCTATCGCAGAACAAAAAATACATGGTAAATAATAGAGTCCTATTCCATCACAAATTTCAATTTATTTATTTATTCTTAAATAAATATAAAACAAGTATTTCATTTCAATATGGTTAAGTGTAACTCATACTCCCGCTTCCTAAATTGTGTTTTGATCCCAAACATTGCCTTACATTACAACATACTATTTCAAGTAACCTACTGCAAAGTTAATTTTTTTCTAATCTCCTTATTTTTCACAAATTGCTAGATTATAGAAAAAGTGAGTTAAAGAAATAGTTTCAATTTCATAATTATTTCTCATACGTCTTTGACTATTAAACGTTTATTGCTTTTTTTCCAGTTTTAATTATTAAAAAGCTAACTCAGTAAATATCAGTGTTATGGTTACAGTATTCAATTGGTAGACTTGAGTAAAAGTAGGTTTAACAGATTGTCCCAGTTTTATAATTATTTTTCCATAAGCCTTTAATTATGAAATGTTAATAGTACAATGGTTACAATATCGATCATTTGGTCATTTGATTCTAACTAAAGTGAATTAATAATGCATCACGTTTTATTAACATTTTTGTTGGCTAGTTGTCTTACTACAATCAATCAATCAATCAACCAAGCAATCAATCAATCAAGAGCTAGACGGTAATGTAACAATATTGAACACAACAATTTCCTTCCTGACATTGCTTAGATGAATATAGAACCTCTAAACGAGCCCTACAGATCAGCGTCGTCTTCGGGGAGTCATTACTGCCATCTTGTCCCCTTCTCACGTGACCACCTTAATCCTATACATATTTTATCAAAGCCCTTTCACAATAGCCAATGACAGCTCATATTTTGTTTCCCTCTTCAAACGTCCCATAAAACGAATGTTGAGAACCAAAGTTTGTGGAAATAATAGGTTTTAATAATAGCAAAGTCACGGAAAACATTTACACACATATTTACTCAATTAAATCTTTTAACAACTATCCTATCCTAATTAAACATTCAAACTAAAAATAGCATTTATTAATCCAATTCTGAGGTTAGTTTTTAAGAATAATGTACTGTATTAAACATATAAAACAATAAATCACAAGTGTGATAACAAAGATTTAAAGTCAGACATGTTTCAGCTACTAAGTTGACATCAATAGTGACGAACATCATAGAGGTCACTAAAGCTAGCAACGTAGCTGCTGACATCTTTGATTACGATAAAGACTTTGTTTTGGTTGGGAAAGTTTTATTTCATCAGTTTATATGGTTACTACCGAACTAGGCACATTAAGTGTTTTTACAAAATTTACAAAAAAAATAAATGAAATTTACAGCCGACGACTGCAGGCCTTCCATTGAGAGGTTATTAACCTACCGCCAGGGAGGCCGCACTAACAGCCTGGTCGCATAATCCTGCCATTATAAAGAACGTGGTAGAGGCCGGTCCGGACCAGTTCTGCGTGAAAGCAGATCAGCGCAGATCGAGTAACTTTCACCACTCTGTCAAGGTCGCCCGCGATGTCCAACTAATTGTGGCGATGTAAACAGATCGTCAGGCTGGACATGACTTTCACTGTCTCCGAAAATTGCAAACAGGAGGTTTCACTGGAATTGCTGCGTAAAAGTCAGCGCTTCGATCTGTGTTTTTGTTACTATGACGTCACGCTTGCGTTCACGTTTGACAATTAAATGATCATTGTTTATAACTAGAAAACTCTGCGTTACGGTATCACTTTAATACCTACACTTACCTCATGTTTGAGAGGGGCATATTAGCAATTTCGACTATTTTGATTCTGCTGCTCGAAATAAATAAATAAAAGATAATAGCAAAAGCACTTGTAGTACTATTTTAAATTAAGTAACCAAGTGATTCATCCAAGTAGCGGAGAGAACATCTCTAGGTATGCGACCCTAAACACTTGCTGCAGTAATTTCCCTCCGTAACCAATGTCGGATGATAACTCTATGGTCACTAACCAAATTCATTTCTCCATATACTTCCTTCAGGAACTTGTAGCGGGTACGTTTCTATGAGCTCTATAGAATAAGACTCCTTCAGAATGGGGACCGTGAACACGTGATGCCAATGGTCTCCTAAATCTTCTGCCAGGAGATTTTTTGTTCTCAATCCTACGTTTAATGATTATCCTTCATATCCTCCGTCGGCGATAATGTCCATACGCGCATCTGCCTAAAAGTAAAAGTAAACCAGGAAGGTAACCGGCTTTGAATACTCCAAGTTTCAAATTACCGCATAAAGAGATAGAGGCAGACAGACAGATGCACAGTAATGATATATAGTTGAATATATATTGAGAGAGAGAGAGAGAGAGAGAGAGAGAGAGAGAGAGAGAGAGAGAGAGAGTGAGAGAGAGAGAGAGAGAAAGAGAGAGAGAGAGTGAGAGAGAGGGAGAGAGAACGAAAGAGAGAGAGAAATAGACAGATACACACACACAGATAGATGGACATATAGAATGATAGGCATATATATATATATATATATATATATATATATATATATATATATATATATATATGTATATATATATAATAAAATTACAAGATTATTTAAAGAAACAAATTTACAAATTAGATATAAAACTGATAATAAAATTAAAAATTTAATAAACAATAACAAAAATCAAAATAATATGCACGAAAGAAATGGAGTATATAATATAAAATGTCAATATTGTAATAAATTATATGTAGGACAAACAAAAAAGAAATTAAAAGAAAGATACAAAGAACATTTAAACGCTTATATCAAACCAAACATATACTAATCAAATTTGGCTACGCATTGTATTAATAATGGACACTAGTTTCCGGAAATAAAAAATATAAAATTAATAAAAGAATTAAATAAAGGATTAAAAATGAATATATTTGAAACATTGGAAATTTATAAGCATAAAGTTAAAGACAAATTAATTGATGAACAAATTCAAGTGAGATCAAAGCACCAAACTATTTATAAAGTCATTAATGTTATAGAAAAATTCACATAAAGTGCAATACTTATAAACATATGGTCCTTTGTAGCACATATGATTTAATTTTGTAAAAATATTTTATTAGATAATTATTTTCTGAAGATGCTGGTACTATTTTATCGGCGAAAAGCTTTGAATAAATATATTCATTAAAAGTATTCTTGTTTTTGAAATATTTTAATTTATTAATTATATATATATATATATATATATATATATATATAGAGAGAGAGAGAGAGAGAGAGAGAGAGAGAGAAGGAGAGCCACTAACAATTTTATCAAATAGTGTCTGTGAAGTTGTTATCGTCTCAACTATTGTTTATTCTTTATAGTTATTATTTAAACAAATGATGTCAAGTAACATTTTCCGTTGATGACTATATACTTTTGAAGTACTTGATGCTCTAGAATGGGTTCTTAGCATTCTTGTTATCTGGTGCATTTATAATTGTTTTTGTTAGCCGTTTTTCGTCAAACATCCCAAGAGGCTTATTTGGGTTAATTTTTTATTTGATAATAGGACATGCATTTGTATTTTGACTGGTAAGAGTGAACAATGTTTGTCATTGGAATTAATTAAAACAGAGAATATCGAGCTCTACGTGTAATCCTAATGGTGGAAATAAATGTCTACTGTAAGCTGTAAATAAATATCAATATTTTATATACCAATGCTCTTAACATATGAAATATGTAAATGGCAGGTCTATTCAACTCTCATGTTATACGAAATGTTCACCTGTTCAATGCGGGGTGTACCCTAAAACCCCTGTTATTCATTAGATCATCTTTGCCAGATTATTTTACTATTAATTTTATATAAAATTATTTAAGCAACTATTATTCTTTAGTATATCAACTTACATAGATACTTGTATATTAATTCAGGAACAAAATTCAGTTATTTCTACATTTTTGAATATATCTAGCAATTAAAACGAAAGAATAATTAATATAGATTGTCACAGCGAATTATTGCCATAGTAGGTTTGGCCTTGTAAAGGATGGCATGAAACGAAGTTATCCTAACAAAATATTTTTCATTTAATTTCTTTCTAACATTTTAGAAATTTATTAAAAGCAAAATCATTGCAACAATATGAAGCAACTGTGGCGTAATTTTTATTTTAAATGAAGAAACCTATTATCCACAAACAACACTTTCTATTAAACATTTACTTATATTTCAATTTCAAAGCAGTCCTCTACAGACGATAGTATTAGAAAAATGGTATTTTATATGGTATAATTTCCCTTGGAGACGATTTGTTTGAAACTGAAATGTACACAAAGATTTAATAGAACATTTTGCTTGTGGTGAAGAGGTTTTATTTATTTAAATTAAAATCGTATTAGTTTAGAATGTTTGCATTGTAAACGGCAAAATGTTTTAAAAAATATATTAAATTTAGATTAAATTATAAAATTATTAAAAATATATTTTTGTAAGGACAAAAGATAAAACCTGTGATACGTCTGAAGGTAATATATTTATAATACTACCGATATTGTCATACATAATACATCTAATCACTCGACACAACACAAACACGCTGCATTTAATCATATGTTACATCGCCTAATCAATATACCTATGCTACAGAAAGACTACGACAAAGAACTCAATTTAATAAAATACATTGCTCAACAAAACGACTACCAACACACACTAATGCATAACATACCCAGGAAAATTAAACATAAACATCTGCAAAGGGCCACACAGACAAACCACACATAAAGCAAATACATATCTCTCACTTACCACAACAAAAACACACATAAAATAACCTCCACATTCAAAAATAATCCAGTACCAAATACCCTACAAAACAACAAACACTTTAAGACAGCACACTAAACCTTTTCAAAAACAATCAAACAAATACAAACTATAATAAATAACAAATAATACAAATACAAAGTACAAACAAGCAAAACACCTAAAAACACGCAACACACACACACACACACACACGGACATACATACTAGTTCAAATGTTCTCCACATATTAAAACAAAGTAAAACATTAACAACTTTAGAAAAATACGAGATATACAAGCATTACGCAACAGATAATGAAAACATATTAAATGACCACAAACATTTTGAAGCCAACAGCCTTTTCCATTACATGACACACAACCAAAATAACCCACCCCTTCCACAGCCATAAATCCATTCCGTTACAGCCTTTGTACCTAACAAGATGCCGCCAGTAGAGGGTTAGCTTCGTAAAACGAACGAATGTTTTGAAACGCGTCAGCAATTAAGCCATTAGGTATTCACTCAGTTAGGTATTTTTTAATTATAGTTTAATCAGTGAATTCAAGATGATTACATCAAGCAACTGTAATATAATTATTTTTACATATTGGCTGTACCTACGATTCTGATTTTTAATATTGTGGTATGCAAAAACGTTTATTGAATAAATACACATGTATTTAGGCCAGAATGAAAATAAAGGTATAAATGAAAATGTCTGTGGTTAGAAGCTGTTTGAAGCCTATTATTTATTAATATTTAAACCACAGTAAATTATTCCAAGTAATGTGAAATACAAATGTTTTAATTCTCTTAATAATATTAAAGAAATTTAAATTTTTTAATTTAAAAAGAAAACTGTATTTAATTAAATGTGAGGTAGCCTACGGGCGTGGGAAATTGACCTTAGTAATAATACATTATATTGATAAAAGTGGCAAGGCCGTGATATCACAGAACCGTGAAATTGACAGCTCGTAGCAACTAAAAGAAAAACAGTTTGTGTTGTGAGTTGTTTGCATGTCAGCTGTACGAGACGGAGAGATGAATTGCCGTAGTTTCATGTTGGAATGGTTGAACCTGGATTTACATTAGCTGTATGTCAAAGGTAAATATATAGATAATCCATACAGTCTTCGTGAAACTTTATTTCAGTCTGGGAATGCGCTGTATATTTTTTATTCTGAAATAAAAAATATCGTTTATCGTTACATTGCATGATCCTATTCTAATGTAGGATACTATGATTTTTAGACAGTAATAGTAAAAGTTATTAAAAAAATCTTATTGTTTTTCTGAAGTGTACATTCCGCCTTGGAACAGTACAGCGTAATAGTGGGACAGCACGGTTCTTCTTGTACCATATAATATATTTACATTATTACCATGGTCGTATAGTATTAAAACTTGCAGTTTTTATGTTGTGTATCTTGAGGCTTAATACACAGACTAAGCAACGTAACTATGAACAACGAAAACAGAATAAATGAACTCAACAGGATAAAATATATAGCTCATAGAATCCTATACAAAATCACTCTGCTAGACAACATAGCACACAAAAAAAGAACACACATAACACAATACACAGACACACTCACACACACACACACACACACATACACACACAAACGCGCTCGCTTGCTAAAACAACAATATTACACGAAAACAAAAAGACATAACATTATCATATCATAACACATCACCAAAAATAGTTTCTTCATTCCGAAAACTCAAATACATAGTCGCCTTTAAAACATCTAACACAACCAAAAAAAACAACTACATAACTACATAAAAAAAACACTCCATAACACTATAGGGCAAGACAATACAAGATCACATGTAACGACTGCTCTAGCTTCTACATGGGCCAATCAAGAAATTTCAACACACGATACAAAGAAAACATAAATTACATAAAAAACAAACAATCCAAATCGAAGTTCTATACTGAAATACAAAACACGCTACACAAACACACATACACACACACACACACAAACGCGCACGCTTGCTAAAACAACAATATTACACAAAAACAAAAATACATAACATTATCATATCATAACACATCACCAAAAATAGTTTCTTCAATCCGAAAACTCAAATAAATAGTCGTCTTTAAAACATCTAACACAACCAAAAAAACAACTACACAACAGAAAAACACTCCATAACACTATAGGGAAAGAGAATACAAGATCACATGTAACGACTGCTCTAGCTTCTACATGGGCCAATCAAGAAATTTCAACACACGATACAAAGAAAACATAAAAGACATAAAAAACAAACAATCCAAATCGAAGTTCTATACTGAAATACAAAACACGCTACACACACACACACACACACACACACACACACACACACACACATACACACACACACACACACACACACACACACACACACACACACACACACACACACACACACACACACACACACACACACACACACACACACATACACACACACACACACACAAACGCGCACGCTTGCTAAAACAACAATATTACACAAAAACAAAAATACATAACATTATCATATCATAACACATCATCAAAAATAGTTTCTTCATTCCGAAAACTCAAATACATAGTCGCCTTTAAAACATCTAACACAACCAAAAAAACAACTACACAACAGAAAAAACAACAGAAAACCACTCCATAACACTATAGGGAAAGAGAATACAAGATCACATGTAACGACTGCCCTAGCTTCTACATGGGCCAATCAAGAAATTTCAACTCAAGAAAACATAAAAGACATAAAAAACAAACAACCCAAATAAAAGTTCTATACAGAAATACAAAACACGCTACACACACACACACACACAGACACACACACACACACACACACACACACACATACACACACACACACACACACACACACACACACACACACACACTCACACACACACACACACACCAACATTAACACAAATATAACAGCCCAATTTCATCAAAAAAACTAATAAAATAAACACAACAGAAAATATAGTACACAAACTACAAAAACGAACGACAACATTCTAAACGACAAAACACACTCACAACCAAATGCTATATTCGATTACATAATTAACAATGGGACATAACGGAACATCAAACAACCACAGACACAATAATACAATACATCAGAACAACAATCTTGCTCCTGACCCACATCATTGAACAATGCACTGTTCTAGTGTGAAACGCGTCCGCTGAAAAACATCACTTTGTTCTAGTCCAGTTATATTTTCAAATATTTTAGGATCTCGAAGGGACCTTACTGTGTAAAGCCCTTAGCTGTTGCCTTTGTGCTTTCTTCCTAACCTTACCACAGATTTCGCTTTTTGTATACGGAGTTTTTTGCAATGCCCAAATACCTGTTTTACGCTGAATTTCTAATATCCACTATCGTTAAACTCTCATAGATTCCCGTGGTTTCTTTACCATAGTTTCACTGTCGTAAATTTATTGGGTAAGTAGCTCTTTGCCCCAGCTACCTCCGGAATATCCCCACCGAGCATTGGACTTGTAACAGCACAAGGATCAATTCCAATCTTAGAACTAAAATGCAAAACGTTTTAGTCTAATATCCGCCCGCTACATAATTTAATGTCCTACTGCAAGAGGCAGTGATTTATCCTAAAGTTCTATCTGGAGCACATTTAGTACATTTCCAAAAAAAAGTTGTTTCTGCTACTACTTGTCTTTCAGTGCTAAACGCAACTCAGTCGCTATGCCGTTTTCATTGTTTCCTATAGAGACAAAGCAACCTCAGAAATATAATGGCGGAATAGATCCATCTAATCTGTCACGCCAAACAAGTCTCCGTGACATTCGCAATTCATCAGATCTGTCAAGACCATTTTAGTCTTTGCATCATGCCTATTGCCTATTTGGATTGCATTTTCCTCCAGATGTTTACGCCATAGCAACGTTTCATCCAGAAAAATCAGACAATTAGAAAGTATCAACGTAGAATATCTGTGATACCAAATCATATCTAGTGACTTAATTTGTAACTCCTGTTGATGATTAGTGCCACATGTTTATAACCTTGGATGCCTAGTGCCTCCATCCAGCACTATGACTCCTTGAATACATCTTGAAGTAGGTTTCTAAAGATCTCATTAAAGGTTTTATCTCAGTTCAACTCCATCGGGGTGGAAGACGCGTCCCTTTGAGTGATGGATGTGGTAGGTACTACATCATCACCGGTTGTTTCATTGGCCATGTTATAAACCCTGGGTATAAACCCATGTGCGTCATTAGATTAAACCAATTTACCGGTTTATTGGCTTACACTATCGGGTTATCGAAGAACACAAGAAAGAACGACTGTAACGGCTGAAGCTCATGAAAAAACAAAATCACAACGACCGTACAGTATAAAAATTAAACAATGTTTTCCTCTAAAGTTCTGATATTTTCAGAGAGGTTTTCTAATGATCTTTATCAATTTATATAGTAAAACATTGAATTTCACTGGATTTATTTAAGATACTCTACCTATGCCTTTTGATCTAGAGAAAACATATACAATTTTAGATTCGTGACATTGATAAGCACAGTTTAAACGTAGAAAATATAAATATACGGTGATATCTATAGTTTCAATGAGATATTAAATATTTATATAACGAATACGTCAGTTAGAATGTTAGAATAATTATCTAATATCACATATCGTATTTTTAGCTTAGCCACCTTACATTGTGATTACCAAGATAATAACGTGAAACGTTTGTTACAGAGAAGAAATTGATGTTCATGATGTAATTTATACACCGTGTGTACATTAGTGTCCGTACACGGCCACAGCTAGTTAGACATGCGAATAGTGGATTCGTGATCGTGCAGGCAGAGGCTCGTGCCATGTGACCTTTCATCCTTTACGTGCGCCTGCAATTAGTTACGACAAATTGGTCGCTCTACACATATTACCTACTGTGTTCATACTATTAACCTATATTATACAGTCTATTAGCCTGTATTATACAGTCTATTACCCTGTAACAAGATCAGCAGCATTGAACAGACAACAAATGTATAACTGGCTAAATCTTGTGTAAATAGTCATATCTCTGTATTACTTCCGGCGACGAAAATTATTTACTTGAAGAGTTTTATCAATTAAAATATATTATGTCACATTGCTAAAAGTTATACATAAATATTGAAAGATAATTAAAAAACAAATTTTTATACATGTATTAAAATAAGAAGCAAAAATAGATACCTTAAATTAATTAAATAAATTATACTAATAATAAATTTGGAAAAAATAAATACAATAAACCTAAATAGAAAAAGTATCTACTCTCTTATAACAAGGTAATAAAAATGAAATTGATAAGCAATATAAATAATAACACCATAACAAGGGTTAACCTGTGAGCAAAGGTAAAAATTAAATAAACAAAGAAACACCAATTCTCCATGGTTTATTTTTTCATACGTGTTTCAATGACAGAGTAATCGTCATCAGTGTGTAAATCTACACAAATTCTAAACTATAGCTACAAGAACGTGTTTTTTTGTAGTTTAGAAATGCATAATTAAACTGTTTTTAATAACCTTAGAATTTAAATATATTATAAACAATTTTAAAGAAATTTATATTACTTTAAAAATATTTCGTATTGATTTAGTAAGGAACTCTATCACCCGGCCTCTTAAAGTCTACTGCTATATCAGCGTTCTTATCTAAAATTCATTCACGACTCCCAGACAAGTCAGCTGCTGAGACTAAGTGTGATGTCATTACGTAATAGCCTACTATCTTGGATCGTCGGAAGCAAAACACAAGACATATTATCTACAAAGCGAATTTTAAGCTTTTACTTTTCCGTAATTGAGTTCGTTTCTAAAAAAATGAAACACTTTTTTACTAATTCTATATACTGTGAGTGCACATTTAAAGTCGTTTAATTGCACTAGCGGGCAGTTCAAAGCATAAACCGGTAGTAAAGCTGCAAGATGCAGAGCCCGTTTAAATGTCAACCAGGACGACTGATAACTTGACCAACTTTCACTTTGCATCTTCCCGTCTGAGATATTTATTTCAGATATCGAAGCAACTGCTCTTTGGGTGGCAAGAGGTTACGTGAATCTTCTCAGGATTCGCGGGTCCCGGATCGGTCATCAGAAACAACAGATGTCTCACGGTCCTAACTTTCTCAGACTCTATCGGGTTACCAGAGGATTAGGTGAAATTTTGAGCTGTCTTGTAAGTCACACTAAGGTCGCGGCCTTTAAATAAAAAGTCAGAGAGTTTTTGTTTCTGTTTTCTCTCTTTCACACACACACACACACACACACACACACACACACACACACACACACACACAAACACACACACACACACACACTAGAATTTGCACACAAATTTAAACAAAGCCTATGAATTCGTCTCGTTTTTTAACCAATCTTTACATAGCCTATATGTCTAAGACAAAATTTTAAAATGATTATAATGACTCTCAAAATATTTTTTTCCAAAGGTGAAATTTCAAACTCTTTGCCTATTTGGAATCTGGTCAAAATAAGCTTCTAATTTGTTAAGTCTACAGTCTATTGAAGAATATATCGCTTAAAAACTGGAGATAAACATTACTGAAACAGTAACGGCATTTAAAATTAAATTAATCGATTGGTAAACAAATGAAGTGGAAACAATTGTTTCAATTTAGAATAATTGTTCTAAAAGTCAAACACCAAATATTAAGCTTGGGAGAAACGTCTTAGACACAAGTTCCAAGTGTTTGTATTAACAAACTTCAATTCCATGGCTTATTTAAAGTTCACGGCTGACTTTACAAGTCCCAATTCTAATTTTGAGTCTGCCAGATCTGCCCTAACGTTATTCCCCATCTCCGTCCAAGCTTTAATAGTGACCGCTTTCCTTGCGGTATTTCAAGAAAGTATTAAAACGTGTTTAATATTTTTGATTTTGTTTACTAAATTACATTTTACTACATACAAAAGCTTAAAAGAAATAATATCCTCATTGATTACAATTCATATAGTTAAAATATATTGGATGCTACCCGTATGTTAAGCTATCGAAATATCACTAATTTCTTAAAATTCTAGTATATAACATTACAATATCGTTTTTGTTAAATATGCAATATATTTATCTTTGGTTATTAAAAATTAATAAATATATTATATTTAAATAAAAGTTGAATTATTTTTAGACTCTATAAATTATATTTATTCATACGGGATAGAAAACCTTAGTTTTATTCTTGAATAACTCTACTTATTCCCCAACGCCTTATGTCCTATCAAATTTTCAAAGATGTCCCAGGTTCTCTCAAACCCTTTATTGCCTGCACTTCCCAACTCGAGCCAAGTTATTTCCTTCAACTTCTTTTATTGGTATGAATATCTTCCATAATGCTTTTTGAAGTGCTAACTTCTTTACTCGCGGTGAACAAAACTTGAGATGAAATCATTACTTTCGCGTCATGCTATTTTTGAATCGCATACCTTACGTCATATACGCTACAACATATGATTTCATCTATCAGCTGATTTTGTGTTTCAGGTTATGTTGTAGAGCAGCCGTTTTGCACTTAAAATATTATTAAAAAGTTTTAATCAGTTGATTATTATATTTTTGAAATCGAAACGGCTTTGTCTTGTAGGTTGTACAAGAAAAAACACCTTTGTTTACTAAAGGATTGGATGCCATTGTTGGTTAGTGTTTCCGGTTAAATGATTACCCTTTCAAAACGTAATTACTCTCTAATAACATTTTCACAGAACATAAACAATTTTCATTCAATATTAATTTTTATAAATTGTTTATTGTTGGCCAAGGAAATTAAATAAAATTTATTTTACAATAAAACTTATTAAATGATTTTGTATTTACAAAAAATAATGAAAAATAAAATAAAATCAGAGAAAATCAAAATCATAAAAAATAATTCTAAATAAGTCATCGGAGTTACAGAATATATAATTCTCTTGAACTATATATTTAAGTTCATCAAAGGCTAAAAGTTTGTAACCACTCTGAAGCTAAAAGTTTAAAGTCGAGAGTTCAGGGAACTTTATTACTCCCCACAAATGAAATTTAATTTCTCAGAGTGTAAAGTTGGAGTAATTTTATGTAACTCCAAATTCACTTCTACTAACTGGTTCTTGGTTTCATGTAGATGAGAAGGCATGTATGTAAATAAAGTACCTGGATATGAACACAGTTTTAATAATACTTTTTTTTTGTTTGTTTATTGAAACCATGCATTTTACAAACTGATTTTTTTTTAACAAGCAAGGGTATGTGTTTCGATAAAATTCAGATATAAGATTAAATTTAATGATACGGTTTCTACTGTTTGACTGAAGAACTTAATAAATATGATTTTTTAAAGTTTGTAAATAATAAATTTTATTTCTCAAAAATGTTTGTGGTAAAACTACAAAATATTAGGACTTCACTAATTTCTATATGCTTTGGTGTGGTTTCCCTGCAAAAAACCATTATGGTTATCATCGCCATAGCTAGTTATATATATATGTACATTTAAAAAACTTTATTTTATGTATAACTGTGGGCACTTTAAACACAATTGCCATACGTATTCAATATCAGAAAATCAGTATTTATTCAAAAAAACATATTCCTATAGTTGTAAACATGTATAAATACAATGGAGACTCAAACAGACTAAACACGGCGTATTGTAGGCAATTAAATACCGGTGGTAAACGTAAAACCATGAGCGGATGATGGAAGAACATAAACAAAATATAAGAACACAATTCAAAATTTTAGTAAAAAGTGGTTAAACAAGTAAAGAATTCCAAAACTATTCTTTTTAAAACTTCATTTAATAACTATAAACATATAATATTCGGTAAAACAATAGAACAAAGATGGAATTTATAAGCTATAGAGGTATCATATAAAATTGTGATACACCTACATCTTAATAGACACAGTAGGTCTTAAAGCCACTGTAAACTCTTTACAACCCATTAAATAACTAAAGAATTATCCAGATTTCTGTAATTATTAAAGTGAGTTGAAGTTGTAATGAGAAAAATATTATAAAACTTACCTTCTTTATACATTTTATACAGTGAATCTTGATACATATATACAGTGCCACATGAAAATTTAATCTTATATAAATGTATTATTTAACAAGGAATTTATTATTTGAAATTAGAGCATATATTAGAGATTTATTATTGTTAATATCTAATTATAGATATGAACAAAAATACCTTTGTAAATCATTTGAAACAAAATATTTTATTAATAATTTTATCCTAAACTTCTTCCTCCTCTCTCAACTTAATTATTTTATAATCACTAGTTAAATAAAATACTTTTAAATGTATGTAATTGATTACCTTATTTAAGATTCTCGCTACCAGCCTTTTCGTTTAATTTTTACTTATTTCGTATAATATACATTAGAGGTTAAGCTCATCGTTACAAGTTTAAATATGTCACCCTCTACTATGAAATATAACACTGTTAGTTGCTTCTGGTCTTAGTCTGAGCTACCAGTACACACATTTGATTTTAAGATGTCATAATAAGTAAAAAATATTATAAGTAGTTATTGCGTAATTGATTGAATACTTTTGAATTTAATTTTTGACTCGTTTCGAAACAATCGTTTCAATGACGAAGCCGACCTATCGCTAGATCGGCTTTATCAATGAAATGATTGTTCGAAACACACCATCAAGTAAGTTTAAAAGTATTCACTTAGTTACGCAATAATTACTTATAATTTAATTAGTGAGTTCAAGATAATTACTACAGGCAACTTTAAAAAACTATTGCCTCTAAAAGTATTTTTTTTATGTTGAAAGAGATTTATTTTATTCTATTTATTTTATTTTTAGAGTGTTTGGATACATTTCCTATTTGCTTGGATATTTTCGAAGGACGTTTAATATTTCTAAGAGCGGTTACCTTTAGCTATGTAGAGTTACGAATGGGCACTACAAAATAAATTTGTCATTTTTCTCTTTTTTATTACAGTGCATTTTATATCAGGCAGTTTGTTTCAAATAATGCTATTGTGTTTCTTCTCTTTAAAATGTTAATAATTTTGCTTCTCGCCAACAGTCAATCAGTTGATTGGTTAAAATTAAAATACACTTTTAATAGTTTTCAGTAGCGGCTAAAATATAACATAACCTTGTTTTGTAGTATTTTAAAGTAAACGACTTTAAATAGGTTAGATTTTCAAGTACTGATGCTTTTTCTTCTTATCAAAAGCTTATTTTTAGGATAAATATAAATTTCTGTTTACAGTAGAAACTTTTAGGGTGGTTTTTATCTCCCTCTCTTGCTCAGCATTATTCTAGCGACACGGTTTTCCAGAAAATAGAGACAGAATATGTAAATATTCCTCACAGTCAAGCAACTTCTTAATTCAATAAAGTGATGGATAATGTATTTGAACTTTAAATTCCTTTCACGTATTTCTGTAGAATGCAAAGAGGGTAGAGTGTAACTAAATTTAGTTCGGGCCATCGGAGACTTTTAAAAGGAAAGTTTGAGTCCACTTCTGTAACCCTATAGAAGCGAGGTTGTCAAAATAAGGGATAACGTATAAGAAGCTAATTAGAAACACCATCTATTGGCAAACCTAAAACGCCATTTTAAGTGAGATTTAGTATTAAAATGATTACACTTGGATGTTTGTTTTTTAACATTAAGTGTTTAAAAAACATAACACTTGCTATAGATTCTTTGTTTGACGTTAATTACCATGTTGATTTTCTGTATCTTAGTTTCTGGTTGATTTTTTTTCAATTACGTTCATTAGTTCACACTCTGTCTATTTATATCTTGTTCAAATTTTCTGTCGTTAATAAAATACTTTTCAACTATTCACTCAAGTTCAAATACATTTTTTTAAAACTTGTAGTGGATATGAATTGATAATAATACATTTTCTTCAAATATGAATTAATTGATTAAGTTTTATTAATTAATTTGAGTTTTATATAGGAGAAAAACGTTTCACAAAATGGGCAAGCTATGGAATATGGTTATTTCGTCTCAACTAGCTGAAAATAAGTGATAACATATGATTTCATAAAATACCTGATTTAATGTTGTAGGTTATGTTGAAGAACAGCTGCTTTAACGAGTAGGTTATGTTACTTTATTTATATCAATTGCAATTATTTAATAAAAAGTATGTAAAATAAATTTATTTTGTTTAGCTGGGTAGGAATGGACTTTTGTTTATATAACTAGTTTATTCTAAAAGCAATCAACCAGTATGAATAAAAACATCCACAAAGCATAACAAAATAATTGTAATAATGATATGTTACGTAGTGGGCATAAAACCCTCTAGGGAAGGACATAAAAGAGATACGCTATCACAAGTCTATAGTTACGTACCTCAATGACACCTAATCTCTATAAGAGTCGTACATACGTCATTTACATCCTTTTGTAATAAGAAGAATAAGAAATGGTAGATAGAATCAGCCAGGGTTATGGAAAGTAATTAATAATTCCCTGCTACAGGGAAATGGGAAAAAATATAACATCGTATTAAACCATTGCCTTTATCTTTACAAACCTTTGTCTTTCTACTTTTAGAAAGCTTTTGATTAGGGTGAAAAGGGGTCGCAACCCTCTACCTCTGAAACGGAGATTTTTTTAAAAAATATAATATTTCAAAATTTTGTATATAATTTGAGCTATTTTTAGTAAATACCCCATGATATTCTTTAACAAATGGTTTGTTTCATATTTATTTTAAATTAAAGTAAATCAGTATGAAACAATCTTTGAATTAAAATGAACATATTGGAAAGAACCCCAATACCACAAACATAATAAAAAATAACAAATAAAACAAGATACCTAAGACTAAATCCTTATGTACATTTCGATGACCATGTCATCATCATCATTATCAGAGGTTCTAATTACAAAATTACAATCAAGCAAACAAGAAGTTTCAAACTAGAGTGGCTTTGTGAGTGTTTGAATGCTATTAGTAGTGGCTGTAAATAACAGTTTATCATCCTATTTTGAGGAATTTACAACTTTTCAGGCCTACATTTGGAGTGCGGGATTGTTTACATGAACCATTTATCAATATATCAACACTACGTCTATCTTAGTCTCATTACATTACTACGGATCTGTCTAACATTACATTATTCTTCGTCAATACTTCGACATAAATGAAACAATATCTTAGAAACAATTATATTAACTTTACTTTGCAGTTTGTGTTAATATTATAACAATTAATTTATGGCCACAGAATGTAAGAGTTTAAGTAAAAACCTATACATATTTGCGATTGAGCATCTATTTGTAGTGACCTATTCAAGAAATCTTCTATGAAATTGTTGTTTAGTATTTAATAAAAAAATTTAAAACGTTATAGCAAAATAATGATTTTCTTTTAAATTTAATGTCATTAAAAAAAATTACCAAAATTATCTGAACAAATTATCTCTAAAATAATCCAACAGATATACAAAGTTATATAAAATTCTACTTTAAACGGTTATGTGAAACCAAACATAAATAAAAATTTGGTAATACTTTATTATTTCTACTATAAAAATAATTTCTAAACGGTTTTTTAAAAAATATAAATTGCTTTACATTTATAAAAACTTAAAAACACAACGATTTAAAAAAACATACAATTTATTAAGATTCAAAATTTCATCTCATACGTTTAAAAAAAATGTTTCGTATTTAAGTTTCAATTGTAGCACTATTAATAAATTTATTCTAGTGCACTACATAAGACAATTTATGAATGAGCATATAAGTTATCAACATCAGCTGTTGTCTGATAGGACTTGAGGAGAACTAAAAACAGGATGTCGTCTACCGGCCACTGCCTTTTATTTAATATTCAAACGCTAAAACCTTACAAAAAAGCCAACATATACAAAAACGTTTAGAGCATTTTAGGTTAGGAGAGTCTCAATATATCTGTATTAGGGAGAGAGAGGGAGAGAGAGAGAGAGAGAGAGAGAGAGAGAGAGAGAGAGGCAATACAAATGTGTTATTATTACCATGGGCTCTAGCTCAAGATACTCTAATAATAACAAAATTAAAAAAGCGCTATTGGCTAAAAATATATTTTGGTGCAGTCCGTACATACAATGTTTATAAGAACAAATAACCATTAGGTATTATAAAATTAATTTTTCAAGACAGTGTAAATTTGATATTACCAAAGTCATTGAAATGAGTATCATCTATAAAGATCGGAGCCAGACGGCAAATATCGCGGATGTCCCAAGACTACGCCCTTATTTCTAACCCGTTCGTCAGGTTTCACTTTCGGCGAGCGTAGGCCTACCAGAACAATGGCTTTAACGCCCAACCGTTTAATGGTTGAAAAAAACGTAAAACAACACCGAGAAAGTGGTTGAACCAGATGTCAACTGCCTCACGGTCAAGGTAGCCACACCCTTTGGCAAAAGCGAAAGTTATCTAGAAGGCATAGTTAGTCTCTTCAACAAGCGGAGATTTTTGCAACTATTAAAACTGCAGTTTCTTCTAGGTTAGTATATTGTTGATTATACAGTTGTTACTTCCGGTGCGCGCAACTTCCGTGTCCTGCAATCTTACCGGAAATGATTACGAGATCTCTCTAGATATTGTTTTCGATGTCCTGCGTTCCCAGAGTATCGAATTTTCTGAGGATGTTTGTTTTCAACTGAGGAAATGTAATGTGCTGTTCACAGCCTATATGGATAAATTAGATACGGTTATTATACAAAATGCTTTACAAGTGTGGAAATTGTGTCAGGAGTGGGGAAAATAGTACAAAAATAAACTACTCGAAAACAAACTAGAAATAACTTCCTCTTTTCTTTTTGAAAATTGAGAACAACTCCTATAGTTTGATTGAATTAAACTTTATACATTTTGAAAAACTAATCATTTTAGTACCAACCTGTGGTACCTAAATTTAAAATAATTAAAATAACTCTGATGAATAACTCGGATGTCTGCATATAATAAATAGCTCTATAAATAACAATGTCTATAATGACTATAAATTAGAAAGAAAATATTAAATACTCTTGCAGTAGGTAATTATTAACAGAGCAGTCTTTCATGAATCTCAAAATTCCACACGATTAAACAGTTCTTCTCCCATGAAACTAAGCATAGTTGGGAACAAAGGAATATGGATTTATACTTACTCATTCCTCCCAAACTTATTTAGGAGCAGGCAGTTGTTTATTCATATAAGACTAAAGTATCCAAAATATTCCAGTTAATGAAGGTAAATACATAGCATTACAGCAGAATTCTTTGAGCCTTCACCGATTTTCATGAAAATTCAAAATCAAGCTTATTATTATTTCCTTAACATCAAAAGTGATAAGTGCTCGACATGTGGTTTTTTCTTTTTAGGGGTAAACCACCCCTTCTTCTTAAAATTAAAAAAACATGATAATTTAAGTATTCTATTCGTGGAAATATTATTTATTTATGTAGAATAAATATTTTTAAAACCTTTTCAAGCATGATTTATGATTCCCAATAGTTTTCCAACCCTTAGAAATAACCCCTCAAGTTGAAAAGGATGGAAAAATTGTATTGTCTCCTTGAAATAATAAATCGCACATTACCTATTCACAAAACATATGTTTATTGCTTATGACATATTTATTCATATACTGTGAATTTTCAAAACTTAAAAACCACCCCTAATTCTGAAATCAATAAAAAATATTTCTTAGCAACTTTAATTGTTTTATTTTTGCATTTATAAATATTGAAATCGTGTCTACAAAATATTGAAAAAAATCTTTATTTTTGTGAAAAAGTAACTCCCAAAACTACCCTTTGTCATGAAATTATTTAAAAGTTATATTTTAGCAGGTTTAATTGTTCGGAACCTTTTTCACTCCTTATGATTTATTTTTATATTTTAATTTCTCAACCCTTCCCTTACTATTTACTTTACCTACGTATACATAAATAATAATAATAATATACATAATATATGATATTCCAGATAAAAATATGTGCTCCTAAAATTTTTCTATGAAAATGCTATTGCTTTATTTACGATAACTCCGTTATGTAATGCTATCGGGTTCATCCAAAAACCATTTTAAAGGAAATTACAAGGGCTGTAAGAATATTTACATTTCCATTTTTTTAAACCAATTACTTTCACCAAGTCGAAAGCTTAAAGAACTCGAGTCACATGATCAACATAACTAAATTTACAATTCTAAAGTTGATATCTCAATTGTTTTTATCCTGTAGAAAAAAACAAATAATTTATTCATAAGACCCCTACATTTTTATTATTAACATATTTTTAGGTATATTTATTAGTTTTAGAGTTATTTAAAACTAAGATTTTTTTTGTAAAATTTGAAAAATTCTGATTATTTAAATCTTTCTTTTTTTTCAAAAATAAGCATTCAATAGGTCAAAGTTATTGAACTCATTACTTATACTAAAATAAATTAAATCTTACAGAGATTTTTATAAATATAAGTTTTGGTGGAAATTACTTACATTTTATTTCTTACTTTTTCTTAAGACAATAGAGAGTCCCATTTTATTTTCATTATAACGTGGTTAGTTTTGATGTTTTAAACTCAACTTGGAGCTCCTTCGAAATTTATTTTTAAAAAACTATTAAAAGTTTTCTATAGGTATTTGCCGAAAAATTTGTCGATTTCCTGTTGTTTAACCTCAAATACCTGGTTTCTAGTATTCATAAATGAACCTTTTAAATACTTGAAAGTTGCTTTAGATTCAACTTAGAACATTTATTTAAACCACTATCTTCTTTTTTACTAGCTTCAATTTTGTTAAAAACAAAATGTTTCGAAATACGCACAGTTTTGAAGTTTTTGTATAAAGCCGTTTCAAAACATGCATTTTCCACGGAAAATAAACATTTTCAGCCATTAATAACTCACTTAACAAAAGAAACTTCAAATTATAAAAACTGCTTAGAATTTAACCCTTTATCGATTCCTGGGATTATTTTTAATAAGAAACTCCCTCCCTCCTGAAAAGGAGTGTCATTCACCCTCAGGATAAAAGCGCAAGTCGGTACTATGTCTCTTTTCATCCTTGAGGCACCCAATAACTACTCAACAATTTTCATGAAAATCGATGAGCTTCAAAGGTTTTTGAGAAAAAGCCTTCATTGACAGAATTAAAACCTTTGTTTAATGATTCTGATTTAATGACACACACACATACACACACACTAACACACACACACATACACACACACACACACACACACACACACACACACACACACACACACACACACACACACACACACACACACACACACACACACACACACACACACACACACACACACACACACACACACACACACACACACACACACACACACACACACACACACACACACACACACACACACACACACACACACACACACACACACACACACACACACACACACACACACACACACAGCCATCCTCTCTCTCTAGAATTTGATTGTGTTAGTAGCTTTTTACTACAGGCTGCTGTAATTTTTCCATAATTATAATTTATTTGTAATTTGTTTCATTATCAAACATGAATGAATTGTTCCCAACAGATGGTTAGGAGAGAAACAAATCCTAAAATTCTATCCGAGCATTTTGTCAGAAGACGTAAAAGTTACGAGCATAACACATAAATGCCCTCCTTTAATATTGTTACCGTTAGATAAACTTGTTAATTACTTTATTGTGTTAGCGGCCAAGATCTAGGCGCAAAATGTAATAACCCGAGACGCCAGTGAAAGTAGTTCCGAGTGCAATAAACGTGCAGGGGCCTGATAATGACGGGGAAGAGCCGAAACTACTGAACCGTAACGCGGGCACAAAGACGTGTATGATGGTCGCGTCGGTATTATTAGGTGAAATAAGGCTCTTGGGGATTTGATCTATGATAATATCAAGTATTGCGGGAAAGCCATTCGACTATATTAAAGCGGACGATTCATACATTGCACACTAGTGCTATATATAATCCATGATATTTGTGTTTGTATACCTAAATACGCTATATATTTATTAAGTGCATATTTATTAATACAAACATTATATAAGCAAGAGCAAAGTTACAAGTACAAATTTCTCTAAACGTTCCCCTACCACCGTTGTTAGCTTTAGCAAAAGCATGCTATCATGTTAAGCGATGAACCAATATTCTATTGTAGAGTAAAATCGAATGTAATCACGTGACATAATAATATCGTTTTCATTATATTCACAACGAAGTTTGCAAAAACCTTGGGGCAAATTACAATTAAAAAGTTATTATTGTGCTTGAAATATTTATTGTATACTTATATATATTATATTATAAAATATAATATATTCAATGTGGTAGAATATAATACCCGTTCCGGACCTATTTATTTTCTCTTTCTCTTCCATTTTATGTTTCATAGATACGTATGTTAGTGCTAAATGTATAAATTAAAATATAATTTATCCTTCAAAACGAATTCCTAAGCTCTGCTTTCGTAAATCTCTATGCCCTCGGAATTATCACAGTTAATAGGACCACCTTATGAATGAAATCCTGCAAATGTGATTTAGGGTCATTTTCTGAATTTACTCGTATGTAAAATAAGTTTTATTTAGTTCTGAATACAATTTTCTTTAATTGTCACAACCCTTTACAATATAACACTTACTTCTACATTCACCTAATCCTCACTGCTACCTATAATTTTCCCCATCATTACATATGGTCCTTCCATGTATCTTTCCACATCCCCCCAAATCTCTTCATGTTCTTCCAACTCATATCACATCCTCCCAAATTCGTTTACATATCCCACATCCTCTAACATCGTATAACGTTGTATACATCCTCCCAATTCCGTACACATATTACTCCAAGATCTATGTCATTCTACAATTTTTCACAAACTCCACATACTTCCACATTTCCTCATATCTTTTAAAATTTTTTCAAATCTTTCCTAATGTTATACATTCTTTACATCATCTCCCTTGTTCGTCTAGTCATTTCATATTTTGTCACATCGTTCCATATTCTACAACATCTTCTTAATTCCTTCCAAGTCCGTACGCCCTTCCATATCACTTCCTATCCTCACAGACTGAGAAACCCTTCTACATTTCACATTTTTTTTCAACTAAAATCAATGCCCATCTTTGATGTCCTCTCACATCCTTCTGCACTTATCCATATTCTTCCAAATTCAAGTCCTTCCTCTTCCATCCTTATGCCAATATTAGGGGTAAAAAGATTTCCCCCAAAATTACGATGTAAATTCATCCTTCATATCCTGCAAGTACATTTTATAGAAGTTAGAAATACTGTTCCTTTCATTATTATGAATTTTATAGCTTTTCTACTCTCTGCAACTATGTAAATTGTATAGAAATCATGTTGCAGTGCCATTTTAATTATGTACATAGTACAGTCGATATAGATGAAGGTCTTTATGCAACATATCTTATGCACTTTATCTCTCTTCATACTATTATAATAGTTTCGCTGTAAGTAGGCAATGAAATAAACATTATACCCTCAATACTACTTTATTCTGGTGTTTCATCTCTAATATTAACTAGAATTGTTAAATAAAAGGTTTGTTCTGGGCAGAAAATATTAGTTTATTCAAAACTAATGCAACAAATACACTGTGACAAAATCCGCTGAGAAAAGACTGGAGTTTAAAAAATTCAGTGTGCATATAAACAGATAGATAGAACACAATTAAATAAATCTAAAGAAAGCGTTATTTGTAATCAGTGGTGATGTTACGTCTTGTCTAAACAGAGAAGGGGAGTACGAGATTAGGAGAATTTGCATCAACCCACACACTGCCTGTTAGCTTATCCGATGTGGTCGACTGAGGGTTTATGGGATTGACTCATAACATGACAATTTCCCCTTTTAGAAAGATATTTAATACTAATTATAACATTTTAAATTTTTATTTTCTTTTTAAACTTTATTAAAAATTTTAAAACATATAAGAACATACAAACACGTAGCAATATATTTGTATACTTTATAACATGTTTATTTACTAATAATTTACAATTTAAACCTAATTTATACAACATAAATCATTTATGAACTATAAATGAGTACTCAATGTACATTTAAATTTATTATGTACTGATTTAAATTTAATAAACTTGACATGAATGTTTTTTATTGTCATTAATTATTATATTCCACATTTGCTTCAAATACCAAATTATGTTTGTTTATCTCTACAATCTTGTACTACTATTTAGTTACAACAATATTTTAACATGATTTTTTCACACAAAATTTGAAGATCATGAGGTCATTCTGAAAATAAAAAAAATATGTCTTGGGCATTTGTCAATTACGCTGTGACGATGGGTGTGCTAATATTTTTAAAACATTTCTAATATTCCAGTTTTTATTAAAAACAAATCTGGGTTGAATATTTGTAATAAAATTAAATCAGTGGATAAATAATAACAGAAACCTAAGTGAAGCTGAATATTAGAATCATTCACATCTTAATTTTAGTTATGGAGATGGGAAAAATATATATAAATTAATATCCTAATAGTTTATATTTACCCATTAGTTACTTAAGGTCATAAATTTTAAATACAAACGATTTTGAAATACAAACGATTCTACATTTACAATTGAAGACTTTTTACGGGACTGGTGTAGCACCATAAGGAAGAAATAAGAACTGTGTTCGACAGCTGTTTTACTTTCTACACATTAAACAATCAAACATCTGTTAAGGGAGAATGTGATGATTACTTAGTGAGGAATGGAGGAAAGGGTTATTGGAAAGTGATGTAACGCAGAAAAAACTAACGTCGGTAACTGGTCTTGAATCTTAGCCACTCAGTTGAACGTGTCGTTAAATAAATCACTGGTTTCGTAACCACTTAATGTACTCTCTCTCTCTCTCTCTCTTACACACACACACACACACACACACACACACACACACACACACACACACACACACACACACACACACACACACACACACAAACACACACACACACACATACACACACACAAACACACACACACACACACACACACACAAACACACACACACACACACACACACAAACACACACACACACACACACACACACACAAACACACAAACACACAAACTTACACACACACACACACACACACAAACGCACAAACACACACATACACACACACACACACACACACACAAACACACACACACACACACACACACACACACACACACACACACACACACACACATTTATTGGTATACGAACTATAATATATTGTTGCATAAAGAATTATGACTGACCAATGTTTACCAACCCATTGCTTGTTATTGTATAATATTAAACAAAAATAGTTATAAAGTTAAATACTAAATAAAAGTCAATAAAAGTCTCAGTCATACCAAATTAACTACATTCCAGTTTCATTGATGATGTCGCTTTCATCAGCGATTATTTGAAATTGCGGTCTAAATCTGTAACTGATAATGGCGGTAGCAACACCGAAATTAGTCACTATTGGTGATGGGTATTAGTAATTGGTGATTAGTGAGAAGTTGATCATAAGATTTTAACTTTGTGGAATATTTAACCATAGTAAATGTTTATTTTTTATTCCTAAATTTATTTTTTTGCAGGTTTTTACATTGAAACCTTCAGTTCTTTGGGAACCAAATTTATTAGTTTAGTATATTGAAGTCTTTATTATCTTTTCATTTAGGCTTATTCTTAACATTACCGAACGATTTCCAGTCTTCTTTTATAGTTTATTACGTATTACAATTTATATTTATATTTACCGTACACTTCCATTCATATAGTTTGTAGAAATTTACCATTCAAAATTAGTTATACTAATATCCTTAATATTTCATCACTTGTCCCTTATTTTCTTAATTAGTAATAATAATACAAGTTGTTTAGTTTCTTTTTCAATTCCGATTATTTTCTGTTCTTCTAATTATAGAAACGTCCTGTCAATCTCCAATCATTTTGTGTTACGTTTTAGTAAATTGCCATAGGTGGATCGAAGTCACAGAAGTGCCTTTCTTTTGAAATGAGAATCTGTGAACATTTAGGTAGGAATTTTCCAAAACATTTCACAGGTTAATGTTTTTCCACTGGGCGTTGAGCCAAACCAATCCCTTCCTTCGAAGTGAGTGTATTTCTTTTGCAGGTTTATTCACTGAAACCCTCAATTCTATGAGAACGAAATTTATTGGATCTTAGTTTAGCATAAAGGCATATTTATTATCGTTTCATATGGACTTATGCCTTACAGTACTAATATATTTTCAACTTTTTTTCACGAATCAAGTAATTACATCACGTGTTACAATAGCATTTGAATTTAGACGTTCTTATATATTACATACTGTATAACATACATGCAGTTTAATAATTTATGCAGAAAATTAATATAACGTGACGTTTACTCATGCTATTTAAAGTACTAGAAATACCTTGCGAAACAGCTTCAACCTAACATCACAGTAAAATTACATTCCTGAAGCGCAACAATGCACAATTATAAGTTAATACCGCTGCATGTTGGAAGATTAAATGAGCAAAATGTATGAGCAAAGTTAATACGGTATTTTGATAAAATGATATAAAATCATTTATGTTACAGCTCACATCTGGAGCGGTCTTTAACTCGATCAGGAATAAAACAGAATTTCTTTTCAACTATTACATACAGAAAAACGATTTACTTTCTTTTACGGGTTAAAACAATAAGATCGTCAAGTTGCTAACAGAAGAAATAAACCGAATAAAGGCACTTGTCATTTTCATTCGAGTTTAATCATACATTTTTATAAAGAAATAAAAAAAGAAATACCGATTAAAATAGATTCATATGCTATTAAAATAAATAAAGACATATATTTATAGTTTATTTGTCATAAATTCATACGTTATAACTTTATGTATCATCTAAAATACTACATGTAGAAAATACCATTTAAAAATGATTTAAACATAACTTCTAACTGAAGGCGAAGTCATCCGTTATGTCGACATAGTTCATTTTAAGCTTTGTGCTTAACGTTCATAAATGTTCGAGAAAATCCGTTCGTCCTCGGGTATCTTTCGCTTATGATGGGAAAATAATCTTCCTACAACTAAATGAGCTCTACACGCAGAAACAGATTTTAAAATGTGCTCAATTGTATTGTTAGGTTTTTACGTGATAGTGAAGGTAGTACACACACATTTAAATTGGTGTATGGGTTCTAAAAAATATCTTTTTTATAGAAATTTGATAATTGTTTTACCTCTAACTCATTGGTATTAGTAAGCCTACTAACCTGGAAGAATATGAATATCTATAAACAACATATGTTTTACTTACTTGCACTCTAAAATGCATTTGCATCTTTACTTTATTAATTATAAATTCAAAGCTATAGAAAATGCCATGAAAATTTATTTTTATGAAAATCATTAGCAATAATTCCTAATCTGTCACTAGCATATTTGTCAAACTTGGTTTATTTGGACAATAAACTAACCACAAAATAAGAAGGAAGATGTGTGCAATATTTGACCTCATTTGACCTTGGATATACTTCGGATCTCAAGAGAGCAAGATAAATAATCTTTAAGGCCAGACTCAAGACACCTCTTTCTCCCACACACACTCTCTCTGACCCTCTATCAACTACCACTCCTTTTCATCGCTCTAGTTTCCACTAGTCTTTTCGTCCTTCCTCCCTAATTTGTTTCTCCTCTCTCTCGTTATCCTATCTTTTCTCCTCCACTTAGCTTTTCATTCTCTTGAATATATAAATGGAATTACTTTTTATAATATTTTAAAGTAGTTTTAACACAGTGTTACAATTAATTAAGTTTTAATTTCAATTTAAACAAACATTTAGGAAAGATTGTCTGCTATGAATCCATGTAATTGTATTTTTTAAGCAGGTAAACAAATTACGCTATAAACACTTATAAAACTGATATTTTATTATGACTAATAGTTAAATTAAAATTAGTATTAAGTTTTTCCGCTTTTCATAATTACCGTTTGTGGAACTCAGAATTATCTGTGTTCGGCCTTGACTTACCAACGTAACTGAAATTTAATCCAAAGTACTTCGTCGCTTCTAGATTCTCTGTATGAATGTGACAGGGTTGTTTCAATTTTCACTACTCGATATTAATTCTTTGTTGTTTATGCCCTGCGGAAGTTAAAATTATTATTACTTATATAAAGCCTATTTTTTTACTGATGTACTTCTATGCAGTGGTAATTCAGTTTCAGTGCCTGTTAGACTTTTATTACATTAAATTAATCAGTTCATTAGAAAATGGTTTTATGGTTTTATAGGAGTCAGTCAGAATAAATATTATTATATTTTTAAAATATTATACAGGTTTGTCTGGTATTGAAATAGGGATAAAACATTATTAGAGGATATAACGTTTGATCACAGTCTAGGGATATCATAGGGTCAGCAGTGGCGAAACTACAATTTCATTCAATGGTGAAGAACAGTTGTATAACAGAGATACCGAGGGGGCAGCTTACAAGTAGTAGCGTGGCGATTGGGTATCACAACATAACGTGAGCTAATGAAATATTGTTGCTAAAGAAAAGTTCGATGAGTAACCTACTTCACAAGTATATATAAACTTTAAAGTATCTACTTACTTAAGAAATAATCTAATTACATATGATGTAAATCTTAACCGTTGAGAGCAGAACGTGGCCCTTGGGCTCCGGGGATCCACAAGAGAGGTTAAAAAACCTGAGTGAAATCTACTCATTTAGGGTCATATAGTGGTGTATATTAGTTGTATCCCCATGTAAGAAAAACTATAAGGAAGTGGTAGACCAAGGAAAGGACTTAGTGGTTCCGTAGCAATACGGCGAGATTATAGCATCGCTTGTGTGGGTATCATACTTGAAGTACGCCCGGTCTCCACCAGGGTGAATAGAGGTGTCTACCTCCTACTCTACATTGCAATATATAGAGTGCCATTTCATGTTTTTTTAAAGTTTTATAGAGTTATTTGGTATATTGCTTATATACATTTCAGAAGTTTTGATTTTTTTTACTCTTTAGGTTGTCGGTAATGCTTTAGAAGGATTGGAAAGGATTGTGAAGATTGTTAGGATTAAGTTAGAAATATAAACCGACTGATAGAGGATAACGGGAAGGGGCAACCTACAGCACACTTTTGAGGTCGCAAACTTGAAGTAGATCTAATGTTTATGACTATGATAAAAAGGAAAAGTTTCTACCCTATCCGCGTAGTTGCGTAAGAATTTAATGTATAGTGGCATCGGGACCAATTGTCCTTGCATTTGCCTTAGAGAGATCTCAATAGGCGAGACGGGAGGTGAAGAGGTGCGTTGAATCAGTATAAATGCTTTCCTAAAAACATTTTAAGAACTATCAAAACACTGATTTGCATGAAACGGTCGATATTAGATAATTTCGTTGATAAATTAGCTATGGTGTGTAATAAACATCTTAAAATATATGTAGGCATATCGGTTGCAGAAGTTGTTGATTTATAGAATATTCTGAAAATATAACATATTTTCAGGAGTGGTAGTACACGAGAAAGCGGGAGTAAGGAAGTGCACGGTTAGCTGGACGTCGTATGGACGTGTAGTTGATTTGATTTTTGCATCAGAGTCGGAAAATACAATTGGTTTTCGAAACATTAATGTTTTGTTAAATGTAATACTTTAATGTACAGTTAACCGGCGAAAACTTCTAAGCGCATCTGATTACCTTTAAACTATTAGAAACTGTAAGAAAAACAATACCAGTCAGAGAAAGTAAATTTTTAAGAAAAATCCAAAATCGGATCAAACAGAAGGATGCATTAACTACACACTACATAAGTAAAAAAAATAAAAACGGGCAAAATAAAAAGGATATGGAGGGTGTAATATATTGTTATGTGAAATTGTACACCAATGTTACGTTTTCCAGGTAACATAAAAAAAAAAAAATTCCGATACTCTTTTGAGCAAAAGTGATTGAAGTTCCCCGAATGTCGTTCGGTTCATTGCGTTGGAAAGAGCTGCCTGAAGTAAGGTCTATGAAAGGATATCTCTAAGGAAATTACTTATTTGAAAGGAAAATATGTGAAACAAGAAACGGCATGTTATTGAAGTGATGGAAGAAATAGTATGTTATTTAACTAATGGAAGAAACAGTATGTTACTGAACTGATAGAAGAAACAGTAACAAGTTATAAAACATTTTTTTTGTAAAAGTCAATTCCTACTTGGGTGAATAAAGAAAATTATTTGTTTCGTTTACATTATAGTAAATAATTAGAATAAAATTAAAAATAGTAACATAACCTATGCGTCAACATAGCTGTTCTATAAATATATCATAAATATTCTGTTTTATGAAATCATGTTACCACTTATTTTAAGTCAAATGGGACAAAATATTTATATTGCATACCATGCCCCTTCAAAGCTTAATATCTTGAAAGGTTTTTTTGCCATATAAAACTAAAGTTGATCCATTATATTCAATTTAATGAATTATTATTTAAAAGAACTGTATGAACATCAAGTGTCATTCAATACAAGTTTAAAAAATGTATTTGAACTTGTGTGAACAAATAAAAAGTATTTTATTAAAGATTGAAAATTTTATATATATGTATTTAATAAATTAAAAATATTTCAAAAACAATAATACTTTTAATGTGTGTTTGTGTGTGTGTATGTGTGTGTGTGTGTGTGTGTGTGTGTGTGTGTGTGTGTGTGTGTGTGTGTGTGTGTGTGTGTGTGTGTGTGTGTGTGTGTGTGTGTGTGTGTGTGTGTGTGTGTGTGTAGGGAGTGTGTGTGTGTGTGTGTGTGTGTGTAGGGAGTGTGTGAAATAATAGAAGGTATTAAAAATAAAATTAATAAATACCAAATAAAACACGAATTCAATAACTAATTTATTTTAATAATATAATATTCGTCATAAAAAACTGATAAAAATGAAATTTCAATTAGACATAGGTCTTAGAAAGAGTGAAAGGAAATGTAATACAAAGTCAGTACAACTATATCTTAATATGGGGAAAGTAACACAACGTGTAATATAACTCCAGCGCAGTTGATATAAATTGGATGATAAACGAACTACGGATATAAATTGGATGATAACACAGGATGCTCTACTGAATAATTCATACTCACACACATACGAGTGCGCGCACACACACACGCACATACACACACACACACACACACACACACACACAAACACACACACGCACACACACACACACACACAGACACACACATACACACACATACACACAAATTATAGAACTAACAAAAATGTAACATACAAAAAAAAATGTCTTCACAATTAAAATACATTTATGTAGAAAACATTTATTGTGAAACATTTGTTAAAATGAATTTCACTGTTAATACAGAATAAATTCTAATTGTGATAATATATCGTAAGTATTTACAGATACAGATGTATTGATAATTTAGACACATCTAGCTGATAATGTCAAGATATTTCTTAACACAAAAAGTCTATGTTAGTATTTTGTCTAAATACCTTATTTCCAAAAATGATAGTTTTGTACTTTCATTATATAACGACCAACCAACTTCGCAAAGAAGCTTATATTTATCATGAATTGATTAAAACATTCATCCCATGAAATAGAACCTACTTATTCGACCGTTAGCGCTCAACATCCGTTTGCTATTTCTAGTTTCCCATTGTTTCGTTTCTACCTAAAGTTGACACAAAAACCCACTCATTGTTCTAAGTGTTACAATACTGTAATTGTAGTGAAAGACGATTCGTCCGCCGAATATCTTGGATAAAAACACCTTCCACGGCATGTTTAGAGGAAGTTAGGATATTTCCTGAGCGGCTTTCTGGCCTTGTTAAAGAACAAGATACAACGCAGACTTTCTATTTCTGTGAAATGAAAATCCGTGATTAATCATTGAAATTCCAGCTGATGTTATTGTTGTGACCGGAACTTCGGTGGAAATTATGTATTAAAAACGCTCTTTTGTAACTTTCAAAGCGGATGTAACGAGTATAGGCCCATTGCAAAGCGTGTTTTAGGATCCGTGCACACTTCTTGGAAGCTGGGGTAAAAAGTGAAAAGCTAATTCATAGAATCTAGAAAATCCTTATTGTAGACAATAGCCATTACCTTTCTTTGACAGCATTTATTATGTGAATATAGTATATTCAACACTTTATTCAATTATGGCAAATGTTTGTAACTTAATTTCAATGAAATAACCCGATTTTTTGTCAATATTTTTCTTTTTTTAGGAAAACATATTTGAAAGATGAAACAAATAAATTTATCATGTCAAATAATGCTGGCGCATACTGGTTAAGACACCGCGCTGTACGGCATTTTGTCTTGAGGCGCCGTAAGCGACGAGGTTTGCATTGGTTTAAATGGAGCTGCAGCACATTGGATCAGCCACGAAAAGGCAAGGCGAAGCAGTGCCTTAAGGCGCTTTGTACTGCTGCATCTACTTTCGTTTCGTCGGGCAAAGCCATAACACAAATTGTTCTGCGCATGAGCGGGGATATCGCTGATAAGTGTTTTGTACTCTTGGAATAAATTTTATACTAAAAGATGCATTTTTTGGGTAAAGTGTTAGAGAATAAGCAACAGTTTGCAATATATTGTTATTAAATTTCTTCTACTAACTCACACTCTCCTTTGTACAAATTTTCAATCGTTAATAAAATACGTTTTTATTCATCCAATCATAGTTCAAATATACATTTTTAATCTGAAGTGGATGACAATAGATATTATTACAGTTTCTTCAAATATTTATTCATTTCTTGTTCAAATCGCTCTAAAGTTAGTGAATCAGAAATAAAGAAATTGTTGACGTCAGCACACTCCAGCGTGACCGCCGATCGAACATAAAACATACAGAAAAATTCGCTTCAGTCAGGCCATATCGACGAGAAGTTTATTTGTCTGTATCTTTTGTCTATTGTATGACTATTTTGGGAGTTTGGATCGTTTAAAAAGCTATAGATAAGGTTAATTTACTTAGTATTAAAGGTAGATATGTCCAAACAATTTTAATGACATGAAAAAAATGTGTCCTATTTTGAACTTGTATTAAAATATTTTTTTTTAACCAAAAGCATTGTGGAACTGGGGATGCCTTGCCGTATGCTGCTACTAACCATCGGGCAAGGCCCGGCAAGGCAAGACAAAAACGTCTCTTCTCCCTAGCGCCTTGCAGTACCGTATCCGGTCTACGGCCGGCCTAAGAAACCAAACTCACCAGGCCAGTTGGTAGGGTTATGAAAATGTTTTAGTACCCTTAGAAACATGAAATCCGTTTTATAATGAGGTATCCTTAAAATTATATTTAAAACAATTTTAAGAGGAAAAAATAAAGTTGTTTGAAATGTTTTGAAGAAATGTTATTGTTTTTATTGTACGAGTAATTTAATTAGAAGCACGTTTAGCTGTTATTTTGATAAAATATTGTTAAAGTGTTTCCAATGTTGTATGTAACTCTAGAAAATACATAAATATCTGAGATAATTTTTTTTTCTATACACACATAACTTTAAATGCAATTTAAAATGATCTTAGCGTATTGTTTCTATGAAAATTTAACATGGAATTTCCTTAATACGTTCATATTACTTCGCTGTCTGTCGGTTCCGTACAAAATTTCGAATTCGTTATACTTCTGGCTTCTTGATATTGTACATTTTTGTAATATTAGTCATAGCTCAGACTTGCAGTAATATTAGGTTATTAGGTTAGTGAAAATTTTGGTTATTGGACATTCAGTATTACCTTGTAATTGATTTTATACTGACTTGTCGATATCAGATACTGTCATGACAGCGCCGTGAAGAATGGGTAAAACGTTAGGATGAAATTGTACTAAAAAAACATGTTTTACAACAAATGCTGTAAAATCTGTCAGAAAAATGACACACGAAAAATCTCAGAAAAAACATAAATAAATCACTTACACTTTTAGAATGTTTTAAATAGGGATGGGCCGATTCCGATTCTCGATTCCAGGAATCGTCGATTCTAGTGGTATCGAGGAATCGTCGATACTCGATTCTTCATTCATAAAAGTGTCGATTCCGATTCCTATTTTGTTAACTATTAAAATATGTGTGTGGAGTAATTTACTGAAAAAATAATTAATTACCAACTATATCTTATTTTTGTATTAGTTGATTTGGATGAATTAAATGATTAAATTAAACTAAAATATTATTATTTATGAAGCAACAACAATCAAGATCGTAACCATTTCTGGTCGTTTGACATCGCTCGTCTCTCTCTCTCTCTCTCTTCGATACAACACTCTCCCACCCCCACGTGTCTTACTGCCACTGATTCATAGATGTCAGAACAAAACACACAAAAAGTACAGTAAAAACTCGATTAACCGTCACCGTCGGGACCGTGGCCATGACGGTTGAGCGAATAGACGGATAACAGAAACACTGTATTATTCCTCCAAAGCTTAACCTCAATCAATTATATTATAGACAGATATTACTCTCACGGTAATGTAATATATTTTGGAGCGAAAAGAAAATAAACACGATTATAATAGCAAATGATAGGCTACTATTTATTACATGATAAAAAAATCCGCACAGTAGCTACAAATGTAGCAAAATAATGTACAGTAATATAAACTTACAGGTAAAATAGTTCATGTAGTTTGAACTATCACTATATCACGTGTTATCTAATATGTTTTAAAAATTCCTATTGATAAATCAAGGTCGAAGATTTTAAGTAGCCTATTACATTGAAACAGAACTTTTAAAGGGTTTTGCCGTATGACCAAGATGTTAACTAAATTAATTATTAGAGACCTAGCATGTAAGCTAATATAACATGAAAGAATCGAGAATCGACTAAAGAATCGAGAATCGAAAGGAAAATTTTAGAATCGAAATCGGAATCGGAATCGAAAATTTTAGGAATCGGCCCATCCCTAGTTTTAAACTTGCCTATAGTAGCACTTACTTTGCTTGTTGAGGACGGCCGTTTCGGGAGATGTGTTCCTTCCGATGTCCTCAACAAACGGCCGTCCTCAACAAGCAAAGTAAGTGCTACTATAGGCAAGTTTAAAACATTCTAAAAGTGTAAGTGATTACTAGTAGCTCACGTGAAGATGGAATCAACAAATGGAAATGATAAATAAATGTTTTTGTAAACACAGTTTTAAAACAGGCTAAAAAGTAAAAAAGTATAATTGATATATATTAATTATTTTATATAGATTAAAACACCCATAAAATGTTCTAAATATTTGTGTTAGTTATTTTAATAGGTAGGATATCCAGTAGAACGTCAGTATAATGGATTAGTAGGAGCTGAGGGTTGTAGGTTTTAATGAAAGGCCGATATAAAGCAAACACAGAAACAAAACTGTAAAAGATTATTAAAAAGAGATAAACCGGTTTACAGATTAGTTAACATACTAAGTATCGTTAAAGTAAAAACCAATTATTGATAGGACTCAAAGTATTTTTTTCTGACGTTTAGTTTGGAATACCTGAGTTAGGTATTGAACTTATTATGATTTTGTTTTAAGGAACAAAATTCTCGTTAGTAACTTTTTGCTTGGAGTAAATTGTATTATTATTGGCTTACAAAACCTTTATCAACAGCTGATAAATCAGTATTATAAATATTACTGCTATGTCTTCACTATTTCAGTTCTTTTGCAACATTTTTAGGGCAAAAGGAACTTGAAAGACAGTATAAGTAACAGCAATAACAGCCGTTTAGGAGCTAGTTTACGTGAACGGCAGGCGGTGTGATTTATACGGTTTAATAGGGTACGTTATAATGAGGTTATACTGTAATTGTAGAAATATTAATACTAAATATTTGTAAAGTATAATAATAAAACCGGAGACTCTGAAATAAATAGGTGATGCAAGAACGATCACCTACAATGTCATTTCACTACAGCTGATGTAAGAGACATTGTCTATTGCTTCCTATGTTTTGATTTTACAGTTATTTAAATTAATTTTTTAAACTTTTTTTATTAGCTCACACTCTCTATATATTTATATATATGTACAAATTTTCAATCGTTATTAGAATACATTTATAATAATCCAATCTCGTCCAAATAATTTTTTTAAACCTACAGTGGATCAAAATTGATGTTAACACAGTTTTTTTCAAATATTTATTCAATAAATAAATTATAAAAGTTTAGGGATCTAGGACGGATTTAAACTGAGTATCGTTATGTTAAAAATCTAGTGGTTTTGCCACTCAGTCAACTTTCCTATAGCCAGAAAATTATTTCTCAAAAAGGTATATGAGTTTTTCCTTTTCTCTTATCTGGTTGTCGTCGAAATTGCACAACCTTAAGTCATAGCCATACGTCACAATATACCTATAGGCCAATAGTATGTTTTAAAATTCACTATCACAAATATTAACGGAACAATCTGTACTAGGTAATTAACCTGTATGAATTAGGAGAATTTAGCCCGTTTGTATGCTTTTCTCTTTAGCCCGTTTTAAAATCTATTAAAAAAATAACTGTTCATAAATAATGAAATATAATACAAGAAATAATTACACTTGTTGAGTTTTTGTTAGTGATGTGGTATAAACTTAACTCTTACGTATTTATCCGTGGTCTTACACAACATATGTTTGTGGTTTACCACATCCCTTTCGCCATTCATTTTTTCCATGTACATCTTCCTCATTATGATCATTTTTTAAAAATTATTAGTATTTGTTTGTTCCATTGGAATCTAGATTGCCTCTCTTTCATCTTCTTTTTGGTTTCCATTTGCACACTCTCTTAGTGGTATTCTTGTCTCGTTATTTCTTTGTGTATAAATATTTGAAAATAGTTTTCGTTTCTATTTGTGCATTTAGAGTATCTTTTACATTAATTTGTTTCTTTACGTTTTCATTTCGTACTTTGTCTTTCAATGTTAATCTACATCATTCATTCCAATAATTTATCACCCATGTCTCTAAAGTGTACAGTGTGCAACTTCCTACTATTGTTTTCAAGGTTTAGTGTTTAGTATTGTTTGGAATGTCGTCGCTTCAAACCAATGATTATAATTGTCATGTTGTGTCTATTTACAGCACTTTTACAAAACTCTATCTTTACTGATGTATGTAAAAATACTCGTTACTAATAGGGTTATGAAAAAAATTAAAAATCCCCTAATTTTTGAAAGTAGGAATGGTTATGAATGTTTTATGCTATGTTGATGTAGCTAGTCTTAAATGGTGTCCTATACTTAATAACATGTCTCTATGCTGCAAAGAAAATGAATCAACAATGCAACTCGGAAACATCGTTCTTTAGATTTCAACTAAAAATTTCCCAATGAAAAACACATTAATATCCCTATTCACAATGACAAAGAATATAAATGATAATCTACATAATTACTTCTATGACATTTGAAAAGAAATGGTTTTGTACAAAGGCGTCTGGCAGGTTACAGTTCTTGCTTAGCCTTTGATCTGCATGAATTTTACGTTTTTGACGTTACCATCGACACTGATCGTATCGGATTCATTGTGTCGACGCATAACGACATGATAACGTCTGTACCATTGATTGGTGGCTTGTGGCTTTCTAAACGTCTACGGGCAGGATAAAACAAGCGTGACAGACATCCGAGAGGTTTTAGACAATCTCCAAGATCTAATTACATGCTAATGTTTCGCTTTCTTTCCAGACCTAGGGTGGGTCTAGACGATAGACCTAGGTTAGACCTTTCTCCAGCCAATCTGTACTTCATTAACATGACAATGGACAGTTGTTCTATATCTTGCTCTCGCTAGTTTGTGAATTACCTCTGGGTTAAGGTTTAACACTTGTTTTGTAATCATATTGAATTGACGGTAGCTCAATAGGGACATGGTATAAAAATCGGTCTGTCACTCTATCTTGCAGACAACACAAAAACACATGATATTGGCTTTTTTATTTGCAATACTTAGGTATGAACATTTTTTGTTTTGTTTAATTTATTTATATATTTCAATTTACACTGCAGAGAAAATGGCTTGGATATATTTTATATGACATCAAAATAAAAAAAATAAAAAAATATGCATAAACAGTATATACTATTTCTCACTTTAACTCTTGTTGGATTCACTTGATTAATGCTAGATGAAATTATGTTATGCTTTTTATGCGATTTTATGCCTTTTATATATATATATATATATATATATATATATATATATATATATATATATATATATATATATATATGTAGAATATCAAATATGTTTTCCTGTTAGAATTATTTTTAAGATTAAATAATATACACTAATTACAGGAATAATTTATTGAATAATACACTCAAAGCTTTTCGTTGGTAATGTCAACCAACGAAAAGCTTTGAGTGTATTATTAAATAAATTATTCCTGTAATTAGTGTATATTATTTAATCTTAAATATATATATATAGGTGTGTGGATGGATGAGTGTGTGTCTGTATGTTTGTTTGTGTGTGTGTGTGTGTGTGTGTGTCTGTATGTTTGTGTGTGTGTGTGTGTGTGTGTGTGTGTGTGTGTGTGTGTATGTGTGTGTGTGTGTGTGTGTGTGTGTGTGTGTGTGTGTGTGTGTGTGTGTGTGTGTAGGCGTTGTGTTTAGAAAATATTCGTAAGGACATTCATCTTATGCATTGCACAGATTGTCTTCGTTTTAAAATATCTGAACACAAAATCGATTATTCATCATTTTCTTCGATAAGTGAAAACGATTATTGTCACTAAATTGGAAGATTCAAGTTATAGTGAATATTATAAGTAACGGAAATAATCTCCTCTTTGAATGCACAGAAGAGGATCATAGCAACACGAGTGCAGGGTTGCCTACCTTCCCTCTATCCCGGGTGTCTACAACCCGGCAAACATAAGAAAGTGTAGATAGTATACGATAGGACTACGGAGGCCTAACATATTTGTCCCTTGTACTGTGTATAGAGGAAACTATCGTAAGACGTGGTCAGGATTGCATACCTGGAATATATCTATCTATTCTCATCCTGAGTGAAAAGAAGTGTTAAACTGCGTTTCGGAGATTTTTAAATAGCCGAAATGGTTTTGCTAGTATTATATATCTTACAAGGTTGAGTTAAGCTAAGTTGTAACATGGACCCAGTTAAATTTAGATAATTGAAGCTCTTAAATTCTGTCTTAAGCTCTTCCTTCAAAAACTGAAAATTCATTTAGCCTTTAAAAGTAATATTCCATACAGATTCTTACACTTCTTTAAGCCACACAAAAACCGTACTACACACATGTATTAGTACATGTAAAAAAACAAAATATATAACCCAAAAAAAAAGAATAAAAAGAGACAGTGTAGACATGCAGTTTTAAAATAAACGTAGCCCCCCCCTATAGAAAAAAGTCCCTATTTGCAGATACCCCTCCTACTTTCAGCCCCTACCATAAGCCCTATTCCCTTATTCCTACCCACAACCATTGTCGGTGACAGACGCTGCATAACCTCCGGGGGACATCAAACCACCTCCTTTTCTGACTGACTGAATGACTATCTTATTGTTACTAAACAATAAGAATGAAGACCTATTTAAACTAATTATAAATACAATAATAAAGAAAAACGTTTGGTGATAACAATATAGGTATCTTTATTATTAATAAATCCATTTGGGTAATAGGGAAGTAAAGTGTCGGAAATCAGAATAGGTGCGGATTATTCAAGGAGAGATGAATGTTCCGTAGGCATGACTGTATCAGTGGTGGGTTAGAATATGTAAAATATGCAATCGTTAATGTTTCGATAGGAAAGACAAGATTCGCCGAAGGATAACGAAATGTAATAGTGTAGTTAAACCATAGATAAATCAAGGTTTCATAATATTGTTATTAGGAAGTGTGTAATTTCTCCTGGGAGAGTTGTGTTCTATCTATCAGAGTTGTGTTCGAAATCTACTCCAATAAATTAATAATTTTACCCTATTATTTTAAATAAATAAAATACCATTTAACTTATATAGGGTAATTCATATAAAACTCATTATTTACAATTTATGTTTATTTTAAGAACTAACATATAAGTAATATGTTATTGTGTCTTACATATACAGAATATCTGGGAGATTAAAGGTTGTGTTGAAAATGTCGACCGTCTGCCTCTAGGCGCAGCTGAACTCTTTTCATGTTTTTTCCAGTTTGCTGGAGCGTTGCGTTGTCAATACTATTGATTTACTGAGTGATATTGTCCACCAGATCATATAAAGTTCGAGGGAGTGTACTGTAGAAGCTTCGCTTTAGATAAACCCTCTAGAAGAATCTGGTGTGATCAGGTCCTGTGATCTTGGCGGCCACAAATTCCTGGAAATTATGCGGTCTTCAAAGTAACTTTGGATCAGTGTCATTAACTCTCATGACATATGGCAAGTGGCGCTGTCCTGTTGGAAGTACCCTTGATGCAGCTCAAATGATCCAATCGCTCAAAGAATTCTCTGAAAATGCGTCGGTACTCTTCGGTGTTCACTGGAAAAAAATTGGACTCACGTTTCTCCCTGCTGATACTATGCACCAAATTCAGCATACAAAAATTCTCTTTTACAAATGTCAAATTCTCTCTGCTGACAAATGTGTTGCATGCAATCAGAACTCCAAGAGATCCTCCATCATTTGACAGGCAAATAAAATCTTTTGGCGAATTCCTACTCAAATAATGGAAACATGAAAATCACGAGTTTATATAAATCACTATATAATTCAACTATTATTTCTCTAGAGAAAAATTAATGCATGACTAGCAGAAAGACTTATTTGAAGGACATCTTTACTCATCCTGAATCAAAAGATGTGACTTCCTGAAGTTAGGAAATTTATTTTAATATTATTATTAGTTAGGAAAATTTCAATTATAATATTTTATTTCTAAGAGAAAACTAAAATATTTTTCAAACACCAAAAATAAGTATGAGTAAATAAATTTACAAGAATAAAATTGATCAATAATGGTCTAGCAATTTATTTGTTGCTAATTACAAACACTCATTACATTTTTCTTTAGTTGTTTATTTTGTCCTTTAACACTTAATTCACTAGTAGCGAGATTTTCTTTTACTGAAAAATTTGTCATTCTATCGGTTATATCAGATTCTTTAAAAAAATCTTAAAAAATATTGTTTTCAGATATTCTGCCTTTGATTAAATAAATTCAGATGTTATAATGCAGGTGACCAATGTATATATATGTTTACTTGAGATAATCAGAAATGTTTTTCTCTCCTATTGTTACAAAACAACAAAGAAAACATTTTGCTCAATGCTGTTACAGCTAAACCTCTGGTTACCACTGCCATTTAAATGCATTCGTTGTGCGACACGTGACCTGTGTTTAGATTCTTAGGTCTCTCAGAGTTCACATTGCTGTAGGATCTGTGATTTAAGCTGGCGCTACCTCAACTCTCCAAATATTGCTGAACAGGAAAGAGGCTCTACTTTCACTTTACAGATTTAACTTCACAAAGTAGTATCGAATTTAGAAACAGTTTCGCGCAGTTATTGTTTAGAAAATAACTCACAGAGCGACGATCTAACAGCCACAATCTATTCCGCTCCATACGAACATTAGGAACAGCGTTCAGAACGGTTACAGAAATTCTCCAGATTATATCTGGTTTCGAGAAGTACGAAAATCGATATTTGAACCGAATCGTAGTGAATTGACGCCAGTTAAAAGTAGATTGCTGTTCAATCAGGTTTTCTTACGGTAAATAGAGTTTCGAGATGGATTATTGACAGAATTACGGACATGAGGTTAAAAGCCTAACCAGTTGTAGAAAGCGTTTAAAAACTGAATTACTCTTTTTGCTTTGAATACCAATTACATGTGTTCATGCGATGGGTGAAACTAGTTGAAATAATTTATCTTTCTTTGGTGACTACATTATGTGGGGGAATACGTGTTTACATGTAGAGAGTGCTCTTAAGTTGAGAATTGCGTTTATTAATATACAGAAAGAACAGGACTTTTTTTTTCAACATTATTGTAATATTTTAAAGATATTTTGTCTCGTCGAGACAAATACGCTAATATGACTGTTAAGAGATCCAAACGCAATAATTCAGCAGAAAACTTGCACGGATTTTATACAAAAGAAATTATTATTATTTTCAATTCCTTCTAATACTTCACACTCTCCCTATACATATCTTGTTAAAATATTCAATCATTAATAAAGATAACTTTTATCCATCGACTCAAGTTCAAATATATTTTTTTTAAACTTGTAGTGGATGGCCCTTAATGCTATTATACAGTTTTATCAAATAATAATTCATTAATTAAATATATTGAATTAATTTTAGTTTTATACGGAATAAAAAAGTTTCACAAAATGGCAAAGTATACAATATAGTTATTTCGTCCCATTTTTCTCTTTGATTTAAAATAACGGATAACATATGACTTCGTAAAACAGCTGAACGTTTGTTACAGGTAATGTAGTAGAACAGCTGTTTTAACGCATAGGTGATGTTACTTTATTTATATTCAATGTAATTATTTAATCAAAAGTTACTAAGATAAAATTATTTTTGACCTGAGTAGAAATTTACTTAAACAATGTATTTTATATTACTTGTTCATAATTATATCGTGAAAAAAAACTGGTAATTTAAAACCTGGTGACTGTGTGGTCTATTGTGTCGAGATCACCGAAGGTTTCCAACATCGTCAAAGGGTTTATGTGTACTTTCTCAGTCTTGGGGTCTATTAGCCTGAAAAAATGAGTACCTAGTGTCAAATGTGAGGTAATAATGGGTGGTAGAAGGTTAATGGTGGTTACATTACCTTCCTAGAATACCACTTGGCCCAGATAGAGGAGCTCTCACAGACTCTCCTCTTCCCTCTTAAGTAATGAAAGAAGATATAAGTTCAGTAAACTCCCGATTATCCATCTGAGGTTTAACTGGTTTGCGGATTATCCGGGGTCTGCCATATTGTTTTACAAATATCCAATTTTATTCCAATCAGATTCATGTGTTTAAATTTCCAAACGGTGAATTACGACGTAAACACATATAAGGCTTAATAGAAGTTAAGATGAAGTGAATAGATATATAAATATGTACGTACTAATTTTTACATTGAAACAGAAGCATCCCGACGCGGACCAGCGAAATAAAAGGGGCGAGCAAACTACTGTATATAAAAGACCATGACAAAATGCTTGAACGCCCGAAAACCTAATTAGTATCATAAGATTGTAAACAAATGTCAGCTAATCTCGGCTATAAATGTTCTAGGACGTGACATATGCATTATCCATATCTGTCATATACATTACCGATCTTTATGGCTTTCTGACACAAGTAGACACTGTGCAACAAAATGGTTCTCAAGAAACTTATATCGCACATTAAAGCTAAATCAATGCTCACAAAAAAAAGACGAAAGTGACAGATTTTCTTGTATTATGTGTAAAGGAAATTACATATGTACATACATACTCACTTTTGACATATACTTATGAACGTATTGTTAATAGTTAGACATATAAATGTAATTGTTATTTTCCGTCAAATACATCGACATTTTAAATTATATTCTGTATTTATTTTGTCCTCTGAAGATTATTTGTGAATTGCATTAACCGGGGTCATTATTAGTGTAACTTATGGTATAATAATCGATTATCGATAGTTTTGCTTATTCTTTGTTCACATAGCGGATTAACCGGGGAATTCGGTTATCCGTCATTACCAGGCCACCCTATTCAACGGATAATCGGGGGTTTACTGTAGTTATTGAAAACCTATATTTATCAACATTCGACTGCGTTTCTGTACCCTTGGAAAGATGCCTGTAAGTGTCGAGATATTTACGCTTTGACAATAAATATATAAAAAAAGGAATTGGCGCTCCAAGAAGTACGACATTGGCGCAGGTCGTAACATGAGACGTAGGTAAGTGAGGTGACGCTGTATAACTGACGTCGAATTCTCCACGGGTGAATGAGCCAAGTCAAAGATCATCACTTTGGATAACATTTTTGTTATGGAGTTTCTTCTGCTCTGGCAGAGATTTCGAATATTTTTGCCAAGTTTGTAATCCAATTTCGAATGCAAATTTAAGTTTAAAACGTATTCAACCTTATGATAGTTTTGAAATAGGCAAAAAGTAACGAGCACATGAAAAAATATTACGTTAACCTCAACAAAGGAATAGAATTAATAAAATGTCATCAAATATTGTAGATAAATTGAAATCAGTTCAAAGAAGTGATATATTAATTTTTAATTCGTTTTTAAAATCCTCGAATCTCAGAATCACAAACAATCTTCATAAAAAACCATTTGTAAGATTTGAAGTCCACAATGTCACCACGAGTAGAAACTGCGCCGTGTCACCCTGCAATCTAGCGTGCGGAGGGCGCAACCATTATTGACGCGGTTCGCAGTGAGACACCTGCCACATATTTACGTCCCTGCGCCTCCTTTTGCAGTCGGTCTAGAACACATCACCTAAAACACCACATATTATGATGGGTGCCAACACTAACACATACTCTTAGATATTTACTCAACAAAAAATTTGAAGTACTAATCTCTAAACTATATATATATATATATATATATATATATATATATATATATATATATATATATATGTATATATATGAAAACGTGTACATACAGGTTTAATTTCGATCTGTTCAAGAGACCGTTCAATAATTCGTAACTTGCAAGGAGGAGGCGATTCCTCTTTTTCACTTGTCTTGCATTGGCTCCCTTGTCCTTTCGAATGCTCTATTTGTTCTTCTATGACTAACATTATTTTTCAAATTTTCTTTTTATTATATTTCAAATAAATATATTATTACTAATAAATGCAAAACCAGAAAAATATTTATATAAAATATGGCTTAGCGATTTAGCTGGATAATTGTTAAAATAAAATTAATAATAATTAATTAATAGCTGGATAATTTTAAATAAATAAAATTATTCAAAATTGAAAACCCATGATTAATTCATATCGTTAATAAATTCACATTTATATGAATTTCTTAGATCTTCAAGAACTTTTAACTTTTTGATCATGTTCACTTTAATTTGTATATTTCTTCTTACTATTGACTTCTGTATTACCTCTTTTCTATTGTGTAATTTATGAATTGAAAATTTAAATGTTACATTCAATTTTAAAAGGAGAAAACAACAATAATTCCCTAATTTTAACAATATAACTTTATTTATAAAGTTTATTTACGAATTAAAAATAAATATATATATATAACAAGAGAAATACAAATACAAGAATAATCCATTAAATCAGACAATTCATAGCTTTTCGTTGGCAAACAGATGCAATAACTTCAGGAATAATAAAGAAAAGCTAGTTCCAACAAATAGTGTTGTCAAATTTATGAATTTTCTGCCCTAACATTACATACATTGAATATTGTGCCACTCGATTTTATTTGTATCTCTTCATTTTTCAATTTGTTATTAATATTATATTTATATATTTCTAAAGCCTCATGGATATTCATTCTTGAGTATTTGTTAATTTCTTTTATGAATATCATATTATCTGATATATATGATTATTATTGATTAGCAATATTCGATTTATATGTCTAGTTTTTTTTATAAGCATTTAAATGCTCTTTATGTTTATTGTTATGTTTTTCTTAGTTTGTCCAATGTAAGCATTATTATAATAATTGCATTCTAATTTATATACTCAGTATTTTCATGCATATAAATAAGTTTATTATTATTATTATTATTCGTTATATTTATTAATTTATTGCTAGTTTGTACCCCTAAACAGTTTTGTGAGGTTTTTTATGTCGTTACCAGTAAATGTAAATTATGCCCATGCTGTTTTATTATCATTATTTTTTTAAATTAAATTATTATGTTGTTTTTTTAATATTATGATTATTTATCTACAGTTTTCTCAACTCTATTAATCTTATGGAAAAATTGCAATAAATATTTATAATAAGATAAAATAATTATCATTAGATATGAAAAATATGTGCACAAGTCTATATCTATAAAAATGAATGTTTGTGTGTATGTATGTGTGTGTGTTATAGATGCCTAAGCTGCTGAAAATAAGTTGATGCAAATTGGAGGGTTTGTTTAACATATTCCTAGGATGGTTTCTGTGAAGTTTCTTGTAGACCCATCTACAAGGCTTCACCCCAGAGGTGACAAAAACCGACGTATATATGTGTCTGTGTATGTATGTATCTTATGGGCGCCTAAACAGCTGAACAGAAAATAATGAAACTTAGAGCGATTGTTTGACCTATTTCCAGGACGGTTTGTGTGAGGTTTGGTGTACATCCATTAACAGAACTCCGTTCTAGAGGCTTAGGATAGTTCAAAACCTGATGTTTGTATGTGAGTATGTACCTTATTGATGCCTAAATCGCTGAATAGAAGCTGATGAAATTTGGTGGGTCTGTTTAACATACTCCTAGGATGGTTCCTGTGAGTTTGGTGTAGATTATTCTACAGCGCGTCACCCCAGAGTCTTAGGATGGTTCACAAACCGATGTATGTATACATGTGTGTGTATGTACATGTTAACTATATAACGCCTAAACCGCTCAACAGAAGTTAATGAAATCTGGAAGGATTGTATAACATGCTCCCAGGTTGGATTGTGTGAAGTTTAATGCAGATCCATTTTCAGGGATCCGCCCCAGAGGCTTAGGATGGTTCAGTGTACAGCCTCCTTAAAGTCATATGTTAAAAGTATATCCTTACTAGCGTTACGTAATTAATTACACTAATTATAAACATGTTGTAAAAATTAGAAGCATATATTGTAATTTATTTTATTCTGTTTAAAATTTCTAAATTCTATGTACACTGATTGACATTAAAAGTAGAATCGCTGATAATATTCTTGCGAAAGTTGAATCATTCAAGGCGTAGCAACGGAACTAGACTAGCCACAAAAACTGACACCCAAATTGATCCAGGCAGGAATGAGAGGTGGCAAGTTCAAGGGAGACATGATCTTAATTCCATGAATACCGATGATTTCATCAGGTCTGCCCAATGATTTCAAACGACTACAATTTCCTTAGCGTCTTGCATTCGCAATAACCATAAACAAGGCACAAGGACAATTATAGACCATTGGTGTATTAAATTTGGAACGTTCGAGCTTTTATCACCGGCTATTATATGTTGCGTGCTCACGTGTTGGGGCACCTAAAATTTGTATCTTTATACGCCTAATCTAATGAAGAAAAACATTGTCTGTCCTCTAGCATTGCAGTAAATGATTTAGATATAAATATAATTATCTACATGTTTGATTTGCTTTTCTTATTAGAAAATTATAATTTCGGGCGCAGCAACGTGAAAAAGAAATAATCAAAATTATAAAATCTAAATTAGAGCGAAATGAGAAAGATGAAAAATAATATTAAAATCATAAAAATATTATAAAAAAAATAAATCAAAATTATTTTTCATATAATGATAAAAATTACAAACAGGAAGATGATCTTGCTATGGGTTCCCCTTTATCAAGTATAATATCTGAAATATTTTTACAATATTTAGATAATAAAATAAATATACTAAAGATATATGATAAAAACGGTTATTGGTTTAGATATTTGGACGACGGTTTATATATATCTAATAATATTAGTATAATCTTAGTAACTATTTTTGGATAAATTAAATGGAATGAACAAAATATTAATTTTACTTATGAAATAAAAAAAAAAATTCTAGATATAACAATAAGAAGCCATTATGAAGAATTCGAATATTGTATATATCGTAAGCCGACAATTAATAAACCAAATAATACCTAATAACTCTAATCATCCATATAATCAAAAATTGCTGCATTATATAATACATTAGTATTATACAGATTGCATAAAATACCTATGCATAATGAAAATTAAACTAGAGAGAAAAACATTATCCATCAAATAGCAATAGAGAATGGTTATAAAAAGAAAACTGTAGATAAACGTAATCATATTATTAAAAAAAACAATATAATTTTAAAAAATAATGATAAAAAGCAATATGATCATAATTTACATTTACTGGTAACGAAATAAAAATTATGACAAAGTTTTTTAGGGGTACAAACATTAAATTTGCATATAAAACTAATAATAAACTAATAAATATAATCAATAATAATAATAAAATTATTTATGTGCATGAAAAAGCGTCTATATAAATTAGAATGCGATTATTGTAATAAAGTTTACACTGAGCAAACTAAGAAAAAGCTTAAAGATAAATATAAAAAGTATTTTATGCTTTTGAAAAACCAGACATATATATATATATATATATATATATATATATATATATATATATATATATATATATTGATGGAATTTTTTATTCCAATGATTATTAATAATAATCATATATTTCCTAATATAGATATGATACTCATAAAAGAAATTAACAAAAGCTTAAGAATTAATATTTGTGAGGCTTTAGAATTATATACATATAATATCTATAACAAAATGATAAATGAACAGATACAAAGAAAATCGAAATTTTACACTATACTCAATGTTAAGGCACCAAATTAATAAATCCGGCATCGTAATAGATTTGGCAACACTGTTTGTTGGATCTAGCTAACACTTGTATGCTTCGTTTTCTTTATTATTCATAAGATGTTGGCACTGCGTACAAAAAGTTTTGAATTGTATGATTCAATGGATTATTCTTGTATTTCTCTTGATTTTTTCCATTGTTACAAAAGAGGACATATTTTGTTATATATATATATAGGCCTATATATATATATATATATATATATATATATATATATATACATATATATATATATATATATATATATATATATATATATATATATACATATATATATATATATATATATATATACATATATATATATATATATATATATATATATATATATAATGCACTAGCTCTATTTAATTTGTCCTATCTTATATAAATCCTTGTGTATCATATTTTCAATTTGATTTAAAATATATGCAGTTTATACACGAAACAGTTTTTGTTTCACGACTAAAACATAATTAGGCTATAGTTCTGTGACAAAGATTTAAGTTTGTAAACTAACAATACTAGGCTTTCGTGAGATCCAAAAATGTTCAAAAACGTCCCCAGTATTACTCTAAGAGATGAATGATATTTTGAAACTAAGGGACTGTAGGTTATACTGTTGCGAGGTATGTTAATACCGTAGACACGTGTCAGGAAGCTTGATGGCGAGTGTGTGACGTAAGAGGCAAAGCGAATTACAGCTGATGGGAACACATTAAGGGCATTTATACGAGTAAAGTTGTTTGAGATGTCTATTGTTTGTGATGGTGTGCAGTAGGCATTGTACTTTCACTGGTTATTAAGTGGAACAACAAAATTGTTTTACAGCGTGTAATTGTTTATAATGGTTATCGATAGAAGTCTCAATAGAGGGTTTATATATGCAATTGAAAACAAAGTGTAATACATATTTTAAATGTTATTTAGGCCATTTAAGAATTGTCAGTTAAAGAAACAGGCACTTGATGATGCTGACTATGATAGTTTGAGAAAATTGTAAACAGTGTATATAGTTGAACTGTTTCTTAGATTTTTACGGTAATATATGCCTATACATGCACACACACACACACAAACACACACACACACACACACACACACACACACACGAACGCACGTACTTATATATATATATTTTTTGTAATCCTTGGATGAATTTCTTTTCCTTGTTTTATATATACACAATTACACGACACTTTCATAAACTAGAATTGTTATATATTTTAGTTTTCCTAATACATTGAAGCTTATCGCTGATTGGCTGTATAAGCATTAACAAAATTTTCAAAGTACCTTATAGTTCTATGACTACATCTGGACTCTTAGTCTAAATATGTATATTCAGTAAAATTATAACAAAATCACTATAAATACTAAGTACGTGAATAAAATAATGGAGCAGGATATTATAAATCTTGAATATCTTACTACTCTGTTCTGGATTCATTTGATTAAAAATAAAATTTAAATTTCTTTCATCATTACTATAAGGTAAGCCTAATTACTCCACATTTGAAAATCCCTAATCATATTTGTGTTCCAAGCTCTGTTACTTATCTCTTCACAAACTGAATTGAGTAAGAGAAATTAAACTGAAAAATGTAGAAGGGGTGAGTAGAGATAAAAGCGTTAGTTCCTAATATTCCATCTTTTTTCATCCGTTTCACCAATTTTAAGTTCAAGTCCCTCAGTTTGTGAAATAGTTACACAAAAATATCTTTCTTCTATACGATATTAGTAAGATTCTGTGAGATATTAGTGAACAGTCCTGTATTAGAAACAGATACTACAAAATGATAAAATGAAAACAAAAGAATTCAACCAAGCAAACATGAATTACGAAGGTATTTTAGAAAACGAAAAATATTTAAAACCTGGTAGAGGAAACCATGAATTGGCTACGCGATTGTTTATAACATTTGTGTCTATTTGAGATGAATGGGTCTGCGATGATGTGTTGGGAAGAAAGGCTGAATGCTCTTGGTTGAAGAGCATTTTAAAAACTCTGCAACTGATAATCAGTTAGTAACACTACCATCCCATACTAAGGTTTGTAGAGGATTGTGAATATAGAAAAATATAGTAGGAACATAAAACCACTTGGTGGAGGAAATAGGAAGGATGTTAATATCATGTATGTAGAGTAGGATAGTCAGTTAGAGAAAGGAGTGTCTGGATCAGGGCTGTTGGTTTTAAACTGATAATTAGGAGGGAAATTTCTATTTAGGTGGAGGTTTAGTTAGTTGGGACGGATAGAAGATGGTGTGATATGCTTTGGGAGGCTGGCTTTTTTTAAACCTAAACCGAAACTGGCTATCTGACAATAAATAAAATTTTACAAAAAAACAACCTGTTACTTGATTTAAAAGCTATCATTTGTAGCTTCCAAAAACTATTATATTTTCCTTATGACTGATTACAAACTATCATTTGTTAGGACATAGACTAAATATTTGACCTGAAAGTACTGATACTGCAAAGGAGGGCGATTAAGGTGGGAAATCCCATTTGACTTTAGGGTGAGATCTGACTATGGGGTACATGTATATGAAATAGAGATGATGTCTGGACACGCTGTGGACGTAATAAAGAAGTTTTTATAACCAAATAAATAAAACCCACTAACCACAATACAAAAAGTTTTATTTTACTACAAATAATTTATATAAAATATCAAAAACACAGTGGTACAATATATTACAATGAAAATATTAAAAAGAACCCCAATATCACAAAAATAAAAAAAAATAACAAATAAAACAAGTTACTTAAGATTAAACCTTTATGTACATTTCTATGACCATGCTATCATCATCAGAGGGTCATGTTACAAAGTTACAATCTAGCGAACAAGAAGTTACAAACTAGAGTGATCACTTTAGTTTGTAGCTTCTTCTTTCCTAGATTGTGCTTTTGTAATTAGAACTTCTGATGATGATGACATGGTCATCGAAATGTACATAAGTGTTTAATCCTAAGTAACTGGTTTTATTTATATTTTTGATTATTTTTGTGGTATTGGGGTTTTTTCCAATATTTTCATTGTAACAATTAATTTATGTACATTAAAATTACATGGTAATAATGTTCAGAAGTACCTAGTATGTAGGCTCTTCTAGTCAGAAAACGTTTGTATGTGGTTAGCGGGTTTTATTTGTTTAGTTAAAAAATTAGTCCACAGCCAACAAATTTATTAAATATAAGGAAGTGTCTATCCGATGTGTAACAAGATGGATAAGGAAAGCTGTAAGGAACTCGGTAGGACTACACAAAGCGAGAAATAATCCCCTGCTTCTAGGGGATAGGGATAAGTTATGGCATTGAGTTAACAAGGTGGTTTTCCTCAAGTAGTCATGCCCTAAACCGGGATAACCTGATGTGACACAACCGCTACCTTGTGGAGAGTATGTATGACTTTAGAAGAGACGTAACGCGACGATGGAGTAAGAGTATAAAGGAGCTTTAGAGAAGAGCCTCAGTATAAAACAAAAAAAACTATGAACGTGTTATTTGCTTAAAATATCGTTCTCAGGAAATAAAAAGCTGCTCGAAGTAGATGTGATCAAAGGGTTAAAATGTTCCAGAACATGTTCTCACCGTGGCTAATTAAAATACAGTATTGAACTTTAAATCAGGGAAATACAAATTTAAGAGATAAAACTTGTTTAATTTCACTTTGTCGCAAAGGTCAGTGGTGAAAAGTGAGGAACAAGTGCTAGTTAAAAAAACGCAATTCGTATTAGAAATGATCAAGTAAATCACTTCAAGATTATGTTAAGCTTGCAAGAGATTGGATTTTGAGAACATGACTCAACATTTAGGCGTAGACCCTTTGTGGCTTGGTCAAAATCTATCAGTACGATGAAGATTCTTATGGGAAATCTTTACTATAATTTAAAAAAAACGTCTGGAAAGTACTGATACACACATAATTGGTATTTGGGAGTAGAAATTCTCATTCTTATCCATGATATGACGAGCAATTAAAATTAGAAATACATTCACTTTGTGGCTTTGTCAAAATCTATCATAACGATGAATAGTCTTTGTAGCAAATCTGTACTATAGTTAAAAAGCGCCTGGAAAGTACTTATGCAGACAGAATTGGTATTTGAGAGTAGAAATTTTCATTCTCATACATGATATGACGAACAATTAAAATTAGAAGTATATTTACTTTTTTTTACAGAAATGATGATTCAAAAACTCAACTAATCTGAAGAGTAGTTGGTAGAACCTGTCTTTTCACCGGTTAAGAGAAATTCTATTCTTTGCGCACGGGGTGCTAAAATTCTCGTTTATTCTAACTAAAAAGACATAATTATTTCTTTCTTTAAGTCTTATTTTCAAGGCTTAGTTGCATTTAGCCTCTTCCCTTAAAGTTTTTTAGAATGTGGTGGCTTTTTTCAGTCGATATGGCTTCAATTGTGAGTAGGTCTGCTTGAAGTGCTCGAACAGGAAATATTAATGCCTTGATCACAACCCTACGACCTCTAGGGGGTTTGCGTCCTTACTTTAATCCCACCAACAACGACAATAATTTTCTCTCTATCGCAGGCTGTTAATATTATTAGAAAAAATATTATGAATTTTTGTTATATATTTTAAATTATTTATAGTGCTTTCAACAATCAATGAACCAACGTGTTACTTTATGCAACAGTCGTTCTATTTGCAATAGTGATCTACAGTGTTATAAGAACAAAAACAAGCTAGAAATATTACCTTTTAGGGACCTCGTTAAACGCCAGTGCTTCACAACCGCAATTGGAAAGGAAAAGTAACGGATAAACACCAGTCAGATGAAGCAAAGAGGAAAGTGCTATGCAGAGTTACGGAGGAAAGCGATCTGGTCTCCGTCTGTCTTATCCCCCACCCAATCCAAGAACAGTAAACGCAACTGTTAACGGTATAAAGTGACGAGTATCTAGTTGGAAACACGTATAACTTGCGACATCCCACAGCTGGTGACGTTCTTCAAAGATGGGCAAAATTCTTGTCTGCTTTTTGGTAAGTTTAACTTTCGGTATGATGGTCTACCATTTATGTGTTGTGCAATTTTAATATTAATAATAAGAAAATATTAAATTGATAAAAAATAATTTAATAAATAATTACTTAAATTAAACAAAATTTTTTATTTAACAAAATATTAATTCTCAATAAAACTAATATTAAAACAGTAAAGTTAAAGATTGGAATTATCACAAAAACATTAATTAAAAAAAAATGAAAAATATGGAAAATAATTATCATTGTAATTTTTATAATTTTATATAAATATGAAAAATCATAAATATGTATTCAGAAATATATTTTAGTTATGTTTTTACATATTTTTAGGTTAAATAAAGATAATTTTCGTAAATTTGAGCTTTACGAAATGATTATTGAGTAAATTAATCGACGTATTAAAAAAGTTATATATTTTCTTATTTTTATTAATATTTAAAGAAATATTTTAATAATTCAATTATGTTTTTACAATGAAATACCTATAGGTTTCTTATACTGTAAACACTAAAATATTTTTTGTTATGTATGCCTACAATTTTACTAGTAAGACTTAATCACTATTGAAAATTATTGTTCTTATTTTATGTCTGTAAAATTGGTCGGAGCAGTAATACACTTTATAATTAATTTTCAATTAGCTGTTTAATTTGATAATATAATAATAAAAGGAAACTGTCTTGGATTTAGTAGTAAATAATCATAACTTTAACTATTATCATACGACAACAATTGAATAATTAGTTATTTATGTGTCAGTAATAACTTAATATATCAGTTAATCTTTCAACCTTTACAGGTTGGTAATGTATCACTAAAATATATTACTATTGGTAAAATAATATTAATATGGTTTGTAGTAGTAATTTGTTTGGCCTTGAATATAATGTAAATGTCATTGACTATATTAAAATGATTAGTTATTCAGTTGTTGTACTGTGGTATTCGACAGAGTCCTCATCATTTATTTTTTATTGCAGTATGTTTAGCACATTTGTTTAGTAGCGTGTATGTTAAGGGTGTTTCTACAATGGCAGTTGTCCGCTTACTCGCCATTTCTGCCTGTCACTCCAGGGTGCGTTTCCTTTGTCTCATCTCTGAACGGTCTCATCCATGTTATTACACGAAAAAAATTGGTCTTCCTCCCCTTCTTCTGTTCATCTATAGAGCGATATCAAAGTATTGCCAGTAACTACGAATAAAATAATAATTATTAACTCTTAATACAGTAGTGACTCTTTTTTATGTAATATGACATTACCTTTTTTGTGTGTGTAAAAGTCTGTAAGAAGGAAGGAAGATGGCAAAAAAAAGAGTTTTCACTTAGAGTACCTAGCTTTTCGACTCTAAGCCCCAAAGAAACACACAGATGTTTGCGCATATGAGGGAGTATCTATTATCAAGCATAATCAGTCTACTCCCCCCTCCAGGAATAGAACCTTAAACTCGTGACTACACCCGGTTGACTAGTGTCAGGCCCGAGATCAGTGTAAATATAGTAACAGTGGACCCATTGTGACAGTCTGCAAGTATCTATAGAGACCTTACTCTAAGACCTGGACTGTTGACCGCCGCAACCAGACTCTACTCTTCGACTGCTTTGCTATAACTACTCGGAACTAATGAGCCTTCCGCACAGCAAGGTTTCCTGACCTATATACTCCGTCTGAATAGCTCAGTCCAGAGAGTGTAATCGGACCTTCATGTACTCCCGGGTGGCCTTACCTAAGGGACAGACTCTCAGACTCAGAACTAAGTCCTAGGTGGGTATAAACCCACACCGTTAGACCTTGAGATCCATGTGATATGACATGGTGAATGTGAGGCGATGTAGAGAGCCGCCTCACATGGGCCATTCGGTAATAAACAAGGCCAATGAGATCACACTATGCTTCAAGCGTCCACCATTGCCCAAGGTTTAAGCCAGGCAATCATTTCCACAGTCTGAAATGACCAGCGGGAGGAATGAAATCGCAGTGAGGAACTCTCTGGAAGTACTAGGGATAAAACCCAGAATCTTTAGTTTCGTAGTTCCAAAAATTACCTTTTAATTGAAAAATTAACTATTAATATAGTACAGAATGTTTACTTATTAATAAAATTGTAGCTAGCAAAAGCTTAGAAATTTTTCGAAATAAAATCTCTATTTCAGTGAAATTATTTTTGTAATTCCTTATATTACGTCACACTCTTTTTTATATATATATATATATATATATATATATATATATATATATATATATATATACACAATTGAATTTTGTAATCCATTACGTTCGATGAATAATCACTTAAACAATAGTTTATGACTATCCGAACTTTAATTAAAGAACTTTAGTTAAAGTTAGGATATATATATATATATATATCTGGTTCAAATTTCCAATCGCTGATAAAAAACTCTTTATCCATCAACTCAAGTTCAAATACTTTTTTTTTAACTTTTGACAAGTGATGTTATTACAGTTTTTTCAAAATTTAATTCATTAATTAAATTTAATGAATTAAATTTAGTTTTATATTGGAGAAAAACATTTCACAAAAGGCAAAAGGTATGCAACACAGTTATTTCCTCCCATTTGGATTAAAATAAGTAATTACATATGATTTCATGAAACAGGAGATTTTATGTTCTACGTCATGTGGTAGAACAGCTGATTGAATGCACAGGTTATGCCAATTTATTTATATTAATTGTCAAAATTTAATAAACACTAACTCAAAATTTTTTTTTATTGACATAAGTAGGAGTTGACTTCTAAAACTCTTTTGTTTTAATTACTTGTTTAAAAATATGTGGCAAACAATGTTACACAACAGACAAACACACACACACACACACACACACACACACTCTTCCTAATTAGTTGTATTAAAAAAGTGCATAAAGTGATTAAAACGAGACGAGTTATCCATTTTTGAAAACAGAAAATTTTCAAACTAACTTTACCACTTTCATTTTAGTAAATGTTTGAAATAATTTCAAACTTGAACGCAAGACGCCGTGTTCTGGCATGGGAAAACATATTAAAACCCCCTTCTTGTAACTCATAAAATATCATATTTAGTAAAGCGCTGGAGGGAACTGTAAAATTATGCTTTTTAAATTCCCCGAGCATTATCCTGTCACCAGCAATATAAAGGTATTAGAGTGTTCTTGAGTACATGCTTTGCATTCTAGTCACAAAAACATAAACATGGCTAATTTGCATATAGTAATAAGTTGTAGTTTTTGATGTTATAAAGCCATTTGTTTGATTTAAAAAATAGATTGATGTTGTAAAAATAAAGATTAGAGATTTAGGAGCAACAAAATAGACAAAATATGTAAAAATAAACTAATAACAAAAACACAATGAGAATGAATCAAAATAAAACATTTTGTTTTTGTTGTTTGAAAATATGAGTATTAAAAAATATATACTTTATAGCTTGTAATAGTTATTTTGTAATGTTATGCACCATTTAAATTGTAGCCTAGTATAAAAAGTATATATTTGAGAATTTTTAAAATAAGATTATATTAAAATATCTTGACATTTGAGAATTTTAAAAATAGTTACAAAAACCTCTTAAAAATTATCAAAAAAATGATTTAAAAAAAAAAAATTAAAAGTATGGAAAATGTATCTTATTTTGAAGCTAAATGAAGTCACAAGGCCCTTTTTAGAAGTTTTTAATGGCTTGAAAAAATATTGGCTTTTGGTGTTAGAAAATATGAAGTACAAACAAAAATATATTTTAGAGCTTTTAATATTCCAAGTTGCTTGATGTAATCATCTTGAATTCACTGATTAAACTAATTTTAAAAATTAACTAACTAAGTGAATACATTTCTTTTACGAAGCTAACCCTCTACTAGCGGCATCGACCGTGTGCAAAGGCTCTAACGGGAATGGATTTATGTCTGTGGAATGAGGTGGGTTGTTTGAGTCTTGTGTCATATAATGGAAAAGGCTGTTGGCTTCAAAGTGTGTGTGATCATTTAATACGTTTTCTTTATCTGTTGCGTATTGTTTGTAGATTTCATATTTTTCTAAGGTTGTTAGGTTTTATTTTGTTTTAATGTGTGTAGAACGTTTAAATTAGTGTGTATGTCGGTGTGTGTCTGTTGTGTACTTTTTAGGTGTTTTGCGTAGCTGGATTTGGGGTTTGTTTGTTATTTTTAGGTAATGTGTTCTTCGAAGCGTGTATAGAATGACCTGCCGGTTTGGCCGATGTAATAGCTGAAACAATCGTTACAAGTTAATTTGTAAATGCCTGAGAGTTTGTATTTGTCAGTTTCTTTTTGAAAAGGTTGTATCTGCTGTCTTAAAGTGTTTGTTGTTTTGTAGGATATTTGGTAATGGAGTTTTTTGAATGTGGAGGATATTGTGTGTGTTTTTGTTGTGGTAGGTGAGAGATATGTATTTGTTGTTTTTTGTGTGGTTTGTCTGCTTGGCCGTTTGATGGTGTTTATGTTTAATTTTCCTGAGTATGTTGTTTATGAGTGTGTGTTTGTAGCCGTTTTGTTTACTGATGTATTTTACGGTATTAAGTTTTTCATCGTAGTCTCTCTGTATCATTAAAATATTGATTAGGCGGTGTAACATATGATTAAATGCAGCGGGTTTGTGTTGTGTGGGGTGATTAGATGTATTATGTATGGCAATATCGGTAGTTGTTGGTTTTCTGTATATTTTGAAATTATGTCTGGTGTTCTGTTTGGTGACAGTAAGATCTAGAAAGTTTATTTTATTGTTTTCTTCTAATTCTAGGGTAAACGTGATGTTATGGTGTATGGTATTAATGAAATTGTGTAGTTGTTTGATTTGCTGTTTCTTACCGTTGTATAATATTAAAATGTCAACTGCATATCTATGGTAATAAATTATTTTATGGGTGGAGGCCATATTTCTGTGTGTAGAATTTGAGTTGGTATGTGAAGTAGTTTTGTGATGTGATGAGTTTGGTGAGTGTGATAATTTCATGTGTGGGTTTATGAGTAGTGTTGTTTGCTCTGAGTATATTTTGTAGTATGTGGAGTGTGATTTCTATTGGCAAATTAGTGTAAATGTTTTTTTATGTCGAATGAGGCAATGTTGGAGTTGTGTGGTATGTGGATGTCTTGAATTTTGTGTATGAGGTCTATGTTATTGTGTATGGTTGTGTGATTGTGAAAGTTTATGTTGTCTCTGATAAGTTTGTCTATGTATTTGGCTAGTTGATGTGATGGTGCATGTGTGTGATTGATTAGTAGACGGATGGGTGGGTTTTCATTTGGATTTTAGGTAAAGCATTTAATTTGGGTGCTTGGGGTTTTAATTGTTTGTAATATTTCTTTTGTTCACTTTTCATGATTTCGATTTATTTATTTAGAATTTATTTAATTTCTGTTTGAAATTTAAGTGTGGGGTCTGAACGGAGTTCGGTTATTTTGTTTTCACTTATGAAACTTTTTACTTTCTTGTCGATGTCTTCTTGGTGCATTATTACGATAGTTCTTTGTCTGCTTTTAAGAAATTTAGGCTGTGTTTGTCGCGTTTTTGTATAATTGATTTAAGGATTGAATATTCATTATTTATGATAGATTTATTGTTTAAGTTGTTTATGTTGGGCATTTTATGTTTAATGTCTTATCTAATATATTCATGGTGTGTGGGATCTGTGTATTGTATTGCAGTTTCAGTGTCTAGGAAGTTCATAAAAGGATGTTCGACATTTTTTTGTGGTTGTATTTCTTGGGGTGTAGGTTATATTTTAGGTTTTTTTTCAATAGTGTTAGTTCATCTGTACTGAAATTGATATTTGTAGTGTTGATGTTGCACTGGTGAAATTGGTGGTAGGTGTAGATTCCATCGTAATAATGCACCAACAAGACACCGATAAGAAAATAAACAGTTTCATAACTGAAAACAAAATAACCGAACTCCGATCAGACCTTATGGGCTCCCATATCTCAGGCATCCTAGCAAAAATATTCCTACACCATATCGAACAACAATACATTCTACAGAACAATAATCACACACATAAAATAATTTATTACCATAGATATGTAGACGACATTTTAATATTATACAACGGCAACAAACGGCAAATCAAACAACTACACAATTACATTAATACCATACACCATACCTCACATTTACCATCGAATTAGAAGAAAACAATAAAATAAACTTTTCTAGATCTTACTGTCACCAAACAGAACACCAGACATAATTTAAAAATATACAGGAAACCAACAACTACCGATATTGCCATACATAATTCATCTAATCACCCCACACAACACAAACACGCTGCACTCAATCGTATGTTACACCGCCTAATCAGCATACCAATGCTACAGGTACACTACGACAAAGAACTTAATACCATAAAATACATCGCTCAACAAAACGGCTACCAGCACACACTCATAGACAACATACTCAGGAAAATTAAACATAAACACCATCACACGGCCACGCAGACAAACCACACAAAAACAACAAATACATTTCTCTCACCTACCACAACAAAAACACACACAAAATAGCCTCCACATTCAAAAACCTCCATTACCAAATATCCTACAAAACATCAAACACTTTAAGGCAGCACACACAACCTTTTCAAAAAGAAACTGACAAATACAAACTGTCAGTAATTTACAAATTAACATGTAACGATTGTCCCAACTATTAAACACTTCGAAGAACACATTAAGCAAAAAAAAAACAAACAAACCCTAAATCCAGCTACGCAAAACACCTAAATAATACCCAACACACACACACACACACACGTACACATACACCGACATACACACTAATTTAAATGTTCTACACACATTAAAACAAAGAAAAAAACTAACAACCTTAGAAAAATATGAAATCTACAAACAATAAGCAACAGATAAAGAAAACGTATTAAATAATCACACACACTTTGAAGTCAACAGTCTTTTCCATTATATGACACACAACTCATACAACCCACCCTATTCCACTGTCATAAATCCATTCTCGTTAGAGCCTTTGCACACAGCCGATGCCGCTAGTAGAGGGTTAAGGAACGAATGTTTTGAAACGTGTCAGCAAGTAAGCAATTTTGTAATCACTTAGTTAAGTATTTTTAAAATTATTTTAATATTTGTTTTATAAAGTTATTAACTATATAAATTGTAACCTACTTTCAAAAATATATTTTAGAATTTTTAAAATAAAATTATATTAAAATATCTTACATAAAATAACATTTGATGATTTTGAAAATAGTTACAAAAACACGTTATAATAACCATCAAATAACACTAATTTTATTTTTAAATTTAAAAAAAGAAAAATCTTGTTTTCAAGCAGATTGAAATAACGAAACCTTTGGTTTCCAGGGTTTTAGGGGTTAAAAGAAAATAAAAAAAATTATTAATTAAATGTTTTAGCAACAAAAATGTAACCCTTCTCTTTAGTCCCAGAACCATCCACTTAGACCCGCAGCGTGGCCGTAGCGTACATCACCCAGGACTTGGTTCTTTTTTCTTGCGTTCTCTGAAAATTTTCCTGTCACAAAGATACTTTTGCCACCGTCACTAATATTTTTATACAATAATTATACTACAAGAACACGTATCGACGTATTTAATATATATTTATATGTTTGAGTACAGTTTTCTGCCATTCCTAACATTTCAATTTTCTCCTCTGTTGACACGTCTCGGAGTAATTCCATTTTCGAAATTCTTAGCACTATTTAGGTTTTGAAAATGGAGTTACTCCGAAAAGCTTCAATAGAGGAGAAAATTGAAACGTAAGGAATGAAAGAAATTTGTATTCAAACATATAGAAATTTTTCTAACAGAAATGAAGATGAGTAGCCTATATTAATAATTTAATATATATTTAAATTATAATAATACGTTTAAAATATTTCAAAAACAAGTATAGTTTTAATACATATATATCTTCAGAAATTTTCGCCAAATAAACAGCACCAGCATTTTCATAAAAACTAATTATGTAATACAATATTTTTACAAAAATAATAAAAATTAAAAGGATTTAATTTTTGTAAAAATAATTTTTAACATAATTATTTTTCCTGAAGATGCTGGTACTGTTTTATCGGTGAAAAGCTTTGAATAATATATGTATTAAATCTATTCTTGTTTTGAAATATTTTTAATTTATTAACTATATTACAAGAAAACATGTCACCATATTATATATATATATATATATATATATATATATATATATATATATATATATATATATATATATATATATATAATAGTTACTATCTGGAGTACATCCGTTTATTCTGCAGTCCATAAATTCGCAGTTCCAACGTTTCGCTAGAATCTCATCCAGCATTGACGAGGTGAACCCAACAACAGTAGAAGAGCGAGTGAAGTCACTTGACTGCGAATTTATGGACTGCAGAATGAACAGATGTACTCCAGATAGTAACTATTCATCATATTTTTCCATCCTTGAAGGAATACGTATCAGCATATATATATATATATATATATATATATATATATATATATACATAAATACATACACACACACACACACACATAAACTAGTACAAAACGTAACTGAAATATTATTTTCTTTCAAAATAAAAGTAATTCATGGGAATTACTACAATTCTTAAATGGTCTACAAGCTTAAAGTTCTGAAAAATACAATGATGAAGAGAGATTCAAATCCGGTTGATTGGTAGGCTTGTCTGTGATTTTTACAATTCATTACACACTTTTATTTCTTTAAAACCTTTTAATAATTTTATATGCGGTTGTAGTTCATTTTTTGTCCTTCATTAATGCATAATGCGTCCTCTTCATTCTCTCAAAAGGAAGATTACATTCACAAGGAGCAACCGATCTCAGTAGGCTGTACCATAAACAGGTTTCAAAATTTATCGTAATTCCTCTTGAAGTTTAATAAAAATTATAAATTTAAAATATTTTAAACAAACGTAGGAGTTTGCACAAAATATAGTCTTTTGCAGTAAAATTATACAACATTTATCTTATTATACCTGAAATGTCAAATCCAGACATTCGGAACGTAAGTCTGTAGAGTTCCGATACGAGCTATGCTACTCAATTATACAAGAAATTAATTTGCTAGGGAGAGCCTTATTGATTGCAGTTCTTTAATAAGTTATTATAAGAAATTTAATCAAAGCTTTTAATTTATTCTATGAAATGCTTTCAGTTTTCGAGCAATACAGATTTCGTAGGGCCGTAACATGTTATTATTGTAGAATAAATATAATAATAATAATAACAACAACAACAACAATACTAGTAGTAATAATCACAATAATAATACAGAAACAGCCTATAAATTTAAATTTGTTATTACTATATTATTTATACAAAACAACAAATAAGTCCATCATGTAAATAAAGTTTATAAAGAAAACAATAAAATGTATTCTTTGATTATTGTTTCATAAAGTAACCCTAAAAGTACTAATCTTTAGTAAGAGATTTGAATATTTTTGTAATTCGTTTTCCAAAACAATAACTTATAACTCCGTTTATTTTAAATTATATATAGTAGAATTAAAATTATAAAGGTATTATTCTTACAAAGGCCAAAGGGCCCAATTGAATGATTTTTTTCTGAAAATACAATATTAATATTTATAATTTTACAACAGATTGATATCATGGGATATATAGACAATGGCATATTGCTGATAAAGTATGCAAGCTGTTCTTCGGTCGATTTAAAATACTTCTTTCTCTAATGTATACATTTTTTTCTAATTAAAATTATAATTTAAAAAGTCATCAAAATTAAATGAGCTGAAGGATTTTGTTGGTTCGTTTAATTATTTCTTTGTTTCTTTTTAAAAAAGTAAAAAATATAATGTTATGAACGATATGTGATAGAACCGTCACTCACGACTGAGATCAGGGGTTGTTTCTCAAGTACACATAGTTTAAAGCGTACATTTACTAAGGTGCACGTCTATTACATAGATTTTATGGGTTATTTTTATCTCTGTCTTTGTAATTCAAATAAATATATTGGGATTTTTTTCAAAACAAAACTCTTTTAAAAGTTATTTACATATATTAAAACAGTTAAACACATGGAACTAGTGTTTCCCTTTTACATGATGAATTTCTTAACGTTTAAAGTGACTTTTAAACGTGTAAAATAATTAGTTTTCTATATTTGCTATTTAAATGTTTTATGTATTGACGTTTTTTATTTGACTATTTCATATTATATTACTTGGAATATTTATATGTTGGGTTTTACTATTTTTCTGTCGCGTTCGTGAACTAAGCTAGATAATATTATTGAAAAAGATGTTTAAAAGGGAAAATTTATTTCTTTGAGGTCGTAAGACATCAAACATCCTCCCTTATTTGCTTCCGAAATTGAGCCATTACAAAAAATACGTGACATGACTAGCAAATAATATTTTAGTTACTGCCTAAACCTAGAAAGCGTCGACGAGATCGATAAGATTTTAATATTGTAAGATAATCTCTTGTATACGGCATTCATGTCTCTGTAAAGTAAAGACCGGGCGTTTTGGAATCAGAGGAGACGTTGTTAGTATTATGCTGAGACAATCTATCTGTGAATTTCTTTGTACTTGTATCGATCTATGAAGTCCATTTGTGTACACATGGAAATGTTCATATATTAAACGATTCTCTTCAACAATTTATCCAGTAAATAAACCAATCTAATCAGGAATCTAGACAGCAAACGTTACAGAAAATACATTATCCGGACCGTATCCCAATAGTGAAAAACTGAAACAATTCATATCGGAAATAGAAACTGATTCTATCAACTTTACAAAAAGTATTAAAAATCTATCATTGTAGAGTTCACTCAATTGGAAATCACTTAACATTCAGTGGAATGGATGGGCGTCGATTTACTTGCCGAGGCGAGATGGTCATTCTTTCCAAGTAAAAGTAACAAACTCCTTAATTAACGCAATTCGCTCTCAACCTTTCACAAACGTCGACCGGTCATCTAGATTATTTACAAACCTTTCTACCAGAATGCGCTCCCTTTCTAATGACCACAAATTCTATCTCGATTTGCTGTGCTCTCTCTCCTGGCGAGGCCAGTTCTCGCGTTTTAACAACATATTCTAATAAATAACCTCTGGGTGTTTAAACCATAAAAGGAAAAGCCCTTAGTTTTACAACAACCTTTCATTCCGTATCTATTATTAGCAGTATCTTTTAAAATAATATGGTTTTTATTTTCCTACAGTATTTCTCTGCGGATGTATTCCCCTCCAAAACTCTGGTATCCTTTAAGTTAAGTTATTGAAATAAATGTTGATATAAAATTTAAGGGTCTTATAAAACGTTATTAATAAAATAAATAAACAGGTTTTAATTTTGTTAAAATTTTAGTCCAGAATTATACTTCAAAATTTAGAAGTTCATGTAGAAGCAATGACGTTTACGAACTCTATTTAATAAGTTTATTATGAAATGTGAATGTATATCTTGTTTTTATAGTGTTTTTATATGATTTTAATTTTTTGAAATATATATTCCTGAATAGGAAATTTTCTTAGATGCCGAAACATTAGACAATGAATGATAAAAATTGAACATTTGGGCATTTAATTTTTAATGTTAAATTTGTTTAAGATCTGATAGAAAAAAAAACATACTACTAGTCAAAAAAAGAAGTTAAAATATTCTAAAAAGTCTTTACAGTTTGGGTATTTCAGTAAATGTTATGGGTTAGAAAGTATTTCAGTAGCCACGAAACGGAGGTTCAGTGCATAACTTACGTTTATGGCTGAGACTATGTTTTATAAGGGACGGTTCTTGTTTGGTTGTGCAAATTTAGTTTCACGGACATTTAATTTTAACTATAAGAACACCTACCTTTTAACCCTTAAGACATTCAAACCCGTAAGAGTTCCATGAACGTCCTCTGCTTAGTGCCAAAGTTACAGCGTTTTGTGGGATAACCATAATATGAAGCATTAGGCTATACATTTTCACGTGGAAAAAGGAGTTTACATTGAAAGAAGTTCAGAAATAGCGTTAGCAAAGACAATTTTCTAGTTTCTTCATCCTCGATCCTAAAAGAAAAATCCAACATAATAAAACAACACTCCATATAGTCAAAGTCGTGGTCATTTGGGAGAAAATTTTCGTACACACTTCGCCTCACATAATTGTGCCATTTCTTGGTCCACACGTTCCACGGAACTTAGTGTCTTGATAATTGATTTTTGTTTAGGGATAACTTAAATCAAAAGTGTACACAGGAAAGCTGAAAGAGGCCAAGTATTTTCTGTTTTACCAAGTGAGATATTAAAATAGTTTGATTGGTTGTTTATGAAAATAGAAGAATGACGATGAGTGAAAGCATGTGACATACTCAAATATTGAAGTTTTCATGTATGTTTTTCAATACTTGTAAGATATTTTCTTAAAAAGCACACAAAATCTTGATAAATATTGACACTCTTTTTATTTTAGTACAGTCAGATATTATTGCTGTGTAATGAATAATATTATGAATATCATAACATTCCTGATGATGTTGGAATGTTTGCCGACGATAGGCTATATATATATATATATATATATATATATATATATATATATATATAAAGAACAAAGTCAAAATACAAATACAAGAATTATATTTGAATTTTACCTTACAGGGTTGTTATTTATATATATATATATTTGTGTGTGTGTGTGTGTGTGTAGAGAGAGAGAGAGAAGAGAGAGAGAGAGTGAGAGAGTTAAATTTATATTTACCAAAATCGATATTTCCACGAAAAAAATCAAAAATAGAAATTTCATAAAATAGAAAAATATCTGTAATGGGAGAACGTATCTATGCTAATGTAACAAAAATTATTTTATATAAAACCTATTGCACTACGCGTATTTACACATTTATACTGATACTATGTACTGTATTTTAATAACCAAAACAATTCTTTTAACTACGTTTTACACTTAAACGAGGTTTCGCACTCACTTAAAAAATTAAATTATCATTTTTAAACGCAATATTCCTATTGAAATGCAGCTAGCAGTTTCTTAATCTGTGGCGTTTAATCTGATACGTAATCATGTTTTTCATTTTCGTAATCTATTACTCCCACATCGTTCCCGACAATCACTTTATGTTTTTAATGGCTCTCAGTTTCATATAAAGTGACTTTGAAAGATGCCATAATTTTTATTTCAGTGGTCAGGTTTTGATGAAAAACGTTTTTGAAAGATTCTTGATAGTGGCAATAGAACGTCAAGTTTATTTAATCTCTTTCCGGAATTTTCTTCTAGTAAGTAAACATTTTAAGTTTGTTATCTTCTTTAAGTTTTTATATTTTTAAATAAAATTGTATCTCCTAAAATAGACTAAAAGTAGTAGACTCCATTAAATTATTTCAGAGGGAAATGGACTAAATATTTCCTAAAACTGATGTTTTTGAAATAATATTTTATAAAATGTGCGTTTGTAAAATATAGTTTCTAATATACTAATATAATTATTGTAATAAAATATTGAAGTTTTTGCAAAGGATGGATTAAGTGGTACAGTTATAAAAGATTTCTTGGTAGGAAGGATAATAACAAAGGGCAAGTTTGCTACTACGATCCTTTGTAATGTTCCGTACGATTAAGACAGGATTTCGCCTCGAGATGGCCCTGCTTATGGCGAACAATAGATCTGCAAACAAGTAGTTACCATGATAGACACCGCCTCATTGATCTTGACGGAGTGGAACTCATCACTTTGTTAAGTATAATTACACGAACGAGATATTCGGACAGCAAAATGCCAATGGGCTTTAAAGTATTAAATGTTGTAAGAGTGTATAATATCCAAATGTCCATCAGCTTAAAAAAACATGTGGAAAATTGGGTTGGAAAAATCTGATTTATACGTACTTAAAACTGAGAAGAAAATAATTCCATTCCAACATACAAAATAATCTTGCTATATAAAGTAAAAGGCACGCTGCGATTTTTGTTATTTGGTAGAGTAGATTAAATTTGTTTTTTTTTCAAGTACAAAGTAATAAATATATTAAGAATAACAAAATAATTAAAATATTTCATAAAACGACTAATGGTTAATTAGTAACATCTGTAGACAATAAAATATGAATTTTCCTTTGTTTGATTTTAAAAAATGGATCTAAGTTTTAAATTTTGAGTTGATAAAGACACTTGAACTTTATTCATTACATTAACCTCAAACAACAACACATAACTTCATATATTTAGAAACAACAACACATAACTTCACATATTTAGAAACAACAACACATAACTTCACATATTTAGAAACAACAACACATAACTTCACATATTTAGAAACAACAACACATAACTTCACATATTTAGAAACGACAACACATAACTTCACATATTTAGAAACAACAACACATAACTTCACATATTTAGAAACAACAACACATAACTTCACATATTTAGAAACGACAACACATAACTTCACATATTTAGAAACAACAACACATAACTTCACATATTTAGAAACAACAACACATAACTTCACATATTTAGAAACAACAACACATAACTTCACATATTTAGAAACAACAACACATAACTTCACATATTTAGAAACAACAACACATAACTTCACATATTTAGAAACAACAACACATAACTTCACATATTTAGAAACAACAACACATAAATTCACATATTTAGAAACGACAACACATAACTTCACATATTTAGAAACAACAACACATAACTTCACATATTTAGAAACAACAACACATAACTTCACATATTTAGAAACAACAACACATAACTTCACATATTTAGAAACGACAACACATAACTTCACATATTTAGAAACAACAACACATAACTTCACATATTTAGACACAACAACACATAACTTCACATATTTAGAAACAACAACACATAACTTCACATATTTAGAAACAACAACACATAACTTCACATATTTAGAAACAACAACACATAACTTCACATATTTAGAAACAACAACACATAACTTCACATATTTAGAAACAACAACACATAACTTCACATATTTAGAAACAACAACACATAACTTCACATATTTAGAAACAACAACACATAACTTCACATATTTAGAAACAACAACACATAACTTCACATATTTAGAAACAACAACAAACAAGTACACCACTATTTTCAAAATCACTGAATTTTAATGTAAAATACGTCATGCCAAAGCAACTATACAATTTCGTGCGAGGACTAACTTACAGTCCTCGCGTAAAAAACTAATCAAACAACATTTACTGTTTTGTCATATTTTGTTTGTATTCGTCTCGTATACCACAGAGAAAACTTTAAATTTTATGTATAGCAAAATCATAAGCAAATCGGAAATATTTAAAATTTATATTTTACATATCGATTTGATAATTTATAAACATCGTTTCGGTTATTTTTGTGTGTGTTATATACCTATTTTGACGGGGCAAGATTTTGAAATTGTTCCAATCAAATGTATGATATTTACTACCGGTAACATGTTTGGACATAACAATATAATTTAATGATTGCTTAAGAATTTGTTTTATGTGCCTTACATTTACTTGTTTACTTTTTCTCTCTTTCCTTTAAATCTTTGACTTAAAAATAATTGTTTGTGTCTCATACAATTTTCGTTACAAGTTGTACAGGTAATATGATATAATAAACTTTTAATTTCAAAAGTCGTGTTATAGTTTACTTTTTAAAAACCGTATATTTAGGATTATTATCAGTAAGCACTTCCAAGTATAGAACAACAGGCGAATTTTAAATTATTCAACCTCTAATCAACCCCTAATATTATAAATCATGCTATGACCATTTGAAAATCTCAACAGTTGTTGTATTTTTGCCACCATCAAGCTGTAACTCCAAGATGGTACGTCCAAAAGCATTTTAAAATTGTTTGTGAAATTCATTAGGATATGGCTGGTCATTAGTCAGCTATTACGTTCGACAAGTTATTCCAAAAATTAGGGGTAAAATTTTCGGTTTATTAGTTAAATTTTAATTTTAATTTGAGGTAGAATACATCAAGAAAGGTTTAAAGAGTATACTTTTAATGATAACATTGTCTGTGTTGCAGTTTCTTTTAACGGTCAAGTTATCGGCAGGAGAAGGAGATAACACCGATAAACCTGAGGATAACAAGGCAACCGAGACGGAAAATGTGGAGAAGACAATCAAACAGCCGGAGAAACGTGGAACGCTAAAGGTGACCGTAATACCAGGTGCTGTGGGTCAACCAAGCATCCCTTTTAGATATATCTACACAAATCAACAACCTTTGCCATACTCTACAAACCAGTATTCTAGCCAGCCACAATACTCACATCAACAACCTCAACATCAACAGCAATATTCATATCAACAACAGCAATACACAAGCCAACAGCCGCAATACTCAAATCTACAGCGTTACTCAAATCAACCACGTTATTCAAATCAGCAAACTACTCCATATTCCAATCAAATTCAATACGATACCTTCCCTAAGCCAGTGGCAACGATTTCCACTCCAGTAAAATATGAATTGAAGCAATATTCACCCCAGCAGTTGGTTCTTCCAACAACCTACCCCACTCAAGCTCTGCCATACTCTACACCCATGCTTCTAGTACTTGCACAGCATAATCCTTCAGGACCTTATACTTTTATGTTGTTACCGCAAGGCCTGACCCCGTACAGCTATATTCCCAATCCATACCCTTCAGCTGGACCACTGCCAGTCCCGTATCCTACAGCGCCTTTCATCTACGAACCCCAGCAAAGAGTAGCTTACGTGGTACCACAGTTCGTTGCTCCCAAGACGCCGTTCAATTTTTTAAACCACAACGCTGGGTTTGCAGCAGCTCAGCAGCTCTTGTACAAGCAGAAGGAACCGTCATACCATGACCAGGAGTCCAGAGGATCTTCAGATTCAGTGCTCGGTACGACTACTCAGTCGCCGAACTATGGGAATAGAGTTCGTCCTTTGAACCAGCAGATTAAAGGGTAGCTTTTCTGAAAAGGTCGTGAGGCAGGAGATGTTATTGTTAGGTAAAATGGACTCTCTACCAAAGAATTGTTCAAATATGTCTGTAATTACTTGTAAGTCAAGGAATAATGTTTTGGAGGAATTGGTTATTCATATATGATAAAAGACAAAAGCTATTAAATTAAATAATTTTTGAATAATTTTAATATCACTATAGAGAAAATTTAAAATGAAATTATATTGAATAGGAATTTATATTGATTTGTGAAGAAGACCCTTTTAATCGTGGCGTTATCAAACCACAGTTCACTATATTGAATCGTCATTTTTAAATAAAACTAATTTAAATATTGTAATTAAAAATAATACAAAAACTTAGATAAACATTTTATCCGTGACCTCACATGAAAACAATAAATACTCACATCCAAATCATCACCTTCCTGCTCTTCTGCCAATTCCAGCTCTTTAAGTTCTAACTTGTGTTTGCTTATTTATTTGCTAAAGGAATTCCACATATTTTTTTTGTCCTCCGTTCTCCCAATCGTTGTTATATAGTCATCCTTGTCCTTCCAAGATTCTTTGATGCTTCTCTTCTGCTTTAAAATTCTTCTGCATTCTTCTATCTTTTGTAAACCATTTAATGATCCTCTAAATTTCCATTACACGTAACCTCCTTCTCTTCTATTAAAAGTATTAGTTTTCATTTTCATTTTGATCTCTTAACTTGTTATGTTCTATTATTGTATTGTTCTAAAACATCTCATAGCGTCACCTTTTTTGGGTGCAGCTCACTTCTGTTCTTTTCCAATCGCCAGATTTCTGTTAACGACTGTTACAAGTAACATAATTTGGTCTATTCCATAAAACCGAATCCAGTTTTCTGATCGCGTTTCTCGTTTGTCCCACTCGGCCTTCCCCTGTTACTGAAGGGGGAATTGTAAAAATCAACTAAGGAACGAAGTGATTTAGTTAGTAATATATTTGAATCTTGTATCTTCAATGAAAACATTTTCTTAATTGGACCTATTGATTAAGATTTTATTATGTTCACGCTATGGGTTTTGCTTACATTTCTAATAACTTTCGACGAGACCTTCAAATACTTCAACGTATAAATACGTTAAAAATATTTTAGTTTTATATTCAGAATAGAAATATATTCAGTTTTAAAATATTGTTTTTTTCTAATGCCAAATAATCTAATTTGTTTCAATTAATTTTTTTTGTTCACGGAATTTTAATATTCAATCAATTATTAAGTATTAATTTTAATAATAAAAATGAAACTGTGAAAAAGTAAGTAGATGGAAATATTTTAGTATAATTATAAATAGTGAGAATGTTTTACAGACAAGATAAGAAACCTTTGGTAGTCATTTGTTTTGCTTAGACACGATGCTACCATGGCAAAGTGACGGATAAAATTACAATGAAGCGCTTTGGTATTCCATCTACCTTGATAAATTCCAGATACCTCTCTAATTTTAATTCTACTGTTGCGCACAAACCATAAGAGTATGCATACTGTTGTGTGCAAGCCGAAACAAGGCGTAAATGCATGTTAATGGTGATTAATACTGTCACGGTAACATTTACGTTTTTTAATGATCGTTAGTTATGTGAGGATTAAACAATATGAGAAACTTCAAGACAAATATAGAGCTAAGAGAATATCTAGAAATTATCAATATATGAAAATATTTAACTTTAAAAGCGGAGAGCTTTATTTTAAAACCTAAAAATAAAACTTAAAATTTAAAATCCTTTGATACAATTTCATTTACTATGTTAACAAACATATAATCATTTAGGCCTAATCTTGTTTTAGTAGAAAAAGTTTGCATTACTAAAAATGTTTTGACAATTTTGTTCTTATATTTTTGACCAATTACTTTTCATATAATTTTAAAATTAATATTTTCTCTTTGTTGTAATTTATATTTTAGAAACTGATATTTCTAGCTCGAAAGAAAACCATAATCTATTGCTATCAAAGAAATAGATTTAAATTTGTTCATAACAATATTCAATAGAGAATTAAAAATACTTTTAATGAATAAAATATGGTCATTTTTAAAATTAAAAAAAAAAACAAAAAACAATAAGCTTTCAAGAGTTATTGCATTGGTCAGCCAAACCGGACATCTTGGACCCCCCTTGGAACATTCTGATATTATTTTCTTTCCTTTTTAAAAACTAAATAATAAATAAATATCTATCTTTATTTCTATTTAAACAATTGCTACATTTTCTAGAATATTATTCTTATAACACAAATTGTGTGTTTGTATTATAAA